>ML677377.1:7451416-7571232 GCA_007922305.1 Dermatemys mawii
GTCAGACTAGATGATCATGGTGATCCCCTCTGGCCTTAAAGTCTATGAATCAGCCATATGCTATCAAGAGTGGTGTGTCATCCCCCTCAGACTAGGAGCAACAGAGAGTAATTAATATTAATAGCTGCCATTCCAATGGGAGCACTGAAGGATGATGGGCTGTGGCCACATTCCAGGTGAAACCAATTTTCTCCAACTTCTCTGCGGTGGGTTGGCGTATGAAAGAGTGGAGTTTCCTCAGAAAGGGGAAACTAAGAAACTTGGTGCTAGCCTTTAAAACCACAGTGGCTGAGGTAAAAGAAAGGAGAGGGGTGTGGTTTTGTAGCAGAGGAGTGGCTCTTGACTGAAGGACCAGCTGAAGAACAAAGAAGATGGCTGTGGGGAAGGTGGAGGGGGAGAGCGAGAGACTCAGGACATACAGATGGGGATATGAATATCAGTAATGTGTGGGAGACTATCAGAGATGGGCAAAGGGGAAAAAGAGAAACTGGAAGGGTAACAGCTGCAGGCACAATTGCTCATGTAGAAATCCCAGTCACCAAGGATGGATAGACAAGCTATGGTTATGGTAAACCCTTTAGTTTTGGGGAGCAAGTGTTAATCTGCTGAACATCAGGAATAGAACAGTGGCTTGAAATCCGATATGGATGGAGAGTATCCAAGCATAAAACTGAGGTTATAGTAACCGAGAATAGCCTACAGCTGTCTGGAACACACAGCATTTTCATAGTTCCAATGGGTAACAGGTTTTCAGTGTTACATGCTGAGTGGAGTGGGTGGGCAGAGAGAGGAGAATTTGGGCACTTTACAAGCACAGTGATTGGGGGAAAAGAACCTGTGGGTTACTGGGCTTGAGCAACTTACAACAGAACTATCAGTGTTAGGATCAGGATGTGGGAAATCGGGAGGCTCTTCCAGTTGAGGGGAGAGGGATAGCTCAGTGATTTGAGCATTGGCCTGTTAAACCCAGGCTTGTGAGTTCAATCCTTGAGGGGGCCATTTAGGGATCTGGGGCAAAAAATCTGTCAGGGGACAGTATTTGGTCCTGCTGGTGTAGGCAGGGGGCTGGATTCAATGACCTTTCAAGGTCCTTCCAGCTCTATGAGAAAAGCATATCTCCATATATTAGTCATCAAGAAAAAAGTGTCCAGGAGAGAGAGAGAAAGTTGGGGATTTAGTAGCAGTGACAAGATAATTAATTAGATGGGAATTACAAGTACATCTGATAACTTGAATCTAAGTCTATTTAGATGATACTGACAATTGCAACTTGGAATATATATTCCATCCTGTGTGCACCAGAGACAGATAGTCTTTCAGTTTTTAGTGGAGCCAGATCTAGGTTAAGTGGGGATCCAAGAAACTTTATGAGCTCAGAATGACTGGAGGATGAACCCATCTTTTTGGTCCATGGGACCTGATACTTATGATGGAGTAGGAATACTGTTTTATACTTAAGCAATATCAGTGCAGAAAGTGGTAGAACTACAGCTGGGAAGGGAGTTATTAGATGATTTCTGTTGTTTGGGTGTGAAGTATTGTTGTCACCATCTACATCTTATAGTGTCAGAAGCTGAGGAAAGATCTTCTTATTGAGGTTGCTTCTTTTTTTACTGACGTCTTGACGGTTGTTTTTTTATGAGGGGAAGGGTAATTTATGTAGTTGCTGTGATTGACATAGGGAAGCAACCTAAAGGATTATGAGCTGATGAAACTTACTTATAAGCAGTGTGTGATGCTTTTGGGTTAAGGATGTTTTTGGGCATCCTCATTTCAGAAAAAAGACAATGTTTACATTTTTAGGAAGTTATGGGGCAGTCTATAGAACAAGGTACATGTGACAGCTACCTCAATAATCAGACAAAGTGCAGAGCAGCCTGAGGAGTTTTTGGACCACTGCTTGGTCTGAATTGAACTCAGGAAGCATGGAATGGAGACCTGTGTCTGCGGTTATTGGAAACCAAATACTTAGTAATTCAGTTGCAATTAAAAAGGTTGAAGACATTTTAATGGAACGAGAAACCCTTTAGGAATTTTTTGCATCCCAGATGACATAATGAGGATTGTTCAAGCTGAGACTGACAATCTCTGTACATCCCTTTTCAGGATGTCTGTATACAACTGATTACAAACTTTATTTAGCATTGCAGAGCCATTTGAGAGATTTTCATAATCGACTGCAAGCTGGGGGGATGCATAGAAATAAGGATCCTAGAGGAAGTTAAGAGGGAAATGGTTCAGTGTTGAAGGAGAATGCTGAAATCAGTTAAAATTGCAAAGCACATTATGACAATAGGTTGGGCAGCTCCCTCTGATATATTTGCAAGATCTAAGGGAAAGAGACTGCAGCGGGATATGGTAGGGTTAGGAAACCCTAGTACTGACAGGTCTGTAGGGACCTGTCAGCTTGTTGAGGATATTTCCTGAATATTAGAGTGAGCTAAATCTTCCCTCCTTTCCACAACCATTTTTTAAATAGTATTTCAGGTTTTCTAACATTGGCAGTGGAGGAATGGGACTCACTAATGAGGCTGATTGAGGAAATGGAGGTTTGTGCAACTGCATTATCCCTGAAAAGAGAAATGCCAGGGATGGACAGTTTAGTGTGGAATTTTATCAGAGATAGATGGATCCCTTTTCTATGGTGCTGTCTTGTGCTTTCAATGATGCCTGGTCTAGAGGCACATTGGGAATGTCCTTTTATGAAGGTGTTTTGATTTTTTTTCTTTTCTCCTAAGAAGGGATTAGGAAGATACCAGGAATATAGGAGGCCTATTGGATTACAAAATGGTAGTTTCCATTCCTGCCAAGAGATTGAGGAAAATAGTAGAAAAATTATTGTGTCCCAGTCCTGCTAATGCAGTTAAAGTTTGCGCAATGGCATACACTTTGTGTAGTTTGAGGCAGGGCCAGTACACAACATTTTGGGACCTGAGATGGAGAGCTCAAATGATGCCCCCATCCTCCCTCGCTTGAGCCAAAACTTTGAAAGGTCTCAATTCTGTTTCTTCCTGTTCTACTCCTCTCATGGTACTGCTATGCTACCTACCCCAGTAAAGAAGAAGTAACAACTTAAAATGCATTGTCGAAAAATTTTAAGTAACACTTAACTTTCAAGCCCCTGAACAGCAAATGTAACTTTTGTTGTCTGCATAGTAAACACTGGCATTTTTATCTGTTTGAATAATCAAAGTGGTGCTTTATGTGCCTTCTTGGTTGCAAAGATTTGAACTGCTTCCTGACGGTCCACAGTCTGGGCCAGCTTATGCTCTGTTGAGATGGTTGCAAGGCTGACCAGCCTCTCCTGAGTCATTTTGCAGTGTAGATGTGTTTTTATTAATATCAGCTTGGAGAAGCTGCATTCTCCACTGGCAACAGTTACAGGAAGTATTAAGTCTGCACAGAGCAACAAAAGCATTTGGAAAGAGGGCAGTCATCTTATTTGTGCACATATATTCCAGAACATCCTTTGGAGTTGATCCTGGTGGAATGTATCTTGAAGGGGCTTTCAGTTCATCACCTAAATCACTCGTGTTAATATTGCAAATGCCGTCATGTGTCAACACTGTCTCTAGTGCCCAGCATTGCTGGTCTAGGTCGTCTTCAGGCATAGTGAGGAGTTTTGGAATATCATACAACATCCGAAATATACTGCTGTGTTCCTCGAGCTGCATGAAATGTTCTTCAATGGACTGTATTGCATAATCTAGCACCTGGTTAAAGAATTCAACTTTGAACTGTTGTTTGGGGTCTTTTATGGGATTATTCCGTGCCTCGTAATCAAAATGTCATCTTCTTCAGTGACTGTTGTGTTCTTGAATGAGTGGGAAAATAGCTTCAGTGTGAAGTTTCTGCCAACCTCTGTGCACTCTTAAAAACGTTTTGAAATCCCTCATCTGACCAGTAACAATGTGGCTGGAACATTAGACTGGAAAAGTTTGCAACAAAAACAGCATGCAGCATATTTTTGAGTACATAAGCCATGGCCTCTCCACTTTGTCACCATTGGAGATTTCACGCCAGTAATGTGTTGGATGGAAACTTCAATTTCCATTATCTTTGGGGATCATGAAGTTTTTCACTTGCTGTGGCCCATGCAGTACAAGGAAGTCCCTCAGGCTACTGCTCAAGTAGGTCCACAGTCCTGGATCATCTAGACTTAAGGAACTACACTCAGCAGCAGCTGTTTCTTCTGCCTCCACCACACTCTTCTCTGATCTATACTTTTCTTCAGGAATGTGCATGGTTACATCCATTGGAAATGGAGATCTGGATGCTGCAGTAGCTGCCAGGTCACCTGCTCTCTGACTAACTGGAAGACCAGGCATCTCTTCACCGCTCACATCTTCATTGGGGCCAGAAGGCTCGCCGTGAACATTTGTGTCTGTGTATCACAGAGGACCTCCTTCCTGTTTAGATAGAAAAGCTTCCTTTGCTTTCGTTCTTTCTTCTGAATGCTGACCTAGAGAGGTGTTTTCTTCTTTCACTCATGACTGCTGTTCTGTGCCAACTATTGTGGCTCTCAAAATTCATTGGATGGGACAAATAAGTGGGCTGGTAACAGGGCCTGAGTGAGAGAAGATATCAGCATGTTAAGGACCTAACTGGCTCCTACTACTTCCGTTGACTGCCTGTTCTCCTCAAGTGGGTTCAGGGAAGCAGCAGGAAATAGGAAGCTCCCTGAGAAGCTGGTGTTAATCGGTCCAGGCTCCCGGGGATGCTTGAGTGGTACATAAGAGGCTCCTCCTCCTCTCTCCCTGCAGCTCCTGCTGTGTTCTTTTTTTCCCCTCTCACCTTTTCTCCTGCCTGCTTGTTATGTCTCTTGTGCCCTCCTTCCTCCAGCACAGCCCTCCGCCATCTCTAGAGCAGAGAGAATACATATGTACCAGCAGCAGACACAATTTTCTACACTCTGAGTCCTAGTGGTGCCCCTCGCCCTCATTTTGGTACCGGAGGCAGCTGCCTCAGTTCACCTTATGGTAAGGCCAGCCCTGTTTGCAGGAAGCATTTGAAATTTTGAAACAGGGAGAGTTTTGTTTTGGCCTTGGATCTCGTAAAGCTTTCTATAGAGTGAAACTGCCTACCTTACAAAAGTTGGTCCTGTCTCGATATGTGACTTGTCTATGTGATCAATTAGTTCACAGCAAGCTGGAGTGTGAATCTAGCCTGCTGTAGATTAACTGTCAATGTGGCTAGGTGTTAATGGTTTCGTAGAGCGCTTTGAGTCTACTCCCATTTCAAAAAGGACAGTATCCCACAACAGTTTGCAAACTGGCTATGGGCTGTGTACATTCACGCACAATGCATCACTTTAGTGAATGAGTGGAGGGGAAAAGTTAGACAGACACAGTCTCAGGTAAGACAAGGTTGTCCCAAGTCTATTGTTGTATTGTTTTCCTTTGGACCCTCTATTGGTGGCAGGGTATGGTAAACAAGGATTTGAGTTTAAATGTATGGATTGAAGAGGAGATGCTTGACCTGTACAGATATCACAGTGCTGATGGGCAGTACATAAGATAGGGATACATATTATTGACACCTTAAACAATTATTCAGCTGGAGCAGTGATCAACATGAAGAACAAGCCTTTCTGAGTGGGGATTTGGAGGTGCTCTTTTGTTCTTCCAGAGCCCTTCCAAGGTTAGATATTTTGGAACAAAGCTTCAGGGGTGGTTTGCCTCCTGCCAAGTTAAGGAGATTCAGTGAAAGAGATGGATCCTGAATTTGGAAGAAAAGATGAAGTTGGTTAAAACATTGCTGTTTCCTCACTGTATTTATGTGATACATATGTTTGTCCTCCCCCTTGAAAATTGTTGATCAAAGTGAAAGGGTGATTTTTTTTTCAGATACTCTGAGGCAATAAACATAGCGTAGTAAAAAGAAATGTAGTCCCAGCATGTTAAAGAAGGGGGTTTGGGAATTATATGCCCTACAGGTTTATTGATTGTGGGGTTTTTTTGTTTGTTTTTTGTTTTTTGTTTTTTTCCCCCCAGTGTTCCTAGGTTTTTGTGCAGCTGCAGATAGGGGATAGCCACTTAATCTTATATTACTGAAAAATGTCACAGGGGAAGAAAGAGAGTGGGGACAGTGGGAGGAGGGGGTGGGAATAGGGTTCAGATCATAAAAAGTTATTTTTTTCCTGCAACAGCCCCACAGGCTCCCTCTTACACAACTCGCTTCAAGATGTATTTCCCCAGGATTCGAGCACAGTGGTTTGCAATTTAGAAAGTCACTATCAAAGGGTGCTTAAGGAATATTTCTCTGAATGCCATTTAGTGCTACTGAACTGCTCAGAAAATTGTCTCAATGGGGCATTGTTGCATTTCCAAAATACTAGCATTCTCTTTGCTTACAAGGATATAAGATGGTGGGTTTTCAATGGAAAATTTTGGGTTAGAGGTAAACTATGACTGGGAAGCACCTGGTAGAAAAGGGCTGCTTCTAGGAAGCCTGTGTGGATCAGATTAGAGAATGGAACACTTTCTATATTCTGCTCCTTTAACCTCTGCATTTGGGATCTGGTTATCTAAAAACTGAGAGTCCCACTGTTGCATTGCCATGACTTTTAGACTTCTGGAGCTTTTCAGAGATCAGAGGATTCTGCACTTACTTCAATAAGAAAAGTCAGACATTTGGTGCATTTTTCTTTGAGACTGGCTGCTAATACAGTGGCCTTATATTACCTATGGCAGAGGGCAGAACTGCTAACCTGAAAATCTAGTTCATGATCTGCATGCAGTTTAATGGAGGGGAAAAAAAGAATGAGTTTATGGGAATGGTGAGTGTCCTAGGGACCTAGAATACTGGATTTACCTTCTTGTTTTCAGAACAAAGACTCTGGGTGGGGAGAGTTTGGGTTGTTTCTTTCTGCATCTGTGACTTGCCCTGGTTGTGACAGAAATTTTTGGCTTTGCTTTGAAGTATTTAGTTAAAGATGACCAGAGAGATTTGGGGGAGAAGTCATGTGTTGGAGAGAGAGTTCCTGGACACTCTCTCGAAGACTCTAACCAAATCCAAAAGAATGCCCATGTAGAGGGAAAACTTAGGAACAACATTGAGATGATTTATTGTTTTGTCTAGGGCTGTTTATCTTTTATAATATCTAAGATAAAGTGATTTGAGTGTGTGTCTGTGTGCTTCAACTATCATGTGTTCCTAGAGAGGTAAACTGTAACCCAGAATGCCCACAAGGCTGGATCTCCGAGGAAGGTGCTTAAAGATGTCTGGGGTAGGGGTCAGCCTTGCCCCTGGGATCCTAGGGCAGCTGGAATGGAATGTCCAGCTTCTATGGAGGGACAACAGACAGGAGTCTGTTCCAGGAAGTGTGTCAGAGAGACCAAAGAAAAGAGACAGTGCTGGAGTCTACCCAGCTCAAGAGAGGCCTAAGAGCGTATTGATCTAGAGTGGTGAGACTGAGTGTGCAGGGAGTGAACAGGAGAGCCTGATCATTTGGAAAGAGAATCAATTAGCTCATCAGCCAAGAAAGATAAAGAGGCACAGGAAGGAACTGCAAGGGGAGAGAGGAACAGGGGTAGGTGAGCCTCATTCCACATATGCCTCAGGGAAGGGAAACCTCTGCTCCTCTCAGGTCCTGAGGAAATGCCAAAAACATTGACGATATTGTAAATAGACTGTAGGGGGACTGTAGTGGTGTTGGTGGATAGAACTCGAATGGCACTGGAAATGCACAACCAGAGGAGTGTGTACACGTTCTGCTGAGCAAGAAGACAGGAGCGAAGACACATACTAACTGAAGTCTAGAGAGTGACCAGCAGGAGGACCTTCGTTAGGGTTGTGGCAGTTTGTGTGATTGCAGAATTCTTACAAAGCAATTAGACTTCTCAAAAAGAAATAGCTGAGGGCCTGTCATGAGGTAGGAGGGGTTTTTATGCTCTCTATAAACTCATTTTCTCCATCTATAAAATGAAATAACAGGCAGATATGGTTATTCAAGCCATGGCTAGATTTCAGAGTCCCAGTTGCTAGTGTTCTTGTATCATTTCATCTCTGTAGTGTCAGTTGTGGAGGCAATGTGGCTCACAGTATAAAGAGCATGGTCTGGGACTTGAGTGAATTGTGTTATACTCCTAGTTCTGCCACTGACCCGCTGTGTGACCTTGGGCAAGTCACTTTACTGCATTCTTTATTTTCTGTATGTAGACTGTAAGAAACAGTCCCTGTTCAAAAAGTACAGCAAGTGGCAAAGTGGGGTCCCTAATTCAATTGGTCTCTAGATGACATTATGAAGAAAATCATTTTATATCTGTTAGCTGAACAGAGCAAAACAGAGTGAAACTCCCCTGAAGGTTCCATTTCCTGCTGTCTATGGCTGTGATAAGAATACTGCAGTAACATCTTCTATTTGAATGAAGTCTCTTCTACCACACCTCTGGCCAACATAAAAAGTTTGTTAGTTTTTTCCTGGTAAAGTGAGGACATGTTGCTATGTGAATTATTCTACAAATTTCTATAATTTTGTACCTGAGAAAAGCTGCTTGTCTTTAATGGATTTGATTTTTTTGTCATGGAAATGTTCACTAACTAGGACATTCAAAATGCTGATGTGACATCATAGTATCTGTTCACAGATATTTGTAACCAACATGAAACACTGAGGTACAGTGAAATGAGATACAGTGAGATAAGTTTTGGGGTATCTTCAATTAACATCTTGAAATAGGCAGAATCTGTGAACAGTGATTTAAAAGTATAAGTAGACCATATATGCAAATATAATAGGAAAATGGTGGGGTTTTGAATTACATCTTGTATCATTATTAGACATGAACATGTTGTAGCCACTAGTCCATACACCTTTTAGTGTCAGACAGTTTACTTTGTTAGTTAAGCAGCTGTTACAACATATGAAGCAATTGTTTATTAACCTTTTTAGTATTTATTGCATATTTTCAATCTGTTATAATGATGTGAAGGCCTTCTATTTGTATATAGTGAGATTCTTCACATTACTGCAAGATCTTCATAATAATCCTTGTGTATATATATATACACACCAGTAACTGGCAACCTTTAGCATGCAGTCTGTCAGGGAAATCAGCTGGCAGGCTGGGGCGGTTTGTTTATCTGCAGCACCCACAGGTTTGGCCGATTGCAGCTCCCACTGGCTGCATTTCACCATTCCAGGCTACTGGGGGCTGTGGGAAGTGGCTGCCAGCACATCCCTCAGCCCACACCGCTTCCCGCAGCCCCGCAGTTTAATACTACATTGCTGGGTGAGAAAGCCATGTCCCCTTCTCCCTATGGGGCATGATCCGGGTGTACCTATATAAAAGAGAGCAGCCCAGATCAGTCAGGGGAGATGCCGGCGGCGAAGGACATGTGTCAGGAGCTCCTGCTGAGAATGCCCTCCAGCCTGTGCCAGAAGGGCATGGAGACATGGACCACAGCCTCAGATACCAGCAGCCCAAACAGCCCCAGGGAGCAGCCAGGGCGGGGGACCTAAGAGATCTCAATGCTTCCAGTGCTACAACGTCCGAGACTATGGTAGGAAATGACCCAGGGGCAGTTTTGAAGTGGTATCTCCCACTGAGGTAAGCTCAGCGTGTTTTGGAGGGACTCCCCACTGAGCTGGTAGCTGGTTGTTCCACTATTACTAGGGCCCTGGGTCAGGGCTCGATGGAGTTGGGTGGGCTTGGGCCCCCCTGCCTGGGCTGCCGGCCCTCCTACCAGCAGCCCCCATAGACTCTGGCCATTGGACAACACTGCCCTGACAGTAGGGGCATATTTCATAGGCTCTGGCCACTAGACTGCACTACCCCGAATGAGGGCGGATATTTGCATGGACTCTGACTATTGGGCCGCACTGACCTGATGGTAGGAGCATGGTGTTTGGGCTCTGGCCCTAGGCTACCTCAACTGAGAGGGGTGATTTTATGAACTCTGGCCATTGGACCACTCTACCCCACAGCTAAGTCCAGATATGTGGACTTGAGTTGGGGGAAATAGCACATAAGGTTCGTGCACCTGCTCCTATTCCCCAAGGAAGGTGGGCACAGTCACCCCATACTGGACGGGGCCCATCTTAAATGTGTCACAGCTTGCTAGCGCACTCAATTCAAAGTTTCAGAATCTGAAGTGCCTTCCAAAATCTGAGAGGGATGAGGTGTGGATCATGCTTTCAGAAGTCTTAAAGGAGTAACCATCTGATGAGGAACTATGGAACCTGAACCACCAAAAAAGAAAATCAACCTTCAGCTGGTGGCATCGGACTCAGATGATGAAAATGAATCTGAATTGGTCTACACTGCTTTGGATTGTTATCAGACAGAACCCATCATCAGTGTGGATGCATGTCCCCTGGAACAGTGGTATGAATCATGAAGAGATATCTGGCATGAAGCATGAAGGGACATCTGGCATGTAACTGTCTTGGATGCTGGCTACAACAGTGCCATGAGAATGCGTATTCTCATTTTCAGGTGGCACTGTAAAAAAGAAGCGGGCAGCATTATCTCCTGAAAATGTAAACAAATTTGTTTGTCTGAGCAATTTTCTGAACAAGAAGTAGGATTGAGTGGACTTGCAGGCTCTCAAATTTTACATTGATTTATTTTTGAATGCAGTTTTTTGTAAATAATTCTACATTTGTAAGTTCAACTTTCATGATAAAAAGATTGCACTACAGGACTTGTATTAGGTTAATTGAAAAATAGTATTTCTTCAGTGGAAATACTTGTAATCAAAAATAAAGTGAGCACTGTACACTTTGTATTCTGTGTTGTAACTGAAATTTATATATGAAAATGTAGAAAACATCCAAAAATATTTAAATGCTATTCTGTTATTATTTAACAGTACAATTAATCGTGCAATTAATCATGATTATTTTTTTAATCACTTGACAGCCCTAATTATAACTGAACATGATAAATGTGTTGTCATGTTCAGTGCAAGTTAGAATATAAAATAGAATTTTATTCACCTATAATTTGAGTTCTGCTGTGAAGGCTTTAGCCTTCACTATATAAACTTATAATCTGACCTAGAGCTGGTAAATCTTCTTTTGCACTGCAAGCAATTCACATGGCCAACACATGGATCCATAATTATTATTTCCACCAATGGTACCATTGTTTGCAATGCATTATTCAGCACAGGGTAAGCAGATGATTGTGCCTTTGGGAAAACAGATGACCCCCTTCCAAAAAAAAAAATCACTATAGAAACATCCTTGAGTAAGTACTGGCTTTGTTGTATGTATTAGTTGGGGCAGTTCACTTTCAACTAATCGGTGCAGAAATGCCACTCAATAGTTTTCTAATTCATTTTACCTCTTTACAAAGGAGCACCACACAGATCTTAAACTTATCGCATTAAAAAAAGGAGCTGAGAATCAGTTTGCTAGATCTTCATGTTGTTTGTTACTATTTATTTGTATTACTTTAGCATCTCGTGTACCAGGACCTCACTGTGCTAGGAACTGCACAAACACAGAACAAAAAGATAGCCTCTGCCCTGAGGCGGTTACAATTTAAATAGGCAAGACATGCCCATTTCCCCACTCTGTGTCTAACAGACAAGCAGAGTGAAGAGTATGATGGCAGGAAGCATCACATTGGTGCCATGTTTGTTTGATTATGAATATAGTTAGGAGTGGATAAGCTGAAGGGAAGTGGGCTGAGGGGGACAAAGAAGGGGAGAAGAAGGTAAAAGAGGAGTCATACTGAGGTGATGAGACTGTGAGAGGGAGAAGAGGGGACAGTTGGTGCAATCAGCAAGGGGCAGAGGAAATGTCTGCTTTGGCTGCTTGTGCCCCTACCAGCAAGTGCTCCATATGGCTCCAAGAGAAACACTGTCTGGGTCCTAGTGCTGCTAGAGTGCATGGTTGCGGTATCTTCTGGACTCAGTTCTGGGTATAGAGGCTAGCTCCAGCTGGGCCCCGTTGTTCCCCCTTACCCTCTCCAGTGCTGCAGTCACTGCATTGGCTATTTCTGCTCCTACTGGCTACAAAAGAACAGCCATAATGGGTCAGACCATGGGTCCATCAAGCCCAGTATCCCGTCATCTAACAGTGGCCAATGGCAGGTCCCCCAAAGGAAATTAACCGACAGGTTATTATCAAGTGATCCATGCCCTATCATCCAATCCCAGCTTCCCGCAAACAGAGGCTAGGGACACCATTCCTGCCCATCCTGGATAATAGGCATTGATAGACCTATCTTCAATGAATCTATCTAGCTTTTGAACCCTCTTATAGTATTGGCCTTCACAACAGCATCTGGCAAGGTGTTCCAGAGGTTGACAGTGCATTACATGAAAAAATACTCTCTTGTGTTTGTTTTAAAACTTCTACCTGTTAATTTCATTTGGTGGCCCCTTGTTCTTGTATTATGAGAAGGAGTAAATAACACTTCCTTATTTATTTTCTCTATATCACTCATGATTTTATAGACCTCTTTCATATCCCCCCTTAATTGCCTCTTTTTCAAGCTAAGAAACCCCAGTCTAATTAATTTCTCCTTATATGGAAGCTGTTGTATACCCCTTATCATTTTTATTTCCCTTTTCTGAACCTTTTCCAATTCCAATATATCTTTTCTCTCTTTTTTTTTTTTTAGATGGGGTGACCACATCTGCATGCAGTATTCAAAATGTGGGCATAACATTGATTTATATAGATGCAATATGATCTGTTTCTGTCTTATTATCTATCCCTTTCATAATAATTCCCAACATTCTGTTTGCTTTTTTGATTGCTGATGGACATTGAATGGATGATTTCAGAGAACTACCCACAATGACTCTAAGATCTCTTTTTTGAGTGGAAACAACTAATTTAGACCCCATCATTGTGTATGTATAGCTAGGATTATGTTTTCCAATGTGCATTACTTTGCATTTATCAACATTGGATTTCATTTGCCATTTTGTTGCATAGCCACCCAGTTTTGTGAGATCCTTTTGTAGCTTTTCGCAGTCTTCCTGGAACTTAACTATCTTGAGTAGTTTTGTGTCACCTGCAAATTTTGCCAGCTCACTGTTTGCCCCTTTTTCCAGCTCATTTATGAATATGTTAAATAGGACTGGGCCCAGTACAGATCTCTGGGGGACACCACTATTTACCTTTCTCCATTCTGAAAACTGACCATTTATTTCTACCCTTTGTTTCCTGTCTTTTAACCAGTTACCAATCCATGAGAAAACCTTCCCTTATCCCTTGAATGCTTATTTTGCTGAAGAGCCCTTGGTGAAGGACTTTGTCAAAGGTTTTCTGAACATTTAAATACACTATATCCACCAGATCTCCTTTGATCATATGCTTGTTGACACCGCTCAAAAATTCTAGTAGATTGGTGAGGCATGATCTCCCTTTACAAAAACCTTGTACAATTTTTTTCTTTATGATAGTTTCAACCAATTTGCCTGGTACTGAAGTGAGGCTTACTGGCCTGTAGTTGCCTGGAGCCCTTTTTAAAAATTGATGTCACATTTGCTATCCTCCAGTCATTTTGTACAGAAGCTGATTTAAATGATAGATTACAGATGACAGTTAATAGTCCTGCAATTTCACATTTGAGTTCCTTCAGAACTCTTGGGTGAATACCATCTGATCCCGGAGACTTACTGCTGTTAAGTTTATCAACTTGTTCCAAAACCTCCTCTAATAGCACATCAATTTGGGACAGTTCCTCAGATCTGTCACCCAAAAAGAATGGCTCAGGTTTGGGAATCTCTCTCACATCCTCAACAGTGAAGACTGATGCAAATAATTCATTTAGTTTCTCTGTAATGACTTTATCATCTTTGAGTGCTCCTTTAGCATCTTGATCATCCCGTGGACCCACTGGTTGTTTAGCAGGCTTTCTGCTTCTAATGTATTTTTTAAAAAATGGTATTACTTTTTGAGTCTTTGTCTAGCTGTTCTTCAAATTCCCTTTTGGTCTTTCTAATTATATTTTTACACTTCAGTTGCCAGAGTTTATGCTCTTTTCTATTTTCCTCACAGAAAATCTTCCACTTATCTCCCACTTTTTAAAGGATGCGTTTTTGCCTCTCACTTCTTCTTTTACTGGCTCTTTTTTGGTTCTCTTACTATGTTTTTTAAATTGGGGAATACATTTAAGTTGAGCCTCTGTTATGGTGTCTTTAAAAAATTTCCATTCAGCTTGTAGGGATTTTGCTTTTGGTACTGTCCCTTTTAATTTCTGCAGAAGCTACAAAGAGTCCTATGGCACCTTAAAGATTAACAAAAGTATTGAAGCATAAGCTTTCGTGGGCTAATACATGCATGCATCCGATGAAGTGTTATAACACTTCACTCAGTTGTTATGAGTGGAAGAAATAGGTTTTTTTGTTTGGTTACGAATTACTGTATAGAGGAAACTGTTACAAACAGCTTGAAAGGTCTCTTCCTTACAGACTCAATTTTTGGCTCCTTTGGGAAGCTGACCTGCAAGTTCTGCTACCATTGACAGAGCGGTGATGTTGGTTTAACACACTTATTAGAAGAAGGGGTAACAAATCTAATTTTCCCTTGTGAATGCAGAAGCTCCCCTTCACATTGTGCAAATGGAAAAACAGCTGTGGGGTAGGAGGGGGGAGGAAGGTGGATAGGACACCTTGTATACATCTAGAAATCCTTCTGTGCATACTTAGAATAATATAGAGATGGTTAATGGTTGGAAATAAACTGTAAGGTTATGTCTCTTGCTTGCTCACGCCTTCCAACAAACTTCAAACAGCATAAGAAGTGGGGATATTTTAGTGTGAGGATGTGTACTATTCTTTTAAGATTGTAGCAGGAAGCAAACAATGCAGTGGGAGGATTGTGTTAATGTGTCTGTTTTGGGTGCAGATTTCAGAATATGGAGCTTTTTCGTGGATTTGATGATTGGAGTGTTCAACCTATAGCTGCTATTTTCCAGGTTTTCTCATTCTTCATTGATTTAGCTTTGCCCAGGATGTTTGGTAAAGCTGCTTCTACTGAGCTAGTTTGAAAGAGAATGTGGGTGATGTAGCTATTATAAGATAGTTGCTAAATCACCATTGCTACAAAAGAAATGCCTTCCATTGCGTTGCAAAGCAGTGCCACCATTTAAAAGACTCTACATTCTGTTTTCTTTTACCTGTTTTGATTAGTTCTTTAAAATACCATCATTGATATCTCTGTACTGCAAAGCTTTATGTCCAGTTCCATTTATTTTTCAGTGATAAAAAGTCAATTCTTTTGCTTCTACTAAAGGGAAAGCACTTGAAAGTTGTAGAAATACTTTCTTAAGTACTAACAAGGATGTGCAGGTACACTTGCATTTTTAGTACAACTCAAAAAGGGAATTGTATCAATGTGAACTTTATTCAGCAGGTCAGGTAATAATCCACTTGTAACACTGTAAAATGAGTGGCTTTATCAGCTTGGTTTCCTACAGAATCGTATTTGTGCTGAAATTTTCACACAAAAGTTAAACTTTGACCTCTGGGTTTCATAAAGATTAGTAGTAATATTTCTAGAATACTGCAAGAACAGCTGTCTATCATAAAGCCTTGGAAAGCAGAGATGGAAAAGTCCTAACAAGCACCTACTTTACACTCTGCCTGTATAAGAGAGTTCCTTGCAGTATTTTTTTTTTTTTTTGCTTTATTTCATCAGATAGTTCATAAATGTCTCAAGTAATGAAGCTTAGATTTACACACACGACAAATTCTTTAAATGTCTGATAGATAAACCAGTGTGGTGGGAGAAGTATATAACTGTTAAAAGGGTGTGATACTTGGAAGTTTAAACACACCAAAAAACCAAAGTATAAACAGATGGTATCAACATGATTAATACTGGCAAGTGTGCTTCTTGCTCACTGTCTCAGTGAATAGGTAAATAAATGAGAATATGAATCTGTACATTTGAGTTATAGTGTCTGAATATTTTTCAAATATGTTTAAAAGGCATATGTTAAGTACATGTACAGTTATATTAAAATGAATCTCATGGTTTTTTTAATAGTGCAGAAATACAAGTCATATTGAACTTGAGAATCTTCTGCTGTAGGCACAGGGAAATTTAAATCTTGAGGGTAATATGTATGGTTATTTATCATGTTTTTAAAAAGAGAATCCAATTGTAGTTAATCAAGTAAAAAGCTTCTCAGTTCTAGATCTCTGGTTCAAATCCAGCCAAGTTAATGGCTGTTCAGTAAATTTGTGTCAAAAGACTCAAAAGTCTTAGGGATGAGGACATCTGACTACCAGGAATTTCACCAAGAATGGCTAGATTGTGCATTAGCCACAAGCCCTCAAGAAGGGGCAGAGCTTCAGAGAAGCAGGACACTGGTTGCTAGTTAGTTCAGGCAGCAGACCGTGCTCCACCACTACTCCCAATCCATTCAGCAGAAGAAACATTATGCTGCCCTGGCAACGAACGATGAGGAATTACTCCCAGTGGTGGTGGAGGAGAAGCCACATATCACCAAGGCTAGGAGGATATCAGCCTTCACTTTCAGGAGGAACTGTAGGATAGTGGTGGTTGGTGCCCCTCTTCCAAGGTGGATGGAGACACCCATCTGTCAGCCAGACATGGCATCTTAGGGGGTATGCTATCTGCCAGGGGACCGTATCTGATATGTTATGGAGGGATTTTCAAGGACCATCTAGCCCTCTGAGTACTACTCCATGCTACTTATCCATGTAGGCATTAATAATACTGTCTCTCATGAACCTGAACAGATCAAAAGTGACTATAGAGCTCTGGGAGTAAGGGAGAAGGATCTGAGTGCACAGCTGGTGTTCTCTTCAACCCTTACAGTCAAAGGCAGGGGCCCAAGCAGAGACAGATGCATCCTGGAGATGAATGCCTGGCTATAAGAATGGTATCACCAGGAGGGCTTCAGTTTCCTTGATATGAGATTCTATTCTGGGGGGAAAAAAGTTGCTAAGCAGAGATGGAGTCCACTCATTGAGCAAATGGAAGAGCTAACCTCATGAGGAGGGCTTTATACTAGGTTTGATTGGGGCAGGAGACAAAAGCCCACAGGTAAGTCAAAAATAGACCTGGGAGAATGGTCACAATCTGTGGCCAGCATGGGCCATTATAGCTGGGATAAGTGAAACACAAGAGAGAACATAGGAGAAAATCAAATCAGTATCTTAGATGTCTGCATATTAATGGAGGAATTATGAGGAATAAACAGGAAGAACTAGAAATGCTAGTCAATAAACCCAGCTATGACATAGTTAGCATCACAGAGACTTGGTGGGAATAATACACATGACTGGAATATTGGTATAGAAAGGTACATCTTGCTCAGGAAGGACAGGCAGAGAAAAAGGGAGGAGGTGTGGCCTTATATATTAAAAAAATTACACTTGGACTGAGGTCAGGATGGAAACAGGCGACAGACTTGTTGAAAGTGTCTCTGGACAAAAGGAGTAAAAAATAAGGGTGATGTCATGGTAGGGGTCTACTACAGACCACCTAATCTGGAGCAGCTATTTAGTGGCCCTTAAGACTTTCTGGGAGGGAGTAGGAGGAGCAGAGATGTGGCACTTCCCCGCATTTCTCCCTCCCTCCCAGTGCTTCTCCGCTGCGAGGGAGGAGGAGGAGGAGGAGGAGGAGGAGGAGGAGGCTGAGGAAAGAACTGGTGTAATGCTCATTTGTAAAGTCTCTGCTCTTCCACAAAATATTACAAGCAATGGACAGAGTAGGCAGCCAAACAATGTTATAAGGGAGCTTTGCACAACTTTAAACTAGCATGTTCCCTAGTTGAGCAGCGATGTAACTTTGAAACAACGTTAAGTGGGAGAAGATTATGTGAGAAGTTACTGTATGTAAAAGGTTGTCATAAAGAGGAGAGAGGAAAAGTTGTTCTCTGTAATCTCTCAGGATAGAAGCAGTGGCAACGGGCTTAAATTGCAACAAGGACAGTTTAGGCTGGACATTAGGAGAAACTTGCTAACTGTTGGAGTGGTAAAGCACTAGAATTGCCTACGGAGGGTTATGGAATTTCTGCCATTGGAGATTTTTAAGAGCAGTTTAGACAAAAGCCTCTCAGGGATGGTCTAGATAATACTTAGTCCTGCCATGAGTGCAGTGGACTGGACTAAGTTATTTAAAACATGATCCACTTACTCTAATATTTTTTAAAAAATCATTGTGACACATATGAAGGAATTACTCATCTTCCATACATCACATATCTCGTCCCTAAAGAATCTCTAATAACAAACCAATACTACATTGTTTTATAGCATTGTAGCAAAACAATAATACAAATACTCAAGCTACATATGACAGTCAACGTCATTATATTGTTTTAGTGACAGAAATAAGCAGCTTGCAAAAGACCTAAGAATGAAACTGCTTCATCAAATCAGTGTAAAACTTTCAGCATGTAGAAGGCTTTCTGCGTTGTTTCTTAGATTTAAACTGTGTAATGGTTGGATAAATTCACTTTACCTCATTTAAAAATGTATTTAAGTGGTTGGTACCATCATGAAATTATTCTTTAATCCGGTGATTTCTTTCTCTGTTTTTTTTAGAGAGTATACAACAATCACATCAGGAGGGTTTTTTTTTTTGGTAAAATAGAGTGAACTTGGTAAACATATTATATAGTACATGGTGTCTCCATAATTAGGCATATTTTACCATTCCTTCTGACACTATCACAGAGTCGTCTGTCTTATGCTCTAATTATATTATAGCACACTTTTTCCCCCCCACAAACCTCCTTTGCCTTGGACAAGATGTACTATTTGCTAAAACAGAAAGGTATAGTGAACAGAATTATTAATTATAATCTCAATGCCAGCAGTATCAAACTCAGGTTTAATTTTTTAATAAAAACAACTTTAAAAATAAGTTTAGTCCTTCTTACTGTCTTGATTTTTAAAAAAAGTTGCTGGCCTTCTGGAAAATTGAATGTTTACCTTAAGGATAACAACTATGCATTATGCAAACCTGCTGATAAAAAATGTATTTTGGAAACCCCAAGTGGCTGGTTTGCTTAATTTAGGAGGTTAAAGATTAGCAGCCGTGTTAGTCTGTATCCGTAAATAAGACAAGGAAGACTTTGTAGCACCTTAGAGACTAACCAGTTTCTTTCATTTATGCTGAAAGCTTATGCTGAAATAAACTGGTTAGTCTCTAAAGTGCTACAAAGTCTTCCTCATCTTACTTAGGAGGTTAGGCTTAGATGTAAAAAACAAGAAAATTATTTCAGCCATATCTATCATAGCTATGATAAAGGAAAACAATAGCAGTTTTAAAGTTAATAAATAAAGTGAATTTAGTGCTCATGAACAGTGCCAGATGGGCCACACTGGAAACTGAAGCATTGTGTTTACCTACAAAGCAGGTAGTGAGGACATGGATTTCCACACACTATCCACCAAGGGATGAAAAATCCATGTGACTGTAATAAGGCCAGCGTTTACATGATCTGGAGAGACTACCTCTTGGACAGCAAGAGTATAATGTAAATCCCCAAACGTATACAGTTCATGACCTAGGTCCTGAAATGGGCAGCAATGGTCAAAGCCAGGGGTTCTCAAACTTGGGGTCTCGACCTGTCAGGGGATCACAAGGTTATTACATGGGGAGTCACAAGCTGTCAGCCTTCACCCCAAACCCTACTTTGCCTCCAACATTTATAATAGTGTTTAAATTAAAAAAAAGTGTTTTTAATTTTAAGTCGGTCACATTCATAGATTTGCTGTGTGAAAGGGGTCACCAATACAAAAGTTTGAGTTTTGAGAATACAAAGGGGTCACCAATACAAAGTTTGAGAAACATTGGTCAAAGCCAAAGTAGCCATTCGACATAGATACCTATCCCTTAGGACTGAGACTTACAGCTGTGTAATCTTAAAAAGTAGTCACTTCTGAACTGGACAGTATTCATACTAGCAACTTTGTGGTGGAATGCTGATTTTCAGTTTATCAACCTGCTGAGATACTTAGGTTTTCTAGGTATCTATAGAAGTCACTAATCCTACCTTTATTTTTAAATGAAAAATTAAGCTATATTAATACTTATACTATGTCTCTTTGGGGAATATTACTTACTTCTTGACATGTTCTATATCAAGGATCTAAAAATCAGGAAAAAATGACTAACTTGAGAAAAAACTTTAATCTCTTACCTGAAGGATTTACACAAGGCCACATTAAGGGTATCTTAATATTTTTCACCTTGGAATAGACAGTTATGGAATGACCTCACATGAAACATGTCTTATTAATCCCAGACATTGAGGGTATATTTACCTCTATATATTTTTTTTACCCTATCTAATGTAACTGAACGTTCTTATTCATATAAAAGTCTATTCCTTCTTTTTCTAAGTTCTATTAAGCTCTTGGATTGAATAGTTCATGTCAGTGAGTGCACAAATGGATCACAAGAATTGTATATCTCATTTTTTAAACATCTTGCTTTTCAGTATCATTTGAATGTCCCTTTTCATGTTATGAGGGTAAATCAGAATGTGTTTTACTTTGTTTTCATCACTCATTTTCTTTAACTATGCGATATGCTCACCTATGTTTCCTCTCCAAAATACCTCCCATTGTGGGGTTTCATTCACCTTCCTTCCTCTAAAGCATCTGGTACTAGCCCAGAGGACACAGAAAATCAGTCTGTGGAATTATGGAACATAGAGTGAACTCCCAGAGCACAAGTCAAGCGGGTTTGTGTTTACGCTGAAAAGCAATATGGCTTGAACCCTGGGTCCCATCTTGACTCAGGCATGGATCCTCAATCTCTGTGGGTCTGAGACCTGAATTAGCACATTTTGTGTGTAGATGGAAGGAGGGTTAGGCTTGAGCCTGAGTTCGAATGTTGCAGATAGCCATACCACTCATGTTTAAATGCTCATCAAACAAAAAAACCTTTCAAGCACCTAAATAAAACCCAGCTTTTCAAATGTGTTAATCACCCAGAAATTTCTCTTGTGACACTTATGGCTAGATTTAAAAAACAAACAAAAAACTTCCTGAGGTACTTAGATGAGTGCTGTGCTCTTTGGAAAATCTGTCCACAGGGTCTCTGCTTCCAAATATGGACATCTTTAATAAGCAGTCTAACTGCTACATTTGAACAGTCAAATAACATTTACTCAGAGAAAACAATTAATGGTCTAAGTGATTTTTAAAGTATTGAGTGGCAGAATATGGTTATCCCACTAAGGCTTTCATGTTTCAGAATCTGGGCCCTGGATCATTGGAACAAATAGAGGGGTTCCCTTTTATTCTTTGTATGTCGTAATTCAACTCCTTGCATTCTTTACATGGTTAGCAATATAGTAAGTGTATTTATGTGGGGATAGGGGATTTCTATTGCACAGTTATTTTTTATTTCTTATATTTGGTAAATACTGTTTATCCTGCATTTTTATGAAGATTTTGGGGGTCATGCTCAAAGCCACATGCTTGAAAATATGTTGGACTGGGAAAGTAATTCTAGAGCAATATGAGTTTCCACAGTGGTGTTCTGAATCACTCTGTTTTCTTCGGAGTGTTGTTAGTGAAGGCGGAGGCAGTGGTCTGTGTTGATTCTGATAAATGCATGTTGCGCATAAATGAACATGAAGTTCCATCTAGTTAGGAATTGAGCTATTTCAGTCAATGACAATAGTATCTGTGGTACCCCTGAATTTTCAAACTGATATTTCAACACCCTAGCCTAATTGAGTGAACAGATGTAGGATGCTGATTGTGACACTGGCAGCCAGATGACGGCTATTGCCCAGGCTGCAGGCATTAGCTAAGAACTGACAACCTCATAGATGGGGACCAGACCACCTGTATGTTAGTTTTGCAAAAAATAGGTATTAGTCTTATAAGAATGTATTTAGTGTGTTGACTCTATGAAATGCTTGTATGTTGCTGCATGCCCTAATCTCACTGATAATATCTATATCCCCTGTTAAAAGGTAATATTTAAGTATTTGCACTGACATTGTAAATCCCCACTATCTGGAGAGAAAAATACCAAGTGTGGAAATAGTAGTTGGCTACAAGAGGTGTTATCTCCTAGAAGGCCCATGGACACCAGACAAGCCATTATGGAAAGTTAGAGGACAAAAGATTTTGTTGATTGCTCCCACCATACCCATGAAGAGGAAAAGTGCTCTTGAACTCATCCCATGATCTTTAACTCTGGGGAAAGGGAAAGAAAATCCCTGTCAAGAGAAACATCTTTTGAATGTTTGAACTTTGAAGGGCCAGAAATTCTAAACTGAAGCCAGAGATCATCAGAGTCTGCCCTAAAAGACACTTTAATAAGACAGATCACTACAACTCAAGTCACTCTTAGGATTTAGATGGTAACTAATTTGTGTAATATGTTTACTTGCTTTAACTTAGTTAATAAATCTTTAGCTAGATTATTACATGATTGACTACAGATGTTGTCTTCAGTATACAGGTACTAGAGTACCAATTGATCTGGGGTAAGTGAGTGGTCTCTTGGGACTGGAAGCAACCTAAATGTGGTGTGATTTTTGGTATAAGCGACTATTATCACTAAGTCTAGTTTGTCTGGAGAATCTGAGGGGATTATCTGTGACTCCCTGGTGAGACTGTTATAGTGATCCAGGAGTTCACAATCTAATTATAGAACTTAGCACCTGTTTAGGGTATCTGACCTGTTTTTTCACAGTCTGTTCTGAGGCAGGCACTCTGTCATGAGCACTCCAGACAGTGTGACACTGGTGATAAAGAGAGGCCTTGGCTACACTTGTGAATTAGAGCACATTAAATCAGACACAGATGCCCTAACACCTGAGGTGTCCACACTGGCAAAGCATTAGAGCACCTGGACTGTGCAGCTGGAGCGCTCATGGTAATCCACCTCCATGAGAAGTATAAAGCTTGCTGCACTCTGGCTGAAACACCTGGGTGTGAGTGTGGACTACATGTTGCATTACTGTACTGTGACTGGCCTCCAGAAACGTCCCATAATCCCCTGAAGTTAGGTGGCCACTTTTGTCATTGTTTTGAATTTAGCTGCAGGCATGTGGATAGCCCCTTTCAAAGCTCCGTTTCTGACAGCTGGCATGCATGTCTGCTCCGGGATACAAAGCAAACCATTACTGTGAAATGCAGCTGCTGCCGAGACAGGTGTGTGAGCATGTGTGAGGTGGAGGGGGTGGGGGTGATGTTCAGGATTTCCCCTGCTGCTGTCTGAACTTACAAGACAGCATGCTGACACACTCTCTGCCCTGTAAAATACACTGTCTCCCTCCTGCCCCTCCCCCCACATACATACAACACACTCCCTGTTGACAGATTTCCTTTACCAATCTGCCTGTGCCTCAGTTAATCAGGCTAAGACCACAGGATCGTAGGGGCAGAGATGAAGAGAACACACCATGTGACTGAATTTTAAAGCATTATTTAGAAAATAATAAAAAGACACGGTGAGTGCAGGAACTGCTTCAACATCACTCAAAGAAAGAAAGAAGCGCTAGTGCTCAAACCCTGGCCCCCTTTCATACTCACAAACACGCTGCCAGCGTTGGCCAGGCCTGGAGGTAGGGGAGGGAGAGAGAGAGATAAATGGGAGGTTATTCTGTGCACAGGTTGTCCAGAGGTAAATCCCCACTATCTGGAGAGAAAAATACCAGAGATACACTGGAAAAAAAAATATAATAATAATCTCCAACTTGCTTCTGCTCTTAGGGTTATTTTTTATGCCATGAGGTCTCTTGGGGACATCCCCTTCAGAGACCTTTGCTCGGTATTCCAGTCCAGATCACCTTTTCTGGCTTCTTGGGCTTCCCCAAAACATACTGGCTCCAGGGTTGCAAAGGCAGACTGTTCTTCTCTTGCTGGCCTTCATTGGTCTTGCGTCCTTTTGCAGCCTTTGATTCTGTTTTGCTTCTGTCTATATTTTTCATAGCCATCTGGGGCTCAAAACAGTTTTTTGGTGCTTGGCATGGCCTGGGTGCATTCTTGATCTTGAACACAAAGCAGCACTCTCTTTATCTCTAGGCCAAGCTGATTTTTCAAATTAACCCATTCTTTGCTCCTTTCTTCTTACCCCTCTCTCTTGGCCTACCGAAACCTGCAAAGGAATCTGTCATTCCACACTCACACCTTTAACCCCTCCCATAATGCTTAGCAATGCTTGCAGCAGCATTAGCAACACACCATACTAATCTACTTCCCAGAGGGACTTGAAGGAGGGGGGCATTGGGATGTGACACTGTCACACTCCACACACATCCCATTTGAAAAACATGCTGCAGACACTTGCACACTGAGATAGCTACCAAAATGCACTGCTCTCTATGATGTTGCAAGAGCTGTTAATGTAGCCACGCCACTTGCAGCTGACTGTGTAAATGCGCAGCTGCAGTCTCCGAGGGCTGGTTTACATCTGCAAGTGTAGATCTGCCCATAGATAGACCCAACAACCAGCATTTTTTTTAATCTCAGATATGAGAGCAAGGTAGGTAGATCTTGTCATAGAGACAGAGACCCCTTCTTGGTTCAGTACTATTAAACATGAAGTTGACTGCTGACTGCAGAGTTGTTCTTCCGAAATCCCAGATCATATTCTCTTGCCCTTTGTATGGGCTGCCATTGTTTTACTGTTTGTAATTAATTTTAAGATTTTGTTTCAAATTAATTTGTATTTAATTTCCAGAGGGGAAGGGGAGGTATTTTGTTTTCCATAGAGGGATCAGTATTCAAGGCTTTGAGAGGCAGCTTGAACTAAAAGCACCAGAAAATGAGTCAGTTTAGGCATTTAAAGAGACTCTTGCACATATATAATGCATCACTACACATTGTGCTGTGCAAGATCTAACCCAAAGTGGTAAAGAGCCCATTTGGAGAATAAAAACAAATGTGCAAAGCACCTTCTCAATCTATACAATTATGGTAGACGCAGCCATGTATCTGTTCGCCCACCCTTTCATTTTCCAGACAGTAGAATGCACTGTGTGTGCTCAGCTGGAGCTACACTACTTTTTTTCCTGCTAAAATCTCTCACTATTGTCACCTCCTCATGCAAGTCTTTCAATGGTAGCTGTGATGATGTATCGAATATGTGGAACACTTTGAAATTGTTGATGCCAATATTATAAAATTGAAAGGAATCTGACCAGATATGCCATGTAAGATAGCTCTGAAAATGTTATGATTTGCCAAGTATGATGATCTTGTTTATACGTTTGTATCACCTTTGTATTGTGAGTTATAGATATGTTATCTGTCTGTGTTTCAAAACTTCTGCTATGTTTCTGGATGAAAGCCTCAGTCAGATTAGCAACAGCATTGCCTAGCCTGTTTTCTGGCACATCCGAAGTCATCACCTGTGCAATGAACCCTTTGAAAGGAACTAGGGGATACACCTTAAGAGTCAGCAAGGCATGCGGTATGAGAACTCCAAGGTTTTTCCATGATGGGCAGCTTGTATTTTGCGACAAAAGCACATAGCAAAAGAATATAAAAGACAGCTGTATCATCTCCATTTTGGATTTATTCCTACTTCTTACCTCTGGAGTAACTTTTCTACTAACTGAAGCTTTGAACAAAGGACTGAATGACCCATCCGAGCTCTGGATGTGTTGAGGGGTATTTTCAAGCCAGCAAACTCACCAATATATGAACTTTGAAGTCTCTGTAGGTGTCTGAGTGCTCTATCACTTAACAACTCTCTTCTTGTTCTTTCTTTTTTCTTTATAATAAACCATTAATTTTAGACACTTGGCAACATTGGCAAGGATTGGTTGGCAGCATGGTATTTTGGTAAGATCCAAACTAATATTGACCTGTCAATGTGGCTGGCCCTTTAGAGTCAGAAGAACATTTTGTATAGTGAGCAGAGTTTTTCAATAACTTCTCACTGTACTGGACATATGAGCTGATTCGGAGCCAGAGCACTGGAATGCAATAAAGAACGCTGTGTGATTTCTTTTTTCAGCTTCTTGATAAACTCACTAGTGAGTCACTGGTTAACATCAGTGTTACTCCCGAACTGGTGGTTATCTGCACTCCCTTTTGCAGCCTGCCCTGCTCTTGGCATTTTCAGTGAGGGCTGCCCCAGGCTCACCCTGGTCACAGTAGTGATGGATAGAGCACTTACAGAAATATGGACGACTGATGGCAGTAACCTTCCTGTTGTCTAAACATACTCAGAAGATCTCTAAGCAAAAACAGGGTTATTGTCACATTGTCCACAATAAAGTGCCCAGTGTTGCTGCTGCAGGCAGAATGAACCCGGATATAGCAACAATAGCCTTCTATACCTGATAGAAACTTACCACCGTAAGAAAGTTTTCAATTGTGTGTAAAATATTTCAGCAGTCCAGCTAGTTCTTAAGAGTACTGGGTTTTCAGCAGACTTAAGAAGAAGTTCAGTCTATGCCTGTGGTGGGCAACCTGCTGCCACATCAGGATAATCTGCTGGCTGACCACCAGACCCTTTGTTGACATTTGTATGGCCACTCACAGATTCTGGGGGCCCTGGTTTGCCATTTCCAGTTAATGGGAGCTGCGGGAAGCAGCGGCCATGCCCACACCACTTCCTGCAGCTCCTATTGGCTGAGAAAGCAAACTGCAGCCATTGGGAGCTGTGGGCAGCCATGAAAATGTAAACAAACAGTCTGGTGGCCCACCAGTGGATTACCCTGGTCGGCTGCAGGTTGCCCACCACTGGTCTATACCATTTTCATCTGAAATAGGTTAATGCCAATGTTAATGTCTAAAAACTGAAGTGATTCCACCAGTCACCTGCTATTATCTCACAGGGGCATCACTGGCCTTTCAAAATCCCCCAGACTCCACTCCTCCTGGAAGCTGCACTGGGGATCTATGGAATGGTTACACAGAGGTCATTGCCACTGTTTTAGAGTAGTGCTAGCATGTTGTGATGCCCGGCTAGAAAGGGTTAAAAATCCTGCAAAAGAAATTACTCAAATTCAACCCATAAAGACACGTAGGGAAGGTAATGGTTGTATTTTTATGTATTTACATATGTATGAGTAGGGTAGACAATGTAATCAACAAATCTCTGTCTATGCTGTATTCTGATAATTCAGAGATCAAAAGAGCATCCTAGCATTTAAATGAATTGTAAACACTGGATAGCTCTGTATTCATCTCTCTTTGAAATGTATAGCAAATCATCTATGAATGGTGGAGGAACAAGCCACTTGCCTTACGTTAATTTGTAGAGCTAAGTACCAGTGATGGACCTCCTTCAAAGTCATCCTAGTTACCTTTTGTACCCAGAGGAACTCTAACTTGTCAAAGAAAACATAAAATTGTATAAAAGATCCTTGGGTCCTGATTCTGTCATCTCAGATCTGCTTAAGCTTCACTGAGGGAAGTTTGAGTTGAAGGACTGAGATCCCAGTTATTACACCCTAAATGTGATATTTGGACATTGGATTATAACCTATGAACTATTTCTAAAAGAACCCTTTGCAATTACAAAGCTCACCATCTCTACTGTGTATATGAACCTCAAGAATTAAACTCATGTCTCTATATCTATTGATCTTTTAACCATACTCCCTCTCTCTTTTGTTTTGTTAATACATTTTAGTTTGGTTAATAAGAATTGGTTGAATGTGGGTATGTGGGTAAAATCTGGAATGTTCAATAACTTGGGGAGTAATGTGTCCAATCCTTTGGGCTTGGTGAAAACTTTTACTTCATATGATGAAATGAAGTTTTCTGAAATCATCATATTTGACTGATGTACCTGTATGGAGGCCTGAGGCTGGATCACTTTAAAAGGGAGCTGTGTTTGAACTTCTGAGTAACCAGTAAGGTAATTAAGAAGCTGCTTTATGCTGGCTTGGTAAATCTAAGTATTGAATTATCCAGCAGCTTTGAGGTTTGTCTTCCCTATTTGCAGTTCACTCTAATTGAGTGACCTGAGCTGGCCCCCACTGTGACCCTGGTCACATGTGGATACAGGGCAACTCTGCATCAGTTCTTTCTTTCTTTCTTTCTTTCTTTCTTTCTTTCTTTCTTTCTTTCTTTCTTTCTTTCTTTCTTTCTTTTTTGAAAGGTAGTGAGTATGCTTAAAATTCTACATATTCAAACCATTTCATTACAACAGGTTCCATAACAAACAGTTCAATCCTCTTGTGTAGAAGGATACTGCAGAACATTTGGAGAGAGAAGAATACCATAGACACAGGCCTTAGTGTAAAGAATACTTTAAAATATCAGGTACAGACAGCATCATTAAAAGTTTATGGACCATAGATAGAATAAATGTACATTAGCCTTACAGACAAACTGATGCCATTTGTTTGCATTCTTTGCTCCATCTGGCAACCTTGTAAAGAAAATTTCAGTCCCCATTACAGCCCCATTGGGCATTTTCTCAGGGAATTAAGAATTATTTATGGTTGGTGTTTCCTGGTAAAAGCAAGTGATATCCACAGTATTGTGCATGGTGTGTTTCATTCTGTTGTGCAAAGAAAACTTCTGTTGAGTAGAATGCAGCATTCTGTGGAGTCCTGTGCAAAACTGGAAGCAGATGCTCTGCTATGAAATGTACCTTCTGGGCTCAGTAGAGTTGGCACAGAAGTGATCATGCTGGCTCTGGTGTCTTTGTCTAGTGGAGTGAAAATTCCCTTTTTTAAAAAGAGCACAAAGGGGTAACATGTAGGAAAAGTGATGCTGAAACATTAGCAGGTTTTTTTTTAATAAGAATGCAGAAGACAATTACTATGAATATAATAGGACCTTGTTCCTGTCTGCCACTCAAGTGACAATATAATGAAATGAGTAGAACAGAGCTGGTCAGGAAACATTTTTCTTGAGGGATGGGCGATGATTGACAACCTAACACTTCAGTTTTGCCTCAGTTTTTCTTGGAAATGTTTTGCATTTTTGTTACTTGGCGTTCCCAGTTAATAAAAGTTAAACGTTTCTCATGGAAGCATAAACTTTTTAGTGAACTTGGTTTGCTGAAAATATTTTAACGAAAAACTCATCTAGAGCAGATTGAAAGTTGATCTCTTGATCCTTGGGTTGCCAGGTACTGGGACTTGCTGCCCAGGAGTTTTGCCTGCCTATCGGAGTGACCCCTTATGGATGACACTTGGTGCAGCACTAATAAGTTTCAGAAATAGAAATTGTATCACCTAGGCCACAGGAGCTTATGAGAGCAGCAAAACAAACCACACTGTGTGGGCCCCCATAATATATAACTCCCCTCCCCTCTATTTTAAAAATAGAAGGTAAGGTGGCTCCTTTCTCTGATCCCCGATTGCTTAGAAATAGAATACTGAGGGGCTGAAGAACGTCTAGACTTTAAGGGCCAAATGACTGTAAACAGACTGTGAACATGAAAGTTTTGCTAGAGTCCAGAAAGTAATTCTTCTCTTTAGGAGCTTGGCTACACTTGAAATTTCAAAGAGCTGCTGCAGGAGCGTTCCCACAGCAGCGCTTTGAAGTGCGAGTATGGCCACGTGCTCCTGGTAATCCACCTCCACAAGGGGATTAGCTCAGAGCGTGAGTCCCAGCACTCAGAGCCTGTCCACACTAGCGCTTTAAAGCGCTCAGACTTGCTGTGCTCATGGGGGGTGATTTTTCGCCCCCCTGAGCTGGCAAGTTAGAGCGCTATAAAGCGCCAGTGTAGCCAAGCCGTAGGCTAAGGAGTAAGAACAGAGCTGCAAACTTCACAGCTGTTAAATACCCTGATGCAGGGGAGTTTGGCCCACAGCCCTCTTATTCCTCCCCAGGCCAATCTTCTCCCATCCCCTTAAATAACTAGAGATCTAGGGCAAAAGGAGCATATTGCACAGGGTGCTCCATGTACTTTTTATTGTTTCAAGACAGTGGAACCACATTGCTTCCTTTGTGTTCAATCATTAAACAGCCATGGAATATGGGGACTGGATTTCCCCCTTAACAACCAGTGAACAGTACAAATTCAGGGATCCTTTCGCTTGCCTCAGGTTTTCATCCATGTCTTTGCTACTCTCTGAGTCAAATTGCCTTCCAGCCAAATTATCCTGTATTCTGTTTCTAACACCAGTCTACCTCTGCTGTGAAATTCCCTTTGACGTCAATTTCTGTGAAAGACTTATACTGGGATGAAAACCAGAATACACTTTGGGGACCTGGGGTAGAATCTACCTATACTAGGTCCCTCTATATTCACTGCTATAAACACATTGGAGAGGAACTGGATGTTCTGTTCCCAGGGATCTGTAGGGCCAATTGTACTGTAAAGAAGCAGAAATAGGGTGATCCTGCTTAGAGTTTGATAACCTTCATGGTTATGAGAGCTTTTCTGTGCTTACAGTGCTGAGAGAGCCATGGCTCACTCTTCATTCCCTGGATTGTAGCAGTCTTGTTTAGACACAAGTGCTTGCTCAGCATTAGCGACAAAGAGTCCTGTGGCACCTCAAAGACTAACAAACTTTTGTTAGTCTTTGAGGTGCCACAGGACTCTTCGTCGTTTCTGCAGATCCAGACTAACACAGCTACCCCTCTGATTCCTGGCATCATGCTCAGCATTGTGGCTGCCCCAGCACTCAAAGTACTCCTATGAACCCTGGCTGTAATGAATGTAAAGCTTTCCTCCATTGGGGTCTAATTCCATAGCTGTCAACAGAATTTCAGCTGCAAACACACTTACACAGAGTCATGGCAGGGTGCTGTCTGGCCCATACACTTCAGCTCTGCAGGCCTCTGGTGCAAGTCACTCACTATTTTGTTATATTTTAATAAAGACGTACAACTTCCAAAATCATAGAAATGACTGAAAATGCAGGTTTTCTCTAAAGGCTTTGTGAGCTCTTGCCAATGTTATTTTGAGGGAAAACGCTGCAGTATTTCTTTCATCTGCTTTTTAGAATGGCTGAACATTTTTACTTTTTTCTAACATCCAGTGCTTTTCAAGATGTTGTCTGACTTGCACTGAATAAAGTAACCATTGCTAATGTCCTCATGCTTGCCCGCTGTACTTCTTAAGACCTTTAACTCAGTGACCTTATTTGCAGCATACATGCAAATGAGTTCCCAGGCTCTAGATGTCAAACACTGAGACAATACAAATAGTCAAGTGTTGACATGTGACAACATGCCACTGCTCTCTCCAGGAGGTCATGCTCAAGTAACTAACACCACATTAGAAAGAGTTTTGAAAGAGATGGGTTCTAAGCAAATATTACCCACATTTAAAGTTGTCTAATTTACATCCATTTCCCCAGCTGAACGATATATAAATATTCATGATTATATCACTGAAGTTTACATTATGCAATGTTTGATGAGATGAGAGAGAGACAGATCTGGCATAAATATTTTAAGTCTTCTAAATATGCAGTGAATTTGATTCCCCTGTGAGATGGTACTCAAAATCCTATGAACAGAAGAAAACTTCATTGTAAAACTTTTGTTAGTAGAGGTAATGACTCGTGCAATCGAAAGAGATTTACTATTGGATTATCCAGGAGTGCAATGAAATTGCTATCTATTTCTTGCATTTATTTAGTTTCTGTGCTCTTAAACCCTGGTTGAAATGTGAAGGGAAGAAATTGGGTTCTATAAACATTGTCATTGCCATTGAGTTGCCTGCTTTCCATTCTATCTACTTGTATATGGTGATGAGGACCATAGAGAGTCATTAAATTCTCACTATGTATGGGTACACTGTAGCAAGCAGAGTCTAAACAAGTAAAGCAGACTGCCAGCCCCTACTTCCTTGGCAGAAATACTTTTAGTCTAATGAGCCTGATCCAGCATCCATTCAAGTCAGCTGGGAGCCTTTCAATTGACTTGAATAAGCACTAGATTCAATCCTGATGCAATATATTCCCCTGTTCAATATTACCCATGTCACTCTCATCAACTTTAAACTATCTTTCTGTAGCTGGCACAGAACTATTGCTACAGCTGGGTAAGAAACCATTTTCCCATCCCACAAAAATGTTTAGAGATATCCAAACAACAACAAAAAAAGTTCTTGCCCTAAATCAGATCAAAAAGTTGAAATGTTCTCAAACCAAACTCGGAGGGGTAAAGGAGTAGGGAGAAAGAAGGGTCTTTTTTAGTCTACAGTTACTAATGTCTCAAAATTTGATTTGACTTGAAAAAATAAAATGTTCCAGTTCAAAAAAATTTAAATTAGATGTTTCAGCAAATTTTTTTCCTCCAAAAAGATGTTTTAGATTGAGAGGTTCAGCAAAACTTGGCCCACTGTAGGTTTCAAGAAATCAGCTTGTGTGTGTGTGTGTGTGTGTGTGTGTGTGCGCGCGTGTGTGTGTAAAGCAGTAAGTAGAAAACTGGACCAGCAAACACATCTGGCAGTTGACCACCTATTTATCTGATGAGAGCTTCAGTTCTGACATCTAGCAGTAGAACTTCTGTCTGGAAGACAGACAGTGTTGGAAAAACTATGCTGCTTCTGCATCTGGTCACTTTAGGTCTGGTTGCAGACTCTTAATGCTGCCTATAACAGTCTATACCATTGTGTTCACCATTTTTACAAAACTATGATATATTTTGTACAAAGTATGCCTTTTGAGGTATTATTTAAAATGTCAGATTCTGCTGACTGTTATTAGCCTGATAATGTGTGAGAAAACATTGTATGTAAAGTTACAAGATTCTGCTATTGAACATTGTTATACATGCTCCAAGGTTAAGAAAAGCAGGCTCAAACCAGTTTCTCAGGGCCAAAGGACAGACCAGCAGACTATCACCTGCTTATGTGGCCATTTTCCAGTAGGGGAAGGTGTGAATAAGAAATTTACATTCCATCACCGGGAGAGTTTAGACCTCATGTCCACAAGAAACTGCTTGTCACTTGTACCCCAGCTGGGGGTAATCCTCAAAGAGGGGAGAGTGGTATAACAAGGAAAGACAGTGGCCCCCAAATCAATTCTCCTTCCCCATGTCTACTCATGACAGCTACAGTGTTTGAAAAACTGAAGTGAGGAATGGGTGGTCCTGGCTGGAGGGCTTTCCAGCTAGTACAGAAACAGATCATTACAACATATCGCTACATATGTTGTAAAGATATTGTGAGACAAAATCTTTTTGCTTTTAAGTTTGCTTGGCTTGCAAACTTAGCATTTTTTACTTTTAGCATTAGGTATTCACTTGCGTTTTACCCTTTTGTTTCTCTTTTTGTAACCAATCCTGACTTTTATGCATCATTACCTGTAATCACTTAAAATCTATATTTCTGTAGGGAATACATTTTTCTTATTTTATTTTAACAAGTGTGCTTGGATTGAGGTGTATGTGGGAAACTCCATTTGAGATAACAAGGTTGGTGCATATAACTTTTCCTTGATGGAAAGAGGGCTTTTTTAGGGACTTGTATTGTTTGGGAGGGTATTGAGCAGTACAAGACACACATTTCTAAGGGTAAGTCTGGGACTGGGTCTTTGCTGGTATTGCTCTGCAGGTTAATGTGTGAGTGGCTAGCTAGTAGCACTCAATACTGTTTAGCTGGGAGTGATTTTACATGCAAGAGGCTGTGTGTGAACACACTAGGAGTAGATGTTCTTACAGCAAAGTACTGAAAGGGGCACCCCAGACTGGAGAACCGAGGGGACACAACTATTCAACGATCCAGAGGTACCTAGGGGAATATCACATCCTCTTTATGTAGCTGGCATTTAAACCTCTGGTATGCAATGAGCTCACTAACTTTACTAAGACTGTGCTGGTGTAGAGGTTTGCCAACATGACTTTTTGCATGATTTATTGCAGATCAGGGCCTTGGATTTCTATAAGAGGTGCCACCTGTGATACTTATCCTCTTTAACCACTTATCAGACATTGTTACTTGTATTTTAGCATCTCTCCCAGACATGGTGAGGAAGGACAACTAACTTGGTCTTTGCTGCTGTGTTTGTCTGTAACCTAGTAGAAAATCTCAGCCTGCAAATAGCCATGTCCACTAATAAATTGACTTGATGATAATGGAATTATTTTCAAAAGTGAAAAAGAAATAATTTTCATTTTGCCTCTACTTTCTTCTAGTGTACTGGGTCTGTTTGAAGATGTCCTTACTGTATAATTAAATATTATGATTTTTTTTTTGGATACTGTATTGAAAGCTCGAGTGAATAGCCACCACCTTTGAAATGCCTACCTGTAATGGCATCATGGTGCTAAGTGGAATATTCAGCCAGCTAGAGACCCAGAAGCACTTCATGAGAATGAAATTGGTCTGCGCTACACTCAGCTGATGACAACTCATGGTGTTGGACACTATCAGTCAGGTGGTCGAGGGACATTGACATAGAACACATCACCGGACATCAGCAATACCAGGAGAGATGAGTTAGAGTGCCAATGAGAAGTGAAATTGGAAAGTAATTGAAATACTTCCCTAGTGGATTGGATTTTCTAATGGACAACCTACCATAAATTTTCAACTACTGAAAGACAATCTTCAATCATTGACATATTTTGCTTTCCACAACCAACTTTCTGTACAACTTCTCATGAGTGATGTAACCCAAATACTTGGATGCCAACATCTAAACTGTATTGTTATATTTATTCACCTAAAGTTGGATTACTGCTGATTATGCACTACAAGTACCTTAGGACTTTTAAGCAAACTTTGTATTTGTGGATTATCTAAGCATTATACTCAAATGTACAGACACTCTTTTCTTAACCTGTGTACTATATAATTTTTTAACATTAGCTTTAATAAATGTTTTATTCCTGCAGTATTGGAAGATATGATCATTTCTGTGGTAAAGGGGAACACTAAAAACCACCACCACCAACAACAACAAAACGCAAAAGATTCCAAAGATTTAGAAACACAAGTGTAACCACTGTAGGTCTCTCAGTGCTTCTGGGATGTGAGTGAATTGCTTTTCCCTTTGTACAGATGGAAAACAGAAGTTGAGCATCTTAATTGCCTTACCCCAATTCACTCACACTGCAAAGTCCTGGGATTACTGTCCTGGGCTCATGCCTCCCAGTTATATAGTTAAGCCCTCCTTGCACCCTGTGATTTTTTTTGTCATGAACCTGCATGAAGACCCAAATAAGTAAGCAAACTCCACCTTAAAGAATCATACCTATTCTCAGAAAGAGAGGTTTCATCAGACTCCTTCCTGTGAAAAGTTGGCAAGAAACCCAACTGCTTTTTTATTGTCTTTGATGCTGAAAACAAACTCCTTCAGAATTTGTGGTGACAGTTTTTTGCAGACATCTTTACTTACTGTGAAGGAATTCTCATTTTACAATTTTAAACCAGGTTATTGATACTCCAGTACTAATTTCTTCAGCTGATTTATTTGAAAATATAGTAATAAGGGTTAAGCGCTGAACTGGCTTGTATGTCTTGGAAATCTACCCCATTCTCTCTGTAAATAGAATTATTGTATAAGAAGATATAAACAACATCAGGGACAGTTAATAATCAGTGCCCAGGTACCATGGTGGTAAAAAAGATAAAGAATACCTGGCAGTATTTGGGCCTCTAAGTAAGTTCACTTTTTGTGATTATTTACCAAAAATAATCAAATTCTTACAGGAAGTTTTCTGTGGTGAGAAGTATTGCTGGATTATAATTACAATGCATAGCTTGTTAATGACATAGTGTGACAAAGACAGTTTGTCATCACATTTATCATTACTATTAATGTGCTTTTTGAAGGCAGAATATAATATAAAGCTTTAGACCCTGACTGTTTTTAATCTGATGGCAATTTTTGCACTGTAGAAATAAATCTATATTATTATTGTAACAGTAGTTACATACCTATAAAACCAAACCAGAGATGTGATTTTTGCTTCCCTTTTAAGAGACAATATAATATTTTTTTGTGCCACCTTAATGTTGTGAAAACCTTACCCTGAGCTTTCGGAAAAACTTAATGCTTAAGTAACTGGATAGTTCGTGACAACTTGCTATACTTTATTAATTATGATTCTTAATGTAGAGGAAATGACATCTCTGTGTGTTTTGAATTCAGTTGACCTAACAAAGCTAATTACTCTCTAAGAGATGCCAACCTGGAATGTGCTGGGAGGGTGAAATGAACAATTGCTGACTTTAGTATCTTATTTCCCAGTGAGTTACCATTTTTCATGTAATTAGCCCCAATGTTCTTCTTACATTAACAGATCAACTAATAATATGTTACGCCTTAAATGCCAAAAGCAAGGGAAAATGTAACAAGGAGCATATTCAAGGGCACCAGCTCATTACACGAAGAGCACTGATAGATACAACATAGTTAACATTTAGACCTTCACAAAAGCATATTTACATTGCATATACTATTCTAATAATGAATTGTACATTTATGGATTTGTCTTGTACTTAGCCTAATAGTCAGTTTGCTGACCTGAGTTCTCTATTTCAATTGTTGCATGGTTTCCAGCTATCTTAATGAAGCTTTCAGTTACGTGCTAAAGAGGAGAAAGCACTCCTTTTCCATACACATTGCTTATCACCAGTTGAAATCCAGGCCAGAGCAATTAAAAACATGTTTGGGGTGAATGGAGGCCATCAGTGGGGTGTGCAACTATGCAGAACTCTGAAGGAGATGACAATAAGCTTGAAGCAGCTCTGGAAGCCAGAGAAGGGATTCATGGAGAGGAAGACTGTCTAAGATCTAAAAGAGGCAGCTTTTAAAAGCACCAGAAATTTGAATGTTTTTGAGGGGTGCAAAGTGAAAATGTAATAGTCAGGTGGAAGCTGTAATAGTAAAGACAAGATATAATCAGAGCATGGGCAGAGATTATAGCACTGGGGATGGAGAGGAAAATATGTGTTTCTAGAGATGCTCTACAAGGAACCAAAAGGTTTCTGCAGTAAGAGCCTAACTGCAGGAAAAAAAAGTCCCAATAATACTATAACAATCAGTTAACACAGTGCAGGTGAATAACTGACAAGCAATCTGTACTGGATTTTTCTATTTTTAAAATATTTCTTCCCTAAAATATGTATATTTCGAGGACCTGATCCATCAATATTAACCTAGTTTGGGTTTATATCTTTGCTGAGAAAATGTTCTGTGTGGCTAGACAGGAGCATATTCTGAAGAGTGTTCATTATAAAGAAATATATATTCCAGTCTCTTGGCAGAATTATCCCACAGTGGATTTGAATGAAGATTTGGATAAAAAAAGTTTGTCAGAAATGTTACAAAGGGCTGTTTATGGTATCCCTAGGCCAAGATCCACTGATATATGCAATTTGTTGTATACAACCTGCATATACCCACATGTCCATTGCTGTTAAGTGGTCTGAGACTTACCTTGTGCTATTTCTACTCCTTTCTGAAGAGCAATTTAGTGATTAATGTTTGCTTGGCAATGAGGTATTGTACTAAAACTTCTTCCTGACTTAGAAGTATGTTTTAATGACATATTTATTCCTGTAATTTTTTGTAAAATTAAAAATTTTGCAGATATCTTTCATAAAGCAATAGCAGATATCCTCATGCTCAATCTGCTGTGGTCATGTGTTAATTTTTAGTCCATTATAATTACTTTATGATGGCAGTAGTCACTTGCCATGAGCAGTGCATTGTTGACTTGTCAAAGCTTCTTCCTTTAGAGATCAGGAAATATTGCATTGGGCCATTGCCATCACAGGCAATCATTTCCCCATTTTGATGAAAACCAGTTCTGTGTATGGGTGATGTATGCAAAAGAACGTTAAAGCTTATTTAACATGGAAATCAAGTGTAACTGAGGCATAAATCTTCATAGATATTGGTCTTCATGTCCAAAAAGTTTTGAAAATGTTGCTTTTCAACAATAGTGTGTCTTTCCATTCCAGCTCTTTTACTAATGTGACTTGCTCAGACAAGGATTTCTTTACAGTTTGATTACAGAAAATTTATCCCTCTCAGTTAAGGCAGAAAATAAAGGAAGAAATTAATAAAACGCCAAAAGAAGATAAATTGCTTTCAAGCCTAACTGACAAGCTATTAAATCCTTGGCACTGGTGACTTCAGCATATCCACTGCCGGCAATAAAACTGGAACCATGAAAGTGTGACAGTGATCAAGAATAAATTTCAGATACATTTGAAATATCCATTGTCAGTCTTGACAATGCCTTTGAAATGCGGGGTGTTGTAACTGGGATGGTCTCACCACTTGAGGGGATGATGGTGATAATATAAATTCTGCACATCATTATGTACTTCAGATATCCAACTAATACAATGGTGTATAATTTTCCATAAAGGCACAGAAAGTGTTCCCCCTGGAAGCTGATATTCCTGGCAAAATGAATAGGAAATTTTATTTTTAAAAGTGCATTTTTTGTGAATTAAGGATGCTGAATAGACATCCCTGTAGACCAAAGTAATCTCTGTTGGTGGAAGAAATAAAACATAGGCTGTATCAGTACAAGTTTCTCATGCTGCTCTAATAATCCTCACTTTCTCTGAATTACAGAGGAGTTACTTTCAGAGGTGAGTCTCCATGTTCTGTAAAATTCTTTCTAGAGCTGTTTACTGAGAATACTGACAGACGTTCTCATTGTGGATGTCATGGTGGTCTGGAGACCTGTTAACTAAACTGATCTGAAACCACCAAATAGCTAGCAGATGGTAATGACTTCTACTCAGTCCTGGACTGAGTTGGATCACTAAGAACTGGACTAACATTATCTACCCGTTTTTACATAAGCCATTGAATAGCCATCTGTTTGTAACTTGCCTTTGATCTTTACAAATCTAGACTTCGGTGTATCCAGGACATAATGTATCCTCTACCATTCACTGTCCAGTCCTGTTATATTAATTTAGATGGAATAAATGTGCCCAAAGAGTCAAAGGTGTTAACATAATACAGTCACTGTTCAACATTAAACAGTTTTAAACAAGGTTTGGGGGTTGGTATACAGATACCTCAGACTGCTGAGGTATCTGTATATTATTAAAAATCTTTTTAATCTTTTATTAAAGATACAGAAAAGAAGGAAAAGATTTGAAACATTTGAAATGCAAAGTGTTAAAATAAGGCTTTCATTTTAACAACATCCTGTGTTCCCTTTCCCTTTAGCTGGAGAAAGGTTTTAGAAAGGAGGAAAGAAAGCCTTGTTTGAAGTCCTTTAGATTGTATCAAAGATTATAATAACTCTGCTTTTGGGGGGAAAAAGAAGTTAGTTGAAAGGGTCTGCAGCAGTCATTGCTGCTGCTGTTCAAGTCTGATCCTGTTTCCCAGAAGACAAAACAAGACAAATGCACACAGGAGGAGAGAAAAGAACAGCAAAGATAGAAAATGCAACTTCCATCTCTGGTGTTGACTTTTACTTGCATCCTCACTGCTGAAAAACATGGGCATGGCACATAGTCTTACCAGTCACTCTGAGACCTAGCAAACTGGTACCAGTATCATGCTACTGAAGTCACTATATTTAGCTCCCTCTTTGGTCACAGGCTCACAACAGTATTGCTAAATATAAAATCTTGGCTGGTTAATGCAGACTCCTATTAAACAAGGCAAAAAGAGAAAGAGAAAAGAAATAAGGTAGGGAAGGAAAAGGACACACTCTGTGAGTGTGAGAAAGAGACAGTCTCACCTTGCAGGTGGAATTTGGGTTTAAATGGAGCTGGTAATGTCATCTGGCCATGTCTGGTCAAGATATATCTCAGGATTAGGATGAAAAAAGAAGGGCCAAGGTCTCAAGAGAGGTGCAGCTGTGATGGTGAAACTCGCTCCTTCCCCTTCTTTCAGTCAGCCAATGTAGTGGTAGCTTCTGTTCATTCATCTGTACTTCTCCCCCAAACTTACACTCACTTGTTACAGCTGAGCACATGACTAAGGTATATTTGGAGGCTCTCTAGGATGTAAAGGAAAGTTGTTGCATTAGAGCATATTATCACTTGGATATACTGATCAAAATATGGGATTTCTCCCCATTTAGATTCCTTAGTAGTTAGTATTTCAAATGCATTGTAACCTTAATTTAATTATTTAACTCTTACTTTTGCAATAAAAAATGAAAAGCCAGATCTGTTTAGCTCAGGTCTGAATATGCTAATATATAATCACACTGCTGTGAAGTGAGGAATACAGCTTCCTTTACCATATGCAACAAAAAGGAGTTTTTTCTGGTATTTCTAGTGACAGCCAGCACAATGAAAAATCAGTTATTTGCAAAGCTGTAATTACCACCCCAAATACATGTGTTAACAAGGACTTTTCTAACTTGCAAAACAACTAAATTTTTGTGGGGGATTCATTATCCCGTCCCATTGCCCAACATTTTAACAGCAGAGAGCTTCCCTCCCCCGCACTACAGTTTGCTGTCAGACAGGAGAGAATGGGTGGAAGAATTTGAACTCCATGGGAAGAAAGGATTGAGTACCAGTTGCAGAATGCTCCCGAAGACTGGGCACTAGGTGAAGACTTTCCAAGCTAGGAGCCTGAAATCAGGTACTGAAATCCATAGTTCAGAGCTGAAATAATGAAGCAGATTTTCAGAAGTACTGAGCTCTCACTGCAGTCAAAGGGGAGCTGTTGAGTGCTCAATACTTCTGAAAACCCACCTTACTTACATTCTTAATATTTACACTACTATCTGCAAATTTTGGGTAGGGCTTTCTTTCACTTGAAAGTCAATCTAAACATAAGTTTGGACAATTCCTTACAATTTTGATCCATGTTTTGCTTACGAGTTTGGAGCTAGGACTGCGCAAAATGTTTGTAGCAAGTTAAAGACATCCCCTCCTGATGTTTAAGCCCAACTTTCCCCCAAATTGTTCAAGGTTAGCAAAACTTGTATCAGAGCCTGAGTTGAATAGAAACTCATCCTCCCAGCACAACTTATTGCTAAAATTGAAAAGAAACTCTTGTAAAACAAAACTACTTTTTTGCAAAGCTGTAATCACCATGTGTCCTGCAAAGACTTATGCACATCAGCAACTTTATGCATGTGTATCCCATCACGTTCAATGAGAATGTTCCTGATCACAAAGTTATTCATATGCATAAGTCTTTGTAGGATCAGGTTCCATTTAAAAATAAAAATCCAGGCTTGCATTTTTTTCTGAAAAAGTGAAGAAATGTTTTCCTCCAAGTATTTCTGTGTTTGCTCATTTCACTTGAGCTTATTTAATCTTAAAATTGAGGGCAATTTGCCTCTCAACTCTGAAGTTTAAATACTGCTCTGATTTCAATAAGGTGACATTTTTTTTTTTTACAAAAAGTGAAAATTACAGGCCACTGTGAAGAAGTGGAAATTTTCTGTCTCATCTTTGAATCCTATGTGTGTCTCGGTTTTCCTTACATGTTGCATGGCTACCTGGGATGGAGGGAAAGGGCTAAGTCTTCTCTGAGGACAGGCTGAGAGCAAGCAGTAGATGTGTGTTACCTATCTGTCTGAGCCTGAATGGGTCTCAGAATAAAAGGACTGGCTGAAGTTGACCCCATATCAATGGAAAATCCAAGATGACAATGGAAACACTAGTCACTAAGACATTGACACCTAGCACTCAATGACCCAGCAGAAGATGGATTTCCCCATCTTTGAGTAGGAAAGCTGGCACAGACCCCAGCTCAAGAATAAAGGAGTGGAAGGTGTGAAGCAGAGAGATAAAGTGTTGGCTTCTGGAAGGCACTGGGGCTCTCACCTGGAAATTGACTTGAAGGTCAGACTGTGCCAGACAGAGAGAGAGAGAGAGAGAGTGAGAGAGAGCCTGAACATGAGATTCAGTACAGCTTGGCTGGGGCTCTGAGCTAGCCAAAATGGACTATACTTTAACTCAGGGGTTGGCAACCTTTCAGAAGTGATGTGCTGAGTCTTCATTTATTCACTCTAATTTAAGGTTTCATGTGCCAGTAATACATTTTAATGTTTTTAGACGGTCTCTTTCTATAAGTCTATAATATATAACTAAACTATTGTTGCATGTAAAGTAAATAAGGTTTTAAAAATGTTTAAGAAGCTTCATTTAAAATTAAATTAAAATGCAGAGCCCCCACGGACCAGTGACCAGGACCAGACAGTGTGAGTGCCACTGAAAATCAGCTTGTGTGCTGCCTTTGGCACATGTTCTGTAGGGTGCCTACCCCTGCTTTCTCTTTTGTTTCTCTGTGCTAACCTAAGGACTTCCATATTCTGTATACCAGATGAATAATAAATGGTTACCTTGTTTTAACAAGGCTGCCTTTGTCACTGTAAATACTCTCTGAGAGCACTGAACACTGAAGGGCTACAGTACAAATTTCCTGCAGGACTCTATCTTAGCTAGATTCACTGCAGGGAGCCATGAAGAGAGACAGGACACTGTACCAAAGACCATGGGCCTGCTGCTAGGGAACTGTGTGGTTTCTTGGGAACTGGAGGCTGGTGATGGGCTGAGGCATAGATCAGACTCTGTACCAGTCAATCCTAATATGGTGTAAAATTACATAGCTGTGAAGTCAGTGAAGCTGCTCTGACTAAAATCAGATGATGATATGGCCTGTTTGTGTGTGTGTGTGATTGCATTTTGCTGTTGACAATTCCTTCTTAAGCTGTATTATTACTAAATTTTGAACAACCAAAAATAAAACATAAACATGAGGTATATTTACTTCTCTAACCAACAATAGACTAGTTAAGCTGTTTCGATCTTCCTCCCATCAGTTGAATAATCAACAAATTAAAACAGTCTTCCTAAGATTCATTTTAGTTAAAAATAATTTATCTTCCCAGGAAGGCTAGTGGCAAATCAATAAGGCTGCTATCTGACCAAGAAAAATGGATTGCTCATTAATAAAAATGAGTGAAATTCCTACTCCATTATATTCTATGTCTCTGTTTGATATTATTCCTAATATCCAGTGCATGAAATCATATCTGATTTTACAGAGCATCTGTCATAATTATGTGCCAAAGTGCTCTATGAAGTAATCGGCTGATAGTAGTGTAGTGATCGTAAAGGAACAGGTGGCAGCTATGCTTCAGTCAGAGCTAGATGGACTTTACATGTAGCCTTGTACGAAGGATGATTCATGAATAGCAGCACACCAGCAGGAGCACTGGGATACACTGTGATTTGGAGGTTGTTTGTTTGTTTGCAACATAAGGTCTTTGGGGATGGTACAGTTTACAGCCAGCTTTAGCAGCTGACTCAGCTGTGTTGGCCAGCAAATAGGAATGACGCTAAAGTTCCAGGCATTCCCTTGCCCAATCTTTGCCTCCCTATCTACCATCTCTGCTAATGCTTGTGTGTGCTCAGTCCCAAAATCTAAACAGCCTGAGTAAGGGTGAGATTGGGAATCCTTAGTCCAAATCACAGTTTAGCCCTGCTGTGCTCATAAAGAGTCAACTCCAGCTTTTAGAGGTGGCCATAACAAAAAGGCCATTGATTATAAACGTGTTCATGTTGCCATCGTCTCTTTGCCCAAATCCTATCCTTTGAACACAAACACTGACTCTGTAATGGAATTATGAAGATTACAAGACTTGGCCCTCCAGATATCGCTTTGATTTGTACAAAGAAATTTTAGTAGAAGCAGCTCTGCCACCTCCACCAGAGCTTCATAACCCTCATCGGAGAAGGGCACTTCTCTAACAAGGGTGGTAGCTGGAGAATCCGTACACTCCCTGCACCAGGAGCTTTTGCTCCCACATGCAACGAAAATACACTGAGCAATCTACCTTTGCTCTTTGAATCATCATGTACTCTAGATATTAAAGCACGTCTCAAACCACAGGAACAAAGTTCAGCAAATTCCTTTTAGCCATCCAGATGTGCCAGTGAAGCCTCTGGCAGTGGAAGGTAATGAGGGATTTTAAAGGCGCTCAGCCCTTCACATCTTGCCCATCTAGATGGGGAGCATGAGACCAGTCAGATTGGAAGTGCATTGAGCAGTAGCTCCTGTAGTAGGCTGCCACTGGAATGTACTATGTATGTAGTAAAAACTCAAATTCTGTGTTCCCTTGACCACAATTAGTGATAGGAAGAATGGATCCACTCTGGCGCACCACTCAGAAAATAACATTACAAAGTGACACGAATAACCAGAAAAACAGTTTCTGCTTTTACTGTAAAGTGAAGTCATGATGTATAAAACTGAACTTGGTGAGGCATCGAACACTGTTGATAGGCCTATTGTAGATTTTTTTAAAAAACTCCAGGAAGTCTTCATTTATTACATTAAAACTTTAGAAAACTGATTTTTCATGCTACCATGTGGTGTTCAAGATACCATTTGCTGAGATAATTGGTTTGCGCAAGAATTACAACAGAACTTGCATGAGTTCCTAAATTAAAACTCTTCTCTGTTAAAGGAATGTTCTTCTGAGTTGTTCTTCAGGGAAACAAAAATTACAGCAAATTAATTAAGCATGAACTATTTACAGGCCACACTCTGGCAGTATCAAGCTTTTACTGCTGGGAGAGTTACAGTAATGTTGCAGTTCTGGAAAGCTGATACACCTCACTATGGCCTGGTAAGAGCTGCTTAAATTAATGATAAGTTTTATATTAACAGTTTTCTTAAGTTTCTTGTTAGGTAGAATGCCATGTGTTTGAGTCAAAGATCTATGGCCTATCATTAAAATATTTTTCAGGGAATTGGTGTAACTTTTGAAACATTGTAAGCATCTTTTTTAATGTATTATAAATGTTATGCTAGTTTCATAACATTTATAATTCAATTTCAGCCAATTTCAGAATAAGCAATAACTACATAGAATAGTAATCATCATTCTGCTTTAAAAATTAAAATTTAAAAGCCTTCTGTACTGTTGACAATTACAGTTATGTTCAATTAGCTTTTGAAATGTGGTAAACAGGGCCGGAATACTTGCATGCATCCCTTCCGAGTTAAATGGAAACTTGCAAGTTCCGTAGTCATAGCTTTGTGAGTGCTTTTACTTCCCGAGATCAAAACTGTAGGAGTTGAAATGCATGCCTTTTATCGTAGGCATTGACCTCTTGCAGTACCTCATAACTCCATGCCTGCAAATGTTTTGATCTATACATTTTATGCAGCATGTCTTTGCTGTGGAAATATCACAAAAGCAGGACTGGAAGGCTGAAGTCTCAAGATTCCTCTAAGGTTTCTAGTTGTTCCTAGGCTTGCTCTCATTGCCTCTTGCTGCCCTTGATTGCTTCCACATCTTAAAATGGCCAAAGCCAGAAAATACAGCAAAGCAAGAAAATAAGTTAACCCAACTACATTAAAACCCAAAGGTAAAGTTTGTTATTTTATATGAATCAGTTTGTTGGGCTCTATAGGCAGTTGTTGTTTGTTGCATATTACATTAGTATTTAGTAGTCTAAGCCAAGATGGGACCCCAACATGACAGACATTGTACAGGGACTCGTCGGACGCCACTTACAACACTTTTCAATTGACTGGCCATTTTGCCCTACGATACTTGTTTCTCCCTTATGACAAAAGCCCGCAGGGAGAACAGCACACATCATGCTGAGCCTCAGTCAGTCACCGATTTCACTCTTCAAGTTTTCTGATTGGCTGAGCCTGGGGCTGGGCACCAATACAACACAAGTGACAAGACTACCTGACAATAAGCTGCCGTGGAAGCCAATCAGACGAGTAACTGCAAGGGACGCCCTTCCAGCTCCATTCATGACCACAAAGTTATTTATAAGCAACTCTGTAAAAAGCAAGCCCAATTCTGCGTAGTATGTTGCCGGCATTCTGAGCAGCCACCTGCCTTACTGGCTGCCTCCTTGGCTGTATCCTCAGCCTACATTGCTGGGATTCAGAGAAGACTCCAGAAAAACCCGCAGCCCAGACTTCAGAGAAGCCCCCAGCCAAGAGCCCTTCGAAAAGTTCTGGAAAGTCAAAACATACTTTCTTTGAATGCTCTTTACCAAATAAATGCATTCATATTGCTACATTAGTCATCTATAATTCATTTGCTACAAAAATCTGGGTTATTGTGGTGAAAATTGTGTAAAGGAAAGGAACCAATCCCCCCTTTATATCATTGATTTCTATGAGAATAGTGGTTTTGACTTACAATTCGTTCTTCAGAATTTCATTGTGTCATAAGTCTGAGGACTTCCTGTACACTCACACAGTAAAGCAGTCTGCGACCTAAAAAGATTACAATCTGTGTTCCTGATCCAGCAAAGCACATAAGCATGTGCTTAACTTTCAAAGAGGTGAGTAATTGCTTCAGAGCTAAATAGATACAACAGGCAAAAGCTAAGGAGGAAGTCTTTGTTTTACAAATATGAAACTACACATAAAGTATTGTAAAATTTCTTCTGTAGAAGGGTTTATAATTTTTGTGTATCATCTCCTTTTGGTTTGGTCTTTAAGAAGTTGCCATTGGCTATCTAAACAGACTTTTAAAAAACAAATACAGATGCAAATGAAGTTGACAGTCCCATTAAAGTGTTTTTCTTTGACTAAATCATTTATGGGGGAATCTATGCATGTTTCTCTAAGATGTCTTTTCCTTGTTTCCTTATCATTTTAATTGCCCCATTAAAAACATTATTAGCTGGTATAAATTTACTATCTGCTGCTAAGTTAACAGCCTGACTGAGCAGCGCATCACTCAGACTCAGTTTAATCAGTCTCTTGTTCCAAAGAAATTGGAGATTAACTAAAGTTCTTCCTTGTCACTTCTGCCCAGGCCAGAGGTGACACTTAATGTTTAGGATGATTCTTTCTTGTTTCTTTAAAGTTGACTGTTCTTCCATAAGCCAGTTGATCTAAAACTCCTACCCTCCATTTTGTTGCTCATATGGGCTTTTTAAAATGCCTCTTGTACTTATCAAGGATGCTAATTTCAGCTTTATGAGCCATGCAGGATGTTGTGTGGGTTTTTCCTTTATTTTTCACATTTGTTCTACACAATCAGTTTTTTGCTTTGGTTTGAAGTTTCATAGAGTGTCTATACTTACATTAGGCTTTTTATACAATTTTAATTTTCTTTTGTTCTGATATTAAACTCTCTAGAAATGTTAAGGGAAATTAGTTTTATCTAGGGAGAATTTCTCATTCCTTGGTGGATCTTGCATGGTTATGATTATGGCATCTTAAATGGCAAAGATAAATTAAAGCAGTTCTAGAAATCAGTATACTATATTAGTCTCAGCCAGACTCAACGTCTCTCAAAAATCTGTAGGTCCAGAGCTGCAGGGTACTTTTTCTTCTGGCAGACACCTTCTGCTCCTTAGTGGCCAGGCCCAGAATGCATCAAGCTCAAGAGAGACTTGCATTGTCCAGAATGACCTTTTGCCTCAGGCCCTGTGTGTAAAGACTCACGTTGTTCCGACAGAGTCTTGAGGGAAAAAGCTCTTTGTAAACTTTCTTGCACACCCAAGGCAATCTACCTTCTAATCATAGGCTGGCAAGGTGGGTGAGAGAAGTCTTCGAGCCACAGGAAATACCCTTAGGAAATACAAATGAGCATTTTCTGACCTGTTAGAACATTTTATATTAAAAACTAAAAACATTTTATACTAAAAATGACCTATTAGAACATTTTATACTAAATATATATTAAGTCATTAATATGCAGAATGGACCAAAGTGTTGTATATTGTGCCATAATATAAGGGCAGCACAATATATGGCCATTCATGGACAATCTTTGTTTTCTCACTGTATGAGAAAAATGCTACAGTATGGAGGAAACTATAGGTAAGATAAATAATCTACATTATTGGCTAGTTTCTTCTAGGCATCTCAATATTATTAAACACACCTCTCTCCCTTCCAGGGTGTCCCCTACTATGACTGCTGTGGAGCACTGCCCAGAGAGTTCCTGCAACATTCTGTACTAGGGAGTGGTGTTGTGCATGTCACAAACTTTCATCCGAACTGTGGAGCTACTCTGCCACAATGTGATCAAGTCCTTCTTCCTCCCAAAAGAAGACAGGAAGAGTTATCCACTACAGAGAGAGAATCACTGCTGCTGGAGGTAAGGGCATGTAAAAATTGATCAAGCCTAGATCAGCGGATCATTCAGGATTGCCCTGACATTCTGTTCACTATTCAACATCTATGGAAAAATTTCCTCCTTCTCAGCTTCCCTTAGTGGCTTCCTTGATCATAACAGTGATAAAACTCTACTAAATCTATGATTGACAGTTAATGATAAAAGATTACAATGTTAAATAGCGCCTATATTCAGCAGTGGATCAAATTAACGAGACAAGGCAGTTGTACGATTGTGACAGTAAATATCATACTATAAAATAAAAGAGCTCCAAATATATTTGGCCTAAAGTAAGGACTCTGGCTGCACATAGGCTCATACCAGAACAGTATCATCTCCTTCCACTCTTAAATAGCAAAATTAAATGCCCTCAACAAGGGCTTTCAGTGCTCCTGTCTTGGCTTTCCATCACGTTTACGTTCTTCAGGACTTGTGAGATCTGAACATTTAATTTAATGTTTGTAAAATGGCTTTCTAGGTAGGGGGCTGGATTTTTCAGTGTGCACTGTACTTTCTGGATATGGGATATCCATTCTGCTGGCTGGTAATGGGTTTTGCCTAGGGTTCCCATTGATCCCAGTATGAGTAGAGTGTAAAGCTATTGTTTGGACCTGGTTCCAAAGCCTAAGGACAAGCCAACAGAAGTCTTTCCATTGACTTCAGTGAATTTTGGCTCAGTCCCTTGAAGAGCTAATATCCACACAGATTCACATTCAAATTGCCTAAGTGCTGATTTTGGCTCTTTGTTTGTAGTCTTTTGTGAGTGGAGGGTTTACCCCACAGTAGCCTAGAAGGGGTTAATGAGGCTGGGAATGGGCTAATTAACTGGAGAGACCACACCTGAAGGGCCTAAGTAATGCCTGAATGATGATGGAACCAGCTGCGAAGGAACAAGAGGGGCTACTATGAAACCAGAAATGTGATAACAAAAAGGGAGCTACAGTGAGGGAGCCGGTAGCCACTCTGGACATTTCAGAGAGAAACAGCATGTATGGTGAGACTGTGATACCCCAGAAGGAGAGGACTACAGTGACCTGACTGGAGGGCCAAGTCACGAAGAGAGAGCACCTCGAGTTGCAGAGAGGTGGAAAGTGCACAGACGAGCTGTGGAAGGGGGTGTTGGGTCTAGACAGAGCTAATCCTTGGAGTGGCTAGGAGGAGGCATCGAAGCAGCAGACCTGTGACACCCTCAACATTTTTAACAACCAGGTTCATCTAGAGAATCAAAACCTGCCAGGGCTTTTAAAGTTGTCAAACTGGTTTTGTTTTCATGAATCCTCCATAGTGGTGACAACAAATTCTTTTTTGGTAATCCTATTTATTATTTGGCTTTTTGCATGCTCTGATAACTGTCATAATTTTGCATGAGGACTGTGGATTCTAGCTGCAATGGTATTGTGTAACTGACATGAGTCATCAATGCCACATAATTTGTTTATAATACTAAAATATAACTCATCACCACTTTTTTTAATATTGGAAAAATAGTCATGTGGCATGTTCAAGATCAGTTTTTATGACACATTACAACACACATCAGTGTTTAACCTTTTATAATACAATTGTATGCTATACACTATGTTTTTATAGGGTTTAATGTAGTATCACAGCCTTTTTAAATCACAAGAGGCTATGAAACTTTATTAAGAATATTATAAACCTAGCAGACATTATTAATTTTACACATGCTGGTGGAATATAAAGCATTTCTGAAATTATGAAGCAAAGAAACAGCATCAAAGTAGGTGTAGATTTTATTGAAATGTGGCTATTAACTTATTTATTATTTAAAAGAACAGATTCCATAATAGTATTTCACAATACGGATGTCAAAAATGGTTGCTTGTAAACTGGCTGAGTTAGACACTTGATTATTATTTCTCAGTCAAACTAAATTCAGATAGAGGAAGTCAGGGAAGTCTTGGCACTCAATTTCTTCTAAGGCTTGGTTTTCTGGTAGAGAAGGAGTTAAGAGCAAAAATTCCAGGCTTCCACATAATCTGCATAAATATTTCTAACTTACGTTGATAAAAAGTTACACTGAAAGCAGGATGGAGGTTTTGTGTTAATTTTTCCAGCGTTTTAACCGTTTGATACTGTAGACTAAAGAATATGATATCATTGTAGAGCATCTTGAATGCATTATATGTTATCACTTAAAATTCAGAAATTGGAACCTCTGAATAAAAGGAAAACATTCTTTTAAAAATATTCAGTTTGAGTTCATTTTTAAAATCAATGGATATCAAGTGTTCAAAAGAGTATGTACCTCTGTGTGCCAGACAATCTAAATTCACAGATTTTTGGCCAGGTCAAGGGTGGAGAGAGTTGAGAAGAGACTGAAATAGGGCTGTCAAGCAGTTGAAAATGAATTGTGATTAATCGCATGGTTCAATATTAATAAAATACCATTTAAATATTTTTGGATGTTTTCTACATTTTTAAATATATTGATTTACATTACAACACAGAATACAAATTGTACAGTGCTCACTTCATATTTATTTTTATTACAAATATTTGCGATGTAAAAAACAAAAGAAATAGTATTTTTTAGTTTACCTCATACAAGTACCATAATGCAATCTCTCTATTGTGAAAGTAAAACTTATGAATATATAATTTTTTGTCACATAACTGCATTCAAAAACAAAAACAATAACAATATAAAACTTTAGAGCCTACAAATCCACTCAGTCCTACTTCTTGTTCAGCCAATCACTCAGAAAAACAAGTTTGTGTACATATGCAGGAGGTAATGCTGCCTACTTCGTGTTTACAATGTCTGAATAAGAAGTAGGACTGAGTGGACTTGTAGACTCTAAAGTTTTATATTGTTTTGGTTTTGAGTGCAGTTAAAAAAAATTCTATATTCATAAATTTTACTTGCACAATAAAGAGATTGCATTATGGTACTTGTATAAGGTGAACTGAAAAATACTATTTCTTTGGTGTATCATTTTACAGTGCAAATATTTATAATAGAATACTAATATCAAGTGAGCACTATATTCTTAGTATTCTGTCTTGTCGTTTAAATAAATATTTAACAATTATGAAATTGTTAATAAATATGAAATATTAATAATAAACAAATATGAAAATGTAGAAAACATCCAAAATAGTTAATAAATTTCAATTGGTAGTTTGTTTAGCAGTGAAATTAAAACTGCAATTAATCACAATTATTTTTAAATGAATCATGTTAGTTAAGTTCAATTAATTGACAACTCTAGATGGACGTATTAGACTCTGAGGAATTCCAATATTCCTTGTGAGGCTTTATAAATGGGTCATTTCTGGGAAAGAGGTACAGATAAGAACAGTCCCAAGAAATTGTAACAACCAAGAAATCTGCATATGCCAAGAAGCATACTCAGGTATTTCACTAATGCAAATAATGAAGAAATCACAAAAAACAGACATGAACACTTTCGAGAAGAGTCAAGAACTAGAGCTGGACAACTTTGTTTTGACAACAACAAAATTACCCCCCAAAAATATTTTGCTTGAAATTTTCATCTTGATGGAAATTTTCTGCTGTTTGCTGACAAACCAAATATTTCTTTCACAAAAATAGTTCTTCAATACAAAAGCATTCAATTTTTATGGAAACACTGAAATTTTCATTATAAATTTTAGGGAAATAACTTTTTTGAAAATTTCTTATGAAAAATAACTGTTTTTTTTTGTTTGTTTGTTTTTCACCTGTTCTATTATCAACCTTTGAAGGGAGAAGGAATTAAATCCCTAGGATGAGGCTAACCCTAATTCATATGATCATGTGTCCAAGAGAGAAGCAAACTTCCGATATTAACAATATTAACCTCAATTATTCAAAATTAATGCAAGTCTCAGATTCTTTCATACCTCCTTGCAGACATCATTGAAGGTAAGGCTAGCAGGGCAGAGGTTTCTCAAAGCAATGGGGCACAAATCTTTCATTTAAAATTAAATGTTGTATGGATGGTTGTTTTTGTTTTTTACAAAATATGGTCCGGTGCTAGAAGGGGTGGTGTGTAATTGACTAGAAATGGCTGAGGAAGTGGTTTTAAATAGCTACTGCTCATGCTTGGTAAATTTTTGAACCTTGCTTACTTAATGAAATCTAAAAGAATAATGTGGGCACCTCCAAAGAGGTAGTGTTGTGGGAGAAAAAGTAGCTGGAACTCTAGTACTGTCTTGAAGCATTCATTCAAAAGCAACAAAGTGCCATCTTTAGGAAGAGGGATGGCAATGATGTTCACTGTTAAGCTGCTGCATTCCTCTGCAGTAATGGTGATGCTGTAGAGGAGAGGCCTTGTGAAGGAATAGTTGATGTGATGATTGCAGTCTGAGATTTTTAGATGGAAGTAGCTATGTATGTGAGTCTTATTCTCTAAAGTTTTGTTTCATAGTCTTACTTTCTACATTTAAGGCCACCTGGCTGAATTTTAAGACTGTATTGTTATGGTTTGGTGAGGCTCATAAACAATTATGTGTGATATAGTCCACTGGTAATTTCCAGAGTGTTAGGACTATGATGCAGGGAGAGAATAGATTGGTAAAACGATGCCTACAAAAATCATACATATTGAGTAAAACCTATGGATTACTTTGCATGAATGGCATTAGTTCTTTATTCATTACTTCAATACAATGAGACAGTCTATGTAAGCTGAAAACCTTATTCAAAAAGAATGGAATTTTAAATATACAATTTCTCACAACCATTGTATAATCCTAATTTATTACTTGTTAGGAATTGCAGAACACATTCCCTTGAGTCTAGGTACACAACATTCATAATTATCTAGTAAAAGAGACAAATTATTTTTACTCATGAGCTGTTATGTGCTTGAGAGTATATGCAAAACTCAGCAAGTAAGAGTCAGTAACAGATGGGAAACTACTTTCAGTCTTAATCAAATGTATTTGCTTTTTGTTTACTGACAAGGAGCCTCTCAGGTAAACCTTTTCCTCCTGCAGTGCAACAGTGACCATTTTTCAGTAAGTATATATTAAATTAAATACAATCATAGTTGCATCAATCAAGCATCTCTGCAACACTGTCACTTTTTAACTTGACCCTTTTTCAGGCAGTAGACAATTCAGATTATCCAAATGCATATGTTAGGACCAACTGAAATCAGCCAGAGGATTTTTGGCCAGCTCTCAACTTCCAGTTATTATCTTTGAGTTTCTACTCATATTTGCAGGATTACATACTTGGGATTTGGTTCAATCTGTGTCTGATGTCTCACTTTGGGAGTATGTTGTTTACTTCTAGAGAGTATTTCTTGAAGAGAACTGGTCGTGTGATAATTATTTTTGGGGTGCTATTATTACTTATGCTTTCTGCCTTGCATAGGTCAGAGTCATAGACCACAGTTTTCAAAAGTGAGTACTGACTTTTGCTATCTAAATTTTGGATGCTCAAAAGATCACTTAAAAAGGGTCTAGATTTCAGAAAGTACTGAACAGTTATCATCTGCAAAGCAATCTCCTTTAAAGTTGGGCATCGTTAATTTTTTAAAATCTTAGGTATGGATTTTGTTTGTGTTTCTAGATATCAATTGAACTCCTAGGTATGGCGTTGGGAGAGAAGTGGTTGGAAATCCCCCAGACAAACATACCAAAGTAAAACAACCACAAAGAGCAAAGGAGAAAATTGTGTAAATACAACAGTGTGTCCTTTTATCATCTTTTACCCTTATGTTGCAATATTTCTCTAATCCAGGAAATGTATTTGAATAGTTGAGTTAGTTGAACAAACTAATTTGTGAATATTTTTGTAAATAAACATATTAGCTTTTTTCCCATGGCGGGTAGGGGGAGTAGGGAAGATTCAGGGGGGAAGAGAATCATGATTCTGAAAAACTTCCTTAATTTTAATACAAATTATTATTTGTCCCAGAAATGTATTATTTCTGTTTAAGAAGCAGGCACTCTCAAGTGACTTGCAGTTTGTGTTATGATTGTTTCATTAGTAAAGTATTCTGTGTCTGAAACAAGAAGAAACAGCCTCAGTCACATAATCAAGGTCAGGGAGATGGTCAATATCTGTATCGCTGATTCCATAGGCTACTACTACAACACAAACCATAGGCTGAACATTCTTAGTACAAACTTTCTCCGGAGTACTAAGGAATAACGAGTACATGGACTGAAATCAGGACTGGTTTGCAAATGAATCATGCATAGGAAAAAAGGAAAAAATGGTCAATTTACCATTAATTCTCAACTCGAAGACTCCATCCATCTCCCAGTGAAGTTAGTGGAAAGAACCACATAGACTTTAATGGCATTTGCTTATGGCCCCCAGTTAATGTGTACACTACATCTTTGTTCAACATCACAGCACATGCATTCAATCAACATGTACCTGAAACATGAAGAAGTAGTCGAATGACTAACATGGTGCTTTTGACTATATTTTGGATCTGTCTCTCTCTCCCAGTTAAAAATATAAAATAGCATGCATTTATATATATAATATAACATCTCTATTCTTTTGATGTAATGGTTTGTCTTCATTTTTCTCCTGCTGAGCCCTATTCTTAGAAAACATTTTCAAATATTTGATATGAAATGTGGATGGCTTGAGTATTCTTTTTATTAGTGGCTAGTATGGTTGATAGCTTGTTTGAATGTCTGGGGAGAGGGAGTCTTGCTTCATTATAGCCATCAAGATGTATATCTCTCTGGCATATAGTATCCTGTCATCTTAATAAATACTTAATGACCATGAGCAAACCTTTGCCAATCTCTGAAAATAAATAAGTAGAGATGCTTACTCAAGTATGCCCAAAGCATATCCCCATCAAACTGTCAAGATGTAATTGAAATGGGAGGAATGGGTATTTAGTCTACTATGGCCCTTTCAGCACATATTTCCATGTTGAAATGCTTTTTCTTGCTTTTCTCTGCAAGCTGATTTATTATAATTCATTGAGTACACCCCAGGAAGCAAATGGTGACATTCATCAGCCTTACAGTATCCAGTGTCAATGAGGCTTCTATTGTACATATGTGTTATCTACTGGTATTCCTTCTACAAAGTCTATTTTTTTCTTTATTTCACTGGCATGTAGGGAAAAAGCAGAAACAAAGATTCCTATGGTGAAAAAAAACACACTTGTTCAGTTCAGTTACAACACAATGGTTATACTTCTGGAACACTTGCAAGGATGTATCTAGCACAATCAGCTTGTGTGTCAAACGTGCAACAGGAATATGAACATTAAATTATTGTAGGTCCATTTACAGCATGATGTTGGAGGACAGAGTGGTGGTACTAGAACAGTCAAAGGCAAGGGAGGGAAAGGGCATCAGAGTGCTGCATGTATACCATGGTTATAGACTCCCCCATTCTCACCCTAAGCTGGAATGTGGGATTATGATGAGGTGTCCACCTCACACAATCCCTGAGCAGGTTTATGAGTACCTAAAGGGCCAACGAATCTTAGATGCTGCACCTGGAGGGAAGCCAGGGCTTCACAAACACTAATTGCAGATGAAGACCAGCTGTGGGAGGAGCCGGACTAGGAGTATGAAACCAGGAATTGAGCACGGGAAGCAGCTCTGCAATCAGTCATTAGAAGGAAAGGGAGTTATTCAGGAACAAGAAGGAATTGAGGAGGAGAGTAAGCCCTAGGTCCTGCCCTGGACTAGGGAGTCTGGCAAAAGGCCTAGAAGGGTGAAGTATTATGGGGAGGAGAGGAATCTATAGTGATAAACCTAGAGGTAGAGAGATGGGATAGGAAAGAGCCTAGGGAAACTGGACCAAAGTCTGAGACTGCGCAGATCTAGGTTGCTAGTCATAGTGTCCCTAAACTAGAATCTGGAGTAGTTGGGTCCAGTAGCTGAGCCCTCTACTAGCCATGGAGAAAGTGATATGGGATCTAACGTTGGAACAGCAGATTGCCGGAGATGACATATGAACATTGTGTCTAATGGGACTTTCTTGCCCTAGAATGGGGGGCTGTTTTGTTACCTGGCTAGAGGGCCAAGTCATGAAGAGAGAGTACCCTAAGTAATGGGGAAAGAGAGAGGAGCCAAAGCATGAGTGACCCAAAATGGGGTGAAAGCTAATTGTCAGATCCAGCTGCGAGGAAGCATGCCTACGGTGAGTAGACCCTTTTACAAGAATTAATTAGTAATCAGTTATGTTTATGAATTGATTATGGGCATTATGTCAATCTTTTTTTCCAAGGCATAAACAATCACGAATGTTTATCTACCGCTTTTGAATATGCAGATGAATAATTCACGTTGAAAAGTATTGCTTTTTAAACAATGAGAATTCTATTAAAATAGATGATCCAAAAATGCATTCAAGTGAGATAAAGCTAAGATGACCAAACAGAAAATGTGAAAAATCGGGACATGGGGTGGGAGGTAATAGGAGACTATATAAGAACAAGACTCAAAAATTGGAACTGTCTCTATAAAATTAGACATCTGGTCACCATAGATAAAACCCTGAAAAACATGAATAGACACTTGTCTATCAGGTGTTTCTATATGTAATTACTAGTGTGTAGAGCTTTAATATGCCATGATGACGATGCACTATTGCTGGGAATGCAGGCAGAGACATCTACTGTAGCTGGGGACAGTCCCTCTGTTGTGTATGGGTGAAATTCTTAATCCTTCCTCTTCAAGTAAAAGGACAAAAACCAAACACTTTGTAAAAGGGCTTGGAGTGGATGAATCATACAGTGACCAAATCCATTAACAACATATGATACCTTTCTTTGCATGGTTCTGAAGGCAGCTATGGAAGGAAAACTAGGAGTTTTTTAGTAGCTTCTATGTATGACTCATTGTACACATCCTTCGTTGTCTATAGGCTTATGAGTGAACTAGTTTTGATAGCACCCCTATTTGTTTGCTGGCTTATTGACTACCATGTTTGCTGTTACTGCTTTCATGCCTGCTTGTGGGATGTGTGCAGCATAACGTTGGAGTAGCTGCCCCTGACTTTGGAGATTGGGAATACAACCTCACTTACTTCCAGTCACTCAAATTCTTATATTAATGAATGGTGCGTTGGACTGAAATGGAAGGTAGCTATTTTACTTCCTGTCTTCTTTTTACTCCAGCTGACCCAGTGGCAGAACTACCAATGCACAAACTGAAAACTACACATTTATAGACCCTTCTGTGCCGTTAGCAGTGTATACTGCAGGTACATGAGATGCTATAAATATAAACAAACTCAAACCTCTGAGAGAATAATGTGCTGGGGTAGTAATGCTCTAGAAATACTTTACACAGCTCTCTGTGAAACATGATCCACATACCAGGGGCTTGCAAAACAATCAAACAGAAAAAAGGCCAGACAAACCAAAATAGCTTATTGTCTGTAATCTTTATATAGCTAATTATCTGTAGTAAGTGTGGAAAATAAACTAGCAGAGGGAATTTCCTGGGAATTGGTGACCAGTAAGGTTAATAGTGCTTTACTCTGCTTTGGACCATCAGATCCTTATAGCTAGTTATTAATCTTAGGACATGGTGCAAGATGGGTCATGTGAGGTACCATTGAAAAGGTTATGATTTACTGAAGGTGTTTATCTAATATGTGTGTATCTTTTCTGTATCTGTAGTTAGGAATATCGACTATGTAACAATTACAACTGTGTGTGTACTTGGGGGAACATCCACCAGACTGTAGGCAATCAGCCTGGATGGGCTATTAGTATCTTCAAAGTTCTATTGTCCTTTCTTAATCTTCTACCTTCCTGAGAAACTTCCTGGAATGCTGCTTTGACACTACAAGGTCATGTGATGATGTCATCTGGTATAGAGTGCCACCTTGGACCCTGCTAGTATGTTTCCAGTGGAAACAAAGGATTCCTGCCTTATGTAAATCTTATTTAAGTCAGGGAAGTGAGTCAGTCAGGGCTCTTCTATGTTGACTTCCCGGGCAAGAAGGAAGACTGCTGACAAGACCCAAAGAAACAAAGGAATTAAGCTGGGGAAAGACAAGGGCTGAGTCCGAGCTCAGACAGGAGTCTAGCCTGTAAAGAGGAATAACTGGAATTCTGAGCTGCAGAAACTCTGCAACCTGCCTAAAGCAACATTTATGGTGAGAAATTATTATTCATAGTCTGTTTCTTTAGTGTAATGAGCTTGGGTTTGTGTGTTTTGTTTGATTTGCTGAATAATCTGCTTTCTTCCATTTGCTATCCTTTATAATCATTTAAAATGTACCCTTTGTAGTGAATAAACTTATTTTTTTTGTTTATTCCAAAACCCAGTTTGTACAATTCATATCTGGGGGAGATATGCATATCTCCCTCGATTTCTCAATACAGCATACAATTATTATTTTGGGTTTACACCCCAAAGGAGATGTGCACGTGATTTCTGGGTAAATCCCCAGGCTGAATCCTCCCCCACGCAGCTGATTTCAGTCTGTGTCTGCAGCTAGGTGTGGCCTTACCTGTGTGTGTGCTAGAAAAGGCTTGAGAGCCTAGCACAGCAAGGATGGGGGAGGAATCCCAGGCTGGTGGAACAGGCAGGCTTAGTGGGACCTCAGCATATCCTATGGCACCCTGAAATGGGGGGGTCCAATCTGTCACAGCAGTGCAGCAAGCGGGGTAATCTGCACAGTTTGATGCTCTGAGTCACTGGCGGTGATTTAAAATGAATTTTAAGTGTGCTGGCTAGAGAACAGATAAAGTGCTTACTGGTTTGTTATTTTCTGTTTGTTTATTTCAGGCAAGAGAAGTAAGCTGAAGTAAGTTTTGCTTGTTAAGGAGTAGTGTGTCCGTATTTTCCCTGACATCAATTTATTTTTAAGAATTGGGTAACCATCTCTGATGCTGAGTAGTGGAGCGGATGGCTTCTATTTCACCCTTATTTACAGTAGATGGACTATGTTGTTAATGACAATTGTATGGAAATTTCCCAGATGAATATTTATGAATGTGAAATATGAGTGCAGTTCTTCCTGCTGTGTGTATTGCCACAAACGTTTCTTTGAATTGATGTATTGAATTTTGCCAGACTCAGCACAATTGAGAAATCTTTCGGGGAACTACCAAACTGCTTCTTCCATATATATGTGTCCCTTTGGCATCTTATAATAAAGACTTGAATACATACTGTTTTACTGGCAGTAAAGCCAGCAATAATGTTGTAGAAGAATCAGAAAGAATAACTAAGCACCCTAACTGTCTGAAATAAAGAGATAATTGAAATTGCTTTGCATTTAGGCCCCAGCAGTTTCCTGCTTTATAATATCTCAGGTGATCATTTATACTTAATGAAATGCAATGAAACGAGTATATTATTGATTTAGAATTTAAAAGTTTGGTTTGAGTCTACCGTAGGTCTCATTGATACATAGAACATTTATGGAAGGAACAAATTGTTTAAATTGCATCTTATTACACTCAGTAAAAAATCAACAACTCACTTGCATAAGGCCATCTCTCAAGCTTTGAAAACAAGTTTGACAGGCATGTTATGTTAAAAAATAAAAAGCCAATTTGTAGTCTGAAAGTTGCTTGTCTAGAAGTCAAGTCCAGTAGTTGGTGTAGCCAGTATTACCACCCCAAAGTGTTCAAAAATCACATCAGCCCTCCCCCATATCATGAGATTTTTAATTTTTGAGATCCCTTTATTTGTCTTCTGGTGCAGTCTTTGTAGACCTAGAGTGCTACTGTATTTCAACATGCTTAAACACGTGTGTGACTGCAGAAACATGGGCAGTGGCTCAAGTTACCCATCCTGATATGTATCCAAGGAGTCACATAGGATTGTACATGGGTGTAGTGTATAAAGTGCATAGTCACCCTGATTTCAAAGACTAAATTATGCCCTCGGGTATCTTTGTCTAACACACTTGGAATGCAGAGGGAGTTGTGCACACAGTCATGGGGAGAATTTGGTCAGTTACACTAATTAACTTCTGGGTCTGCTGGTGTACCCCGGTACCATGTGCTTCATCACTAAGAGTCTCACTTCACTTCTCTACCCTTTACAAGCAATGGAAGTCTGCATTTAAAATTATTAATGTCCATATCTCTCGTCAATACATAGAAATTCTCCATCAGCCCTATTTCTGGCTTAAAAGAGATGATTGGATTTCTGGTTATATATAGCAAAGGGTTGGGGGTGGGGGTTGTTGGCCCTTTCGAAGTATACTTACTAAGGACCTGAAGTGTCCTAAAAATGACAGATTAGCAACTCGGATACATATTTTTCAACATTAAGGGGCCGTGCAACATTGTGAAGTGAGTCACATGGGCTTGGGGGCTCATGCTCGTGCTCTGTATGCAGGTGTATAGACAGTACCTTGAAGTTGCAAGTCTGGCCCTAAAGTCTGGGAAAGGGGATGGGCTTCATAACCTGAGCTCCAGCTTCAAAGTGTTGCCTCTACGGCTAGTTTTAGAGCACCAGTGTGAGCCCCACGAACCCATGTGTTTATCCAGCCTGGAAAGCTTGCACCTGCTCACTCCAAAAGTCTACATTCTAACAATTTTCATTTTTCAGAGTAATGAAACAAAGGGAAATAGTACAGAGCCCTTCTGTGAGTACTCTTAACAGCTGAGAGCTGAAGAGCTGGAGAACGTGGGTGGGCTGAACATTTACAGTTAAGAACTTACATTGAAGCTCTGTATACACACAGTAGGGGAATCACAATTTAGGCTGTGATGTCTGCTGCCTCTTAAAAATACTTACTCTATTAGCTTCAACATTGGCTTTACAAATTATTTGCCCAGTTTCCATTGAACTGTGGAAACATCCCTGAAATAACATTATTATCAGATCGTATTATTCCCACCTCAGTTATGGTATTGCAAGTTTGATCTCTGTTCATTTCAGTTCTGTTGGAATGTACGTGATTCTCATAGAAGTTGTTTGAGGCATACGTTAGTTTCCATGGAGATTCAAGACTTCATTAAGGTACATTAGTATACATAGGAACACACTTGAACATTGCTAGTACACTGAAAAGAATGATAGCTATATGTGATTTTTTTTTGGTTCATGACTTCTGTTTATTTTATATTGTACAATTTCTCAAAGAATCTGAAAGTAGTTGTATGAAATAATCAATCTGAAGTTTATATAAACTGCAATGAGGTTGAGTGTATGAAAAGTTAAACATTATGTGTTAATTTCCAAAGAGGGATGAGTGGATTTCTAGTTATATATAGCTGGTGTTTGTCAATTTGAATTAAGTATAGTGTTTGGCCTTAAAATCGGCATTTGTCTGAACAACCAATTTCCTTTCCACCTGTTCAACTTTTTTCTGAATAGCAGATTCGTTTATCCACCTGTGTTTCCTCACAGTTCTTCCCCTTCACCCAAGATAGTTGATGCATCATATTGTAATGAGTCATTTTGGGGTTTTGTCAGTATTAAGGAATTATAGCCCACAATATGACAGTTTGGCTGAGCAGTGGGAAGAAAGGTAATAACATTCTTAATTTGAATATTATAGACAACAGTTGCTAGGGATTTTTCCAACTCCTGAATTTAGCTCAACTGGGATAATATTTTGGAAGAAAGTCAGTTATTTCTGTATACTGGTAAACCATCTTTGTAATTAAAGTTGGATGGGGAGGGAGGGAGGGTGTATGTGCAATTCAACATCTTTGTTAAGCCAGAAAAAGGACCCCACTGCTTCTTATACATTGAGGGCATAGTTTTGAAAGCACAGCCAGGCAATGCAATAAATTGTTGATTTTTTGGAAGGAGAAACTTTATATATAAACTCTTCTCTATCAGGGATAATTTAATTCTGCTTCTGTTTCTGCTTAACTTTGGAGGAAAAAATGTACATACCTGGCCACCAACAAGTGGTGGCCAGGTATGTACATTCTGTTGTTTTCTTTGTTGGGCCTGTCCTATAGTAGGTGGCTTCTGGGTAATCTTCTAGCTCTGTCAGTCTGCTTTTTTCCACTTCCCCATGTGGGTATTGTAGTTTTAAGAATGCTTGGTAGAGATCTTGTAGGTGTTTGTCTCTGTCTGAGGGGTTGGAGAAAATGTGGTTGTATCTTAAAGCTTCTGAAACAGTTACACATTTGAGTATCAAATTTGACTTGAATAGGAATTTTTGCCTGAGTAGCAACTGAAGAATAGTACCCAAAATATAAATATAATGGCAACTTTCTCTTATAGGTAGTGGAATATGTGTAGTGGAATTGGAGGGCAATAACAAAGCAAACCAAAACATGCCATATACAAACAAGGCAATATAAGACTAGCAACAGTACATACTGGTTAGATATAAAGGATTGACCATATAAATTTGGGGATGATTATTATACACACACTCACACACACACACTCATACTCTCCCTCCCCCTTCCCCTCTCCCCCCCCCCCCCCCCGCTCTCTCTATTTATAAATATACACATTATACACAAGCAGGAAATAATTCACCACTTGGAATTGAATGACTTTTGTGTCAAGTCATCTATTAAAGGAAAATGATTTCAGATGGAAAGGAGAGAGAGAGGATGGCTTTTTAGTAAACACATGGAGATGGAAATTGGGTTGTGTGACTCTCTGGATCTGTCACCTGGTCTTGATCAAATCACTTCATATGCTATTTTCTGTTCTGTTCCTCCTAGTAAAATGGGGATGATATTAATCTACTGGTTGTGGGTAAAGTATAGTGTTGTGAACCCACATGCAATATCTGACACCTGGATTACTACAGTGATGAGGATGGTAGAAATACCTAAGGCCTTGTCTACACTACCAGCGGGATTGACGGGTAGAGGTCGATCTATTGGAGATCGATTTATCATGTCTCTTCAGGATGCGATAAATCGATCCCCAGAGGCACTCCCGTCAACTTCAGAACTCCAGCTCGCCAAAAGGCACAAGGCAGAGTCAATGGGGGAGTCCGCTGTCAAATGCTGCCGCCGTGAGGACGGCAGGTAAGTCGACCTAAGATGCGTTGACTTCAGCTACGGTATTCACGTAGCTGAAGTTGCATATCTTAGGTTAACCCTCCCTGCTAGTGTAGACCACACCTCTGAGATAAAAAGAACAAAGCAGTTTAATCCAATGAGAGATTAAGTGGAATTGTGAATTGATTCCACAACATATCGTATCATATATCAGAGTCAGCCTATACTGGGAATACTGATGTCGCTTTAGCTATATATTAGATTTTTGACCTGTATTTCCTAGACCAAATGCTTGACTGGATTTCTAGGTGTCACAAAACAAACTCAGTATTTTTTGACAAAAACAACAAACAAATCCCAGTGATGTCCTTCTGGTATCTTGCACTAGCTTTCTCAAACTTTCATTTCCTCTTGAATATGTGCTAGTGTTTCATTAGCTTTTCTTTGAATCATGAACTAGAGTAGTTTTGCGCTATGTTTTACAATATATCGTGGAGGTATGCTCTATTCAGTAGAGGCCTTTTAAAATGAGAGTTCACTACTATACTATCTCATAACAAACTGTGGTTGCTACGTGATAAGCTTGGTTACTGCACAGTAAAATAAAATAGCCATCATGCCAAATATCGGTTCAAATAAAAAGGATAATATGATGAACTAAAATGGAAGGCTACTGTCCAAGAAAGCTGCCAGGTAAATATTTGATTATGAGAGGTTCAGCACTGAATTAGACAAAAATCTTGGGCATCTTCATGAGTGCCTAGGAATTTCAGCAGCACCGAAATCACAGTTACATCTGTAGCGTCCAACCTTTTGAGCTTGAGGGACTAACAGGTCAGTTCAGAAAGCTCAAGAGGCCATAATCAATAGTCTAGGGCACATGACCTACTGCCTTTAATGCTGTGCAAAAGGAGCAGAAATCACCAGGAAAGGGATTATTGTGTGGTCTGGTATTCCCTTTCAGACATATAGCCAGCTTCTACATCAACCCATGGTTTCCCCTTCTAGTCCCTTTTTGCTAGGGGATGTGTCTGGAGGCTGATGCAATCTGACTATCCTCTGAAGGCATAAAATCCTCAGGGGTTGTTGCCAGCTTTTGCCATTATCGGGACCGGTGCAGAGAGTTGGGGAATTGTAGTTTGTTGTCTGTTCTCAGCTCTTCCTTGGGAAGGAAAGGAACCATCTTATTGATGATAGTTCCCCCCAGACTGCAGTACTTGACCTCCTATCCTGGTCTCTTTCCAGCATGTCAAGAAAGCAAGCCAGGTAGTACCCAGATCTAGCCTTCATTTTTTTCAAGTCAGCAAATAGCTGGAAAGGGAGCTGCTGTGCAGCTGCAGCAGGGAAGTGGCAGGAAAAACGGCTCCTGTGCAGCACAGTCCAGAGGCCAGGATCAGTATGGTGGCCCTCGAGTGCAGGGTTGTGTGGCTTGGTGGCCAGAATGTATGCAACTGCCTTTGGGGTCAGGGCTGTGCAGCCCAGTGGCCAAAGCCAGAGAAGTGGGTCGCCACCTAGGGGTGGGTGGCAGCTAGGTAGGGGGGCCCAGGTTCTTTTCCACCAGCCCCCAGCCCAGGGCCCTTTCAGTGACAGAGTTGGTCATCACCCAGTTAGCAGGGAATCCTACCACAACATGCTGACTTTACTCAGGTAGTAGATACAATTCCTCCTTCCCACCTCCCTGGGCCACTTCCTACTGCATCTTCTGAAGTAACTGTCCTTACAGTATTGGGGTCACCAGGATCTCTGACAGGTGTAACTCACTAGAGGTCCGAATCCTGGCAGTCTGCTGGAGGTAGCAGTCCACCAGTTTGGTCCCCGGATTCTCTGAATCCTGCAGGCTGTGGCCGTAGCAGCTCCTGGCCCGGAGTCTCCAACAAGCATCTTCTTCCCTCGATGGTCAGTCTTGAATGAGCTGGGCTGCTCACTTTTATACTAAGGCAGCTGTTGGAGCATGCCCAGCAGGCTCTGAGGGGTGAGACTTCTGGTTCCCATAATGTGTGGTTAACCCTCTCCTGCCCAGTGCAGGATAGGCACAATTTGCCTCACTGCCTTTTGCCTCAAACTTAGCTACTGTTCTGTACATTCATTTTTTTACAGTGCATATATCATCTATGTGATATTTTTTGCTTTTGTTATACAATAGTGCCTTTTTAAGCTACTTTCTTACCATCCATGGAAAATTGGGCATTATTCTCGGAACTAAATTGTTTCCTTTTTTTAATCTTAGTACTTACATTAAAGCTCTGTTTTGTAATTAAGGTCAGTTATTCAGTTTTCAAGTTGCTTGTTGTTAGTTACTCCTGCAGTGTTTTGAAACAAAACTTAACTTCACTTATGTACCTATAGAAACACCACTGAAGTCTTTAGGGTTGATTGTACATAATGGAGGTCCAAATCTGACTCTCTTTGCCCCAGTCCCGCCCAGTAGTGTGACCTCACAATTCCTTTGAACGTTTCTATCTTTAACTCTTTGACTTCCATTCCTGAAGGTCTACTATTTCACTCAGAGGCAAGTTTGATTCTTTTTTTTCCATATTGGTTTTATGTAAAACTCTCCCAATGTGACTCCCTTGTGTCTCTTACAGGAAATCAATCTTCCTCAACATGGATTAGATAGTGCACATAATGTTCTAGTCTAGCAAAATATTTACTTATCCATCAGTCATGACTGTCTTTTGAGCAATAAAACCTCAGTACGTGTGCAGAATTTCTGGGGGGAAAATACGAAACAAGTCCTGCTGTGCAAATAGGTCAGCATCATAGGATGGTGTGTGCATAACTGATTAATAATAATGGTTTTGAAGAATGCAATGTATATTTATTGAGCTATTTTCTGTTCCTTTTAAATGTCAGCTCAAAGGTATTTAAGCCTGGTCTACACTAGCGGGGAAGGTTGACCTAAGATATGCAACTTCAGCTATGTGAATAGCGTCGCTGAAGTCAACGGATCTTAGGTCAACTTACCTGCCATCCTCACAGCAGCAGCTGTTGACAGCCGTCTCCCCCGTCGACTCTGCCTTGCGCCTTTTGGCAAGATGGAGTTCCGGGTCGATGGGAGTGCCTCTGGGGATCGATTTATCATGTCCTGATGAGATGCGATAAATTGATCCCCATTAGATCAGTCTCTACCCATCGATCTAGCCAGTAGTGTAGACAAGGCCTTAGTTACATATTTTAATGATATTAGACCATCCTAATTTAAATTTAAATGTCCAAATGAATGAGAAACCTACAGTCCGAGAGCAAATTCCCAAATGTGGGTCATAATGGAATTACCCAGACTTGAAATGAGTTTTATTAATTTTTTCTCATTATTTGAGATTAAATTAGGCCTAGAAAACCTTTAGGATCTACATGGAGAGCAGTGGAATATATATAGGTGCTGAGCATGAATTCAGGCCTTTTTCAATAGCTGAAAAAATATACAGACACTCATAGTCAGCTAATGGCCAGATAGCTTGCAAAGGTAAGATCTACTTTCCTGGAGCATACTCAATCAATAAAAGTCAAGTTATTGATAGAAATAGAGAGTAGCCACTATGCACTGACTATTTCCGAAAACATTATGGAGCGACTAACTCAACTTGACAGGTGGGCAGTGCAACACTTTGTGAGAATGGAGAGATTTGTACAAGTGCGGAACTTTTTTGTAAATTGGATGTTCAGCTTGTTTGTGATACATGGTTCTGTGAAGAGACCCTAAAATAGGGAATGTTTCTATTTATAACCTCACATGATTCTTAACTCATCCCATAACTTTTATTTAATAAATTAAACAGAATTATCATTTCAGTAATACTTGGGGTCTACAGAGATTGTTTACGCAGAAGTAAATGATGACCCCGAGTGGCCAGCCTTTCCAGAGACAGAACTTTTGATAATTAGGCCAGAACTCTTGATAATTAGAGCAAGAAAGTGTTGTCTTTTCTCTAGTTCTATTTTTCCCTCTTCCACTTCCTGTTTTTTTGTTTTTTGAAGCCTAGCTACAATCATTGTCATTGGCATATTTTGAAGAGAGAGGAGATGAAATAATCAGTTGTTACCCTTTTGTCCCTCAGCTAAATGCTTAAATCTCTCATCTCAGAATTTTTGTGATTCAATCAGTATCCATTACATTAACCTTCAATTTGTATTGTCTGTCTGTTGGAAAAATATAGTAGGCCCTAACCCTTCTATTTTCAGATGCTCACAAGTTATCCTTTTAGGGATGGAATTTTAAATGTTGTGGGTGATTTTTTTATTATTATTTTTTTAAAAAATTTTGCGACAGTGCAAAATAGTTTTTTGCAGCTAGATACTATAGATAGATGCTATGCAAAAAAAATTCTGAACACTTCTCTGCCTCAAACTGCCATTCCAAATACTGACTTGAATTAGAGCTTTGTGCAACTTGAAACATGTCAAGCATTTCCAGCAAAAGAAGTTGATCCTTTAAGAGATATTACCTCATCTACTCTGTGTCTCTCATATCTTGGGAGCAACAAATGCTGCTATAACAACACTGCAAATTCCAAATGCGGTCAATCATCCTGCCAAGCTGTGTAGTTCTTTCAATATGGACAAAAGCCTGCTGCCTATCATATTACAATCAACAAACTCTTCTGACTTGTGGCCTGTATGATGATGACTACAATCAATGTCTCATTGCACCCTTTCTCTGGCATTTCTTTGTCAGTAAATGAGGCTAAATGGCATCAGAGAGAGCCCAATTTTCATTCATCATGTTACTCTGATTTCTCCATATTCAAGGTTTGCATTGTGAAATAATGTAAATCATTCCTCTAGTGTATTGTTATATTTTGAAGTATTATAGTCAAACAAGGATGAAAAATGAAATGTTAATTTTCTCTCTAAAACACATACCCTTCATTCCTCACAAGCAGGCTCGATGCCTTCTAAAATGTACTTTCCAATAATTTTATGCAGAACAAGAAACACTGCAACATTAGTTGAATATTAACTCAAAAATACTTGCTTGTCCTTTTCAAATAAGATGAAAAACTTTGAGGTTTTGCTAACACAAAGTGATTTGTAAATCACCATTAACTTTTAGCTGAGAAGACAGAAGATCTGAGAGACCTGGGGTCAATTCCTCCGCTACCCAAGGGGGTCGGGTGGAAGGATTTAAACAGGGGCATTCTACATCTCAGGAGAGTGTACTACCCATGGGGCTGAGGGATATTCTGGTGTGCATATTGTCAATTTCTCTTGTTGAAAAAGTTGTTTTGAATAACTAAACAAACAGTGGAGCAGGGAGACTACATCCTTGATTTTTCACCTCCCAGTTATGTGCTGTCATAACAAAGCTACAGAGTCAATCTTCCTTTCTGGCCCAATGATCCTTTAAGTATTTGCAGCTATTCCACTGTGAATATATACTTAGCCATTAGGCTAGAGAAAGAGAATGAGTCTATAGCCTGGTGGTTAGAACACTTTCCTGAGTGGTGGGGGACTCCTGTTCAGATCTTTTCTCCCACCACTTCACCACCATTCCATTCATTGTATTGGGAGCCTAGGCTGCTAACTAACGCTTTGTGAGTCATGATGTGTTCTTGTGTTGTTTTTTATAGGAGTCTAAAAGTTAGGCATTGCTATACTCAGCATCACAATACCTAAGTACCTTTGTGAATCTGGGCCCAAGACTTCTAATAGCAGTTATAGTCCTGACACTAAATTCTCTGGGAAGGGATCATGATTTCTGATTTGAATATAGTGCCTAGTGCACTGGGGCTCTTTTTCTGGGCAATTCTCTAGTGCAGATATTTAATCATTATAATCGGAAAGATGCCTCTCAAGACCCGACCCAGCTCCCACTGAAGTAAATAGAAGTTTTGCCACTGACTCCAGTAGGAGAAACAGCAGGGCTCCTTCATGTTTGCAGTTTTCTTGTTTTCCTCATGCAACTCCCCACTCCAAAACAAACCTACACAGTTTGGGCTGAAATAACTGCCCAGCTTTCTATATTGCTACAGTTACTTAACCAGTGGATGTACACTTCTTAGTACCAGAAGGTATGCAGAACACATCTGTGCAGCAGTGTTGTGTCCTGACCATTCATGTACAATTTGAGGGTCAGAAACTGTTATCAGGTGTCCCTGGAGATGCAGCGACAATAATCTGCTGTCCTTTTATAAAGAAAGCAGGAAATAGAGGAGTAAGTCCATTACAATTCTGAGGCATTAGTGCAGTCAGCTGAATATGGCATGACTACATTTGAATATCTGAATGTTAATTGGATTGACATTGTTGTTAAAGCAATTAACTTATCAGCTGTTTATGACTACAGTTAGGCAACTACAATAAAGTGAAGTGGCTAAAATCTTTCTGATACCATCCTCAGAATAGAGGGCAGACCAGAATCTCTTAATAAATAAGCATTGGGAATTATATAAATATTAAATTTTAACTATTTCACAAGGAACAGCCAACATTCATTTTCTATAGCATATGATCTTTAACCATTTATATTTAATGCATCGCCTGTAAACTGCCCACATATGTAAATTGTCTCCAGGCTAAATATTTTAACAGAGAACACAAATTAATTAATTTAATGTTTCAAGAGATGGTTCTGAGGAACAATTTATTATTTACCCATTAGGGAGTCTTGGTCTTTCCCAACAAATGGCAAATCTAATTTTCTCTAAAAACAAATTAATTATTCCTCCTAGCCAAAAAGGACTACATCATTAACCTCAAAGGAATGCTAATAAACAAAAATAATTTAAAAGCTTTATTAAGTTCAATTAATTGGTTGTAACAGTCTAATTTTGTCATGCTTTGGTAGCCAGTGTATTGTAAGTAATTTTGATGATCTCCAGTTCAGCTGAGCAAATAAGCCTGCATACTAAAGTAAAAATGAGTTGTCTTGATAATTACAAAAATCATTGGCCTGTTTGGTATTTGTGATAAATGGGTTAATTAGCCTCTCTTTTATTGCTTTGAGAGTTTCACTGCTGCAGAACAATGGTAATTTATTTTACTGTGAACTAATAAATTCAAATTCTAACTTTGATTGTTCGCGATAAATTCCTTAGAGCAACTGGACTCTGCATGAGATAAGTGCCATTGTGAATAGGTGGTGTGACAGAGTCAGTCCAGAAGGGTATAAGAGAGTGTTGGAAGGCAGGTATATCAGCCTCAGGATGTGCAGGTCCCTGTTCCCTGGATAGCCAAACAAAGGCTACTCCAGGCCAATCAAGACACCTGGGACCAGTTAAGAAGCTTCTAGAAAGCAGCAGAAATAGCTAGCCTGATTGGGACACCTGAAGCCAATCAGGGACCGGCTGAAACCAGTTAAAAACCCTCCCAGTTAGTCAGGTGGTGTCGATATCAGGAGCTGTGGGAAGAAGTTGTGCTGTTGGTGAGACTGAGTGGTAGACATATCGTGCACAAGGCAGGAGGCCCTGAGGTAAGGGTGAAGTGCAGTTTGAAGAAGTGGGGACTGCTGTGGGGAAGTAGCCCAGGGAATTGTATTGTGTTTTGTGGCTAAAAGGTCAGCCATCTTATCTGATCTTATTACGGTCCCTGGGCTAGAGTCCGGAGTAGAGGGCAGGCCCGGGCTCCCCCCTTTCTGCCTCCCCTAATTAGTTACTGAGGAAGGGAGGTCACTCTGGGGCCTAGATGAGTTTCTGAGGCCCCTAAATCTACCAGGAAGCGCAGGACCCACAAATACAGACTCGGAACTTTGTCACAGTGGTTACAACTGGCTTTTTTGGTTCAGATGTTATGCTTTCTGTATTTTCAGCAGCAGTTAATCAGAAGATGTGATTAATAAAATTCATGTTATTCTACTGATCCTTACCCGAACATCACAAGGTATTTTTGTACCAGATCAGACCAGTAGCCCATCTGGTTAGCTGTTATGGAAAACAGGATACATAATTCTATATGCTTCAGAAGAAGGTACAGGACAATAGTAAAATATAGTGGGGATTTTTTTCCTATCTTCCTTCAGTTAGTGGTTGACCTAACTCCAAAGCATAGTGTATTAAAATCTGTGTAATGAAGCTGTGGATGGTGTAATACATTTAAATACCTCGTCATTTTTAAAGTTTTGTTATGTTTCTAATCTCCGTCTTGAGACAATGAGTTTCACAGGCTAGTTATACTTTATATTTATATTTAATTGACCTTTCCCCACTACGAAATATTTTGCTTTTCAATTTCCTTGGAATAGACCCCTTGTCTGTCTTTCAGCTGAATAATTGTACCTAAGTTGCCATATCTGTACCATCCATTAGGTCATTTGTTTTCAGCTGAACAGTCTTAGTTTAATCTCTATCAGTTCATTGCCCAGTTCCCATGTCCACCCTATTTCTCTCCTATTCATCTTGAGATAGAGTACTTGGAACAGAATGTTTAATATGAGGGTTTCTCCATTGACATAGGAAAATATTTATGGACCTGGTTCTTAAAAACCTTTGGACACATTTACATTACTGGCTGATCATCATGCCTACTCCTGATCACATGATTGCTAGAAGCTGGCAATGGGCTAATAAGATCGGGAATGATAGCTGTAAACTGGATAGCTAGTGAGATCACATCAAGGACCTAGCTAAAAACTGAACCACTTGGAACTCCATCTTCAAGGAAGCGATATCCCTTTGGAATTTTCCTTGATATTGACGGTTATCTGCAGTATTTTCTATCTCTTTGCTCATCCAAATGTTTTTATGTATTTGGGCATTTTTGTGTGCTAAGCAATTAGTTTTCTTGAGCAGTCCACAGTGACACCCATATCTCTTATTCTGAATGGATATAGTTAATTTAGACCATACCTATATGAACAAATAGTTCAGATTATACCTTACAATGTGCTTTATCTTGCATGTATCAAAACTGAATTTCATCTGCCACTATGTTGTCTCTTCACTTAGCTTTGTTAGATCTCTCTGAAGTTCCTAAAATTTTTCTCTGTAGTTCCCTAAAAGAAAATCAATGACACCTGTTAGCTGTTTAGTCTTTTTCAGATTATGAAATGTCCATGAAAACAATTGTGTTAGTACCTCACTTAATGTTTTTCAGTGTTAAAAATGAACTTCTTCCAACTCAGTTTTAGCCAGATTTTTAGCCATACAAGTACTTTGCCTCTCACCTCAGACTATTCAGAATTTTTAGTTGGCTGTTGTGAGGGATTTGATGAATGGCTTCTTGTAAGTACCAATATATTACAGCAAGTATCATTGGGTGATGCTCTCACGTTTTTTCATGTTCTTTCTTTGTGTATGATCAAATGCTCAGTCTTGGGAGGCTGTGCTCTGGTGTTAGTGTTAGTGAAAAAGCTGTGTAAAGAGGTGGAGAGGTTGCTCTCTGCCATTGCTTCTGGTTAGTTACTACTTTATGCAGAGTTGCTCCTTGGGAGTTGGGAACTGGTGTTGGGCTGAGAGTCCTGAAAGGAGGATTGCCTGCATGTTGTTTGTGATCACTGTTATTTCAGAATTGAAGTTCATGGGCGTCCCTACGTAGGCACATCGAGGAAAAGTTCTAGCCAGTTCTGGTGAAATAGGTTTTTTTTTTCCTTTTTTATTTTTTTATTTTTTTTTCAGTTTATCAGTTTGCAGCTCTTGAATCTCAAACTAGGAATAATAGTTCAAGAAGAAGGTTAGGGCAATCATCCTGTCTGCTCCTGCTTAATGCAAATGTGTTAATATCTATCTGCTGGTCCACTGCCCAGGAAGCATGCTGAGCACCATGATCTGAGCAAAATGCAAGTGTGCTAACCCCTAGGCTTCCCTCACTTAACAGATCATGAATAACAAAGTTTTATCATCTGCAGCCATCCCAAAGAGAGCCAGTAAAATAAAGATTTTCCTCCTCTAGTGCATTCTGTTAGTCACCAACCTAATAAGTCATACCATTTTTTCCTCAAATAGAAGGGCACTGGGCATCAGTATAGTGTTACATTAAATACTTGATTTTAGAGCTTCATAATTAAAGCAACCAAAAGGCTTGTTTTGGCTGCTAATGTACAAGTGGGTTTTGTCTAAATTAAGTGGTTGGTATGCGTGTGGAGGGCAGTATATATGCACACACTAAAATCAGACATATAGGGAAGAAAATTACTTCTGAACTTTCTCCATGTGTGTGTGAAGTTTTACGGCAGATGGATATTTTAAAGTAGTCACACTATTACAACAAAATATCCCATTAATAGCTAATTTTTGAAGAAAGGTATCATTACAGCCTGAGATTTTCTAAAGAGCTTATTGATTTTTAACCACAGTCATTAAAAATAGTAAGTTGGACTTTGATTTACATTTAGAATAAGGAACATGCTCCCAATTAAATATTCTGGACACTTGCCCAAATAAGGAAAGTATTTGAATCTTGTTGAGATAGTTCATCAGTGAATGTTGTTTATACCAAAGACACTTGATTCAGTGTTCTTTCTGAAATAGAAGGTTAACTAGAGTTGCCTCCTGCTGTTGGTGAATTCAAAAGGAACTTTCCCATACACTGTATCACAAGCCAGTTTACACCTTTAATAAATCAGATTTTTTAAGTAGTTTCTTTAACCATTTTCTGAAAGGGTCTCACTTCTTACTACTTTATTCGAAAAGTAAAGCTGCCTTCCTTGTCCAGATAGACACATGCTTGCTTTAATAGTTCCTCTCCTTCTGAACTGAATACACGGTAGATGATCTGCTTCTAAAGAAGGCTTCATCTCATGAGATGTGGATGCAGTATTTCCAATCCCAGCCATTCAAATATAATGAGTCAGGTCCCTGAAAATCATGAGAATGGCTTAAAAATCAAGAGAGTTTGAACAAATAATACACAGTTATTTTTCTGTTGCCTTCTGGTTTTTTATCTTTAGGTTAAACTCGGGTCATGATTTCCAGATTTTCTCCACAAACTTGAGGGCTAGAAATCTATTTTTATAATGAAAACTGAGATTCTCATGATTCCAGGATCTGGGCCATTGTATTAAAAAAAAATCACCAGATATCATGAGACTCAGGAAAGTTAACAGCAGTGTGACTGACCCATGTCTACCTGCAACTCTCAGAGTTGTACCATAAGGGTGCAGAATGTAAAAACCTCTCTGGGATAAGTCTTCTCTAGTGTACTAAGCAGCCTAAGGGCTTGTCTTCACTACCAGGATAACTCAACCTAAGTCACGCTACTTCAGCCAAGTGAATAACGTAGCTTGAATCAATGTAGCTTAGGTCGACTTGCCCTGTGTCTCCAATGCACTGCATTGACAGGAGACATTCTCCCATTGACTTATGTTACTCATCTCAGGGATTTCAAGTAACAGGGTCGACTGGAGAGCACTCCACCATTGATTTAGCGGGTCTTCACTAGATCTGCTAAATCAACAGCTGTTGAATTGATTGCAGCAGTGTTAATTTCCCCAGCAGTGAGGATAAGCCCTTAGTGATTACCCAAAATTAGGCCACAATCCAGAAAATCACGTAAACATGTGGTGGAGAGTGTGGGGTTCATCTGAAATAAGTTCACGAATGTGATGGATCTATTAAGATAGTCAATTTATAGTTATATTGAGGTTCCTAGAATTTATGATGGTATTGGGTCAATTTATTAAAGGGATTGTTGGAAAGAGCAAGAAGGAACAAAACAATTACCAAAGATAAAACATTTGAATAAGCAACCTCAAAAGAAGTCCAGGTACAATGGTTTGGGCATTAAGTGGGAAAACGCTATTCCAAAGTGACAGAGTACACAGCTAGCTTGCTAAGGTTGTGGACCTAAAATCAAAAGGATGCTGGACAATTAAAAACTTTTGCTCTGGGGAGGGAGTGCTGTGAGTGGGGGGTTCAGTAGTTGGAGGCTATGTACAGACAGCAGCAGTTCTCCAACAATGGCTCTGTGGGATGTGTTTGGGGCAGCTGGGCTTGCCTTAGGCTTTGAGAGAAATAATAAGCTTGTGGTGATACCCAGGCATGTAGATTTGTATGGTTCTAATCCTTATCTCTCCTTGTTATGGACCTTTAGGTGAATAGGCAATATGGCTGTTTAGAGGAGCTGTCATGGGTCATTTTAATCAGCTGCTAGTCACAGGCTTCATCAGGGAGTTTCTTTGTAGGTGCCAAATACAGTTGGGCTGGTCATGTTGGAAATCGGAGGCCACCACCCCAAGGTTCTAGAGTTGTAAAACTGTAGGATCCCACTCAAAGAGAGGAATTGGGATTCACTCAAGCAGAACTGCAAAGCACCACTTGCCCTCTTCCTGTGATGAGACTGTGGGAATAAAGGTTGTTGTAGCCTGGTGATGCAGTCTAAAACTGGATGAATTGCAGACAGCATCTCTGAGAAAAGTGCAGGTGTATGCATATCACTTGAAAAGCATGCCTACAGAGAGACTGGGGGAGAGATCATAGGTGCAGCTCTCCCCCAACTCATAACGTGTGCTTAACTTTAACAATGTGACTAGCTCCATTAAAGTCACTGGAACTACTCGCATACTTTACATTAGTCTAGTACTTAAGTGCTTTGCTGGACTGGATTCTTATTTGTAGGTCATAAAATCAAGATTAAAAGCATCTTGGAAGCTTTCTGTATATAAATTAATTGCTCCTTTCAGGTAAATGAAGTTCTACGGGAAGAAAATGTGGCAGGATTGGGACCTAAATTATTCCAGCATTCTTGCCATCAAGGCATTCTTCAAAAACGACATGGAAACATTAACAAGTTTTGAAGACTCTCTTTCAAATGTCACAATTTTCATCATTTTATCACTATTATAGAAGTTGGTCTATATGGACATATATTAATGAGGACTTAACAAAGACCTCAACAAGCGTGTATCTGAAATCTCTCCTCAGTCCTTGTAAAAGTGTAATTCTGATTTTGATCAGATTGGACTGTCATGTCTAATGACCAGCAATAGAAAAGTTGATGAATTCAAGTTAACACAAACTTCCAGCCATTTCCAATTGCAATAATTGCTGTTCTTCTGGTGCAATTTTGTATTTAAATAGGCTATTTCAAAACCGCTTCTGTCAAAGCAGCACACATCATAGAACTCAGCTGTTACAAGAAGATTCAACAACACTGGAATTCAATATAAAAAATCCTGGCTATTGAATTACAAAGTGTGAGCAGAAAGATAGTGTGTGGTTTGCTGTATTATGACAAAGATATCACATAGTAATGCTAATGTGTTAACATTCTTATTGAAGAGCTAACATATACTGCATGGTATTTACCAGTAATTCATTGCATAATTTGTCAACACTTATATATAGTTTTTGATTTACAGGTCTTAAATTACTGTTTACTTGTTTTATGTACCATTCTTGGATATTCTGTTTTAACTATGATGATAACATTAGTGGTGCTATAATACTGCAGGTGCTGCATCTATTCGTGTTTACACTATTCATGCATTTAATATTTTTCTTGTACGGTAAAAGGTGCGGGCTGATTTCATTAAATGTACAGTGTGGAAGGGCAGAATGCTGACACAGGATACATCTTCACTGTGAGCAGCCTCCTCAAGCTGAGAGTCTCTGCAACTGGGCCATTAGACTTGGGCTCACCAGGCGCACGCAACTACATTAAAATAGCTGTGGAGAGAGGCTTCAGATCCCAAGTTCCAGGCTCAGCCAGAAGGTCTATGTTGCTATTTTTAGTGCAATAGCAAAAGCCCAAATCTGTCAACTTGGGCTTGGAGGCTCTCTGCTGCAGGCTGTGTCGATGTACCCGAACAGGCTAGAATTCTTTACTTGCATGGTACTAAGGCAGGCTGCAGTAGCAGGTGCACCTTCACCACAGTGAGATGTGAGACTCAGACCTTTACCCCTGCTCATATCCTGTGACTCAGAACTATTCAGTGGAGAGCCTGCCTCATCTCAGAACCACCAGTACCCATATAGCCTCAGCCTCCTCTCAACTATGTGAGCTCAAGGAAGGGAGAAACTGTGTGCCAGAGGTAAGTAGAAATTTGTCCAGAAAAAGTAGATCTAAGCAGCAACTTTGGATGCTGCTGATAGTAGTGCTTGACTTTTTTTCTCTCTTCCAGGGCCCTCACCCCTTTTTGTTTACTCAGCACATTCTTCCCTCACTGAATGGCTTTTAATGCCAAACCCCCATCTCACTCTCTTCTCTTCAGGCTCACTTTACTTTCCTCCTCTCTTCCCCTTCTTCCTTGTAGTTCTCCTTTCCCCATCAGTCTTCCGCACTCTTCAGTGTTCTCTCCTTTCTTTTGTCTCTGTTTAGGTAATTCCTGCCCCACCAAAAGATTGCTGATCTTTACCTTAAGGCTACTATGTCCTATTGTACGTACCCCAGTTAGTCCCGAAAAAATCTGACATAAAAGAAACCATCTGAGTCTGCCCCCTCCCTTGGTACACAATGTCATGGAGCTATCAATGTCATGTGAGTTCTACCTAATGAAAACAACATCTGAATGTATGTTGATAGTATATCTAAAGGGCACATCTATTGGCATGGAAGTATAAGGCATGAGTTGCTCACAAGTCTGTAAATTGTAGAGGACTGCAAGCATCTTGAGTGTAGCATGTTACATACTGTGACATTCATTGGTCTATACCTGAGCCTGTAACCGTTCCCTTGGGTGTGGCCCCTTTAATATGCTGCACCATGGATCTACACAGTTCCATAGAGAAAGATCCATAGCCTTCACAACGCCAGAATTGGGCCTTCGGGTACCAAATATCCTTGTCTCTCTTCATAGATTCTTGCAATAAGTCCAGTCAAGCCATACTCCTGAGGGAGGCTTGTTCTTTGCTCCTTTACAGCACAATGCTCTCAGTGAATATTTGTGGCCAGGCAATCTTTTCAAAACAAGGTAACCATTTACTAATCACCTGGCATACAGTATCTGAAAATGCTTAGGTTAGCACAGAAAAGCAGCGGTTAAGACATAGTCCATGCTGCCTAAAGTGAGGGCTCCTCCCATGAGCTATGATGCTGTAGGAATAATTTTCTCTTCCTTTCTTTGTCTCTCTCCCTTTGTCTTAGACCCAGGTGAAACTCCTGTGTCTCTGTGAGTTATCTTTTAACAGTCACCTGATGCCTCTTCTAAGCCAAGAGATGGGACAATTTTCCCTTCTCTTAGCTGTTAGTTACTAGGTGTGTGTGTCCTGGCCACTGCAGTTTTCATTTTCTCTTTTGGATCCTCTGTTCATGTGTGTAGGTCATAGTTAGTTTGTTAATTACTCTGATCTCCAACCATGAGTTGAACACCTGTCTCTTCCCTTTGCACTCAGTGTATAGCAGTTTGAAGGGAAACTGAGATGTGCATAGAAATCACAAAAATATTAACAAAATTCCCACATTTGTCACACTTCAGACTCAACAGTCCTGCTGCCTTAACTGCAACGTTTAGATCAGCAACCCGAGGCACCTGGTAGATCAACATGTGCAAAAGTGCAGTGGAAAAACAATTCTCTGTGGAAAGATTACTTGAAGTATCATAACTTCCATCTGGCATTCTGACAGATTGGGCAGGTTATACTTATGTGTAAAATATTTGTTTAAGATTAGAAAAACAGAAGATATCAGAGCATGTTAAATCTGAGTTTTAACAGCGTTGTTACAAGGAAAATTGTAACACAATCCAAAAGAGAGATGTTTCACTACTCATGTTTTTCTCTATGGCCACACCTACACTAGGCGCGATGGGTGTGATTCCTGTGCTTGTCTGTACATACTCACACTAGCTCTCATCAAGCTAGGATAAGTATCAGTATCAGTGTAACTACAGTCACGCAGGTAGTGTCAGCAGAAGCACAGCTTAGCCATGCTGAGTATGTACCCACTTGAAACCGGTGTAGCGTAGATGGAGTCCACGTGTAACAGGTACCTTATTTCTAATAGTAGATTAATGAGTTTAAAGTAGATTGGACATTTCATGTTCCTTTCACATGTAGACAATTGTGAGGGCCAAAGGTATTAAATTAGAAAGTTGGGCAGGTGGCTTTCTTCTAGGTTTTCTATGTTATTTTAGTTCTCTGAGTAGAGTAATTGTTCCATGTTGCAATGTGGAAGAGTAAATGAGCCCTGAGTACTCTGAGTTTTATTGACCAGAGTATGTGAACAAATATAAATTTAAGCATGTCACTAAACTACTATATTTTCACTAAAACTAAGAATGATACAATACATTGATCAAATCAAGGTCACAGTTAGGATTGAATCAGTAGATCAATGAATTAACAGTGATGTCTTAATAGATTCAATCATTCAATTAAAGCAATGTGCAATCAAATCTAATTAGGGGGTTGACAAAGCAAAGATTGACTTGTTTTTTGTTAATCCTGCTGTTGGAGATTGCAAGAGGTGCCATTTTTCTTTTAATTTGAAACCTTAACTAATGTCCCAGGCACAACAGTGACCTTGAATTTGCTGGTGAAAAACATAACTGTCTATATCTGATCTTGGACTCTTGAACAAGATAGCAAAATGCTGGACAGGCATTGAACTCAACTTGGATAGCCTTAAGTGAGATCAGAGACCAGACTGATTTCTTTATAATTCCAGCAGCAGTGGCAGTAGCTGTCCGAAACATTCACCCATGGTTGTGATAGCTCCTGCCTTTTTTCCAGCCATCCTCCTTCCTTAGACCCATCCCTTATCCTGCCTTGCCTTACTCCAGATAGGCACTTCTGACCTTTGGCTCTAATTCCTGTCTCCTAATGCTTGCTCTAACTGCTAAGCCTGACACCCACTCTGACCATTAGGCGTAATTGCTACCCACATCCTGGTCACTGACACACATGGACCTGTTAGTAACTCCTATTGTATTAATTTATGTATACACACCTTCCCTCTTCCAAAGTAGTAATTTTTAATAAAGCCTTACAGTTGGATCAAGTGAAAATCATATGTTCTATTACTTTACACTACTCCTTCCCTCCATCCCATTTTAAAATGTGCTAGTTGCTCAAAGTTATTTATACAGCCTTGGATAGTTTCTGGGATTCATCCTTATCAAAATAAAATCATATGGCTGTTTGGTTTTGTGTACATTGGGCACAATCTAGCCTCTCTTTATTCCTACAGGCAGCAATACTTTTTTTCATATTCTCAGCCTAACCTTTTAGGGTGCAGGTTTATTTTAAGCTTTCTAGATTAGTGCTGTTTCAGTGCAACATGCAATAGAGAAAAGTTAGGTATTGCAAAGGCAAAGATAAGAATAAAAAGTTTATTGTTCTATGGTTGTTTGAAGGATTGCATTAAGTACTACTTATTTATATAAAATATCTATCTCTTGCCCTGTAAATTTCAACATTAATATCCTCTGTTTAAACAGTCCTCACTGTAAAATGAGGTGAGTTATTTCCTATCCTAAAAATAGGCAAATCAATGTTGCAATTGGTATTTCAGCTTTTCATAGGGAACACAATGTGCATGGATACTTCTGTAGATGAATTTGCAAAAATAGGTTTGGGGCTTTATCCTCTATTTTCACAAGCTGGAAGTTTTGTCTAAATGAGAAGTGCAGGGTGAGGAACTGAATTTTGTCTGGTAAATCAAGTAATAGATAATGTACTCATGTGAATGAGGCAGATGAAATGTCTTGAATCATTTTTCACTAAATACACCCGAATGCTTCCCTAACAGATTTAAATCTATCTTTTGAATGTCCTGCAAAATAGTCCAGCTATGTTCTCAAGAGACAAAACTGTACACTTTACCAAACAAAATCAAAGTGGATGGTGATGGCTGAATTCCCTATGTTGAGGATGCCTGCTCACTCATTAAACCTACCAGTAAAAGTTGTGTAATATAATCATATATTAGATAAGACAACTTTATATGCCACTACAACGGATCTTTCTAAAATCTGCAGCAATATTCTTCTTACCTCTGGATCCTGTAATAATCTTTGCTGTTCCACTCTTACCAAACTATACCATTCTGTTCTTTTTTCTGACACACATAAGAAATTAAAATGAGGCTGACCAGTTGTTCTAGGAATTGGTTTTGGATTAAACAATCACCACTGTTCTTACTCAAATTAACAAAAATGTGCCATCCTCGAGATATTATCATAAATGTTTAAAAATACCTCTGCATTCCTGCTATTTTCAGATACTTTGTTCTGGAACCTTGTATCACTCTCTAAATGCAGAATATACATACAGATCCACACGCAGTATGTGCTGTTAAAAACTGGACATCACCAGCCATAATTTTTGAATTTACTGTGGTACTTCCCACTTTTAACAGATGCTGTTTTAGTTAGTTTTGATGTGTAGAGTCTATATCAATTTCATTCAAGCAAACTAGATAATGTGTTATCACTTGTATAATTTACAGGGCCTAGATAAGATCAAAGCCCTATTGTTCTAGGCACCATATGAACATATAGCTCTTACTCCAAGATCCTAGAGTCTAAGCAGATCAAACACTGGGCAGAGTACACAGAGGTTTAGAAAAAATGACAATTTGCCTAAGGTCACACAGCAAATCAGTTATATAGTTAGCACTAGAACCCCAGTCTCATCACATACAGCCCAGTACCCACCCAGTAGACCATGTTTCTACTATGCATAGCCTATATATTTTTGCATAGGAAAAGATGGGAATTTAGTCACTTGCCTGAAGCTGTTTTTCAGATGCAGTCTATTCATCCAGGATTAAACGCACCCCTGTGCAGAGAGTTGTACAAGGTTATGTCTGACTTGGTTAACAAACTGAAATTTTTACAAATAAGAGAGAGACATGGGGTTGACATCATGCTATACTAATCTATCCATGTAGTATAGCTTAAGTATTATAATATTCTATTAATGGACTCAGAATACATTTTAATATTATCCATTGGGGTATTTTTTTGTTTGTTTCTTTTGGAAAACACCTCAGAAGTGCCCAATTTTTATAACTGTGCCAGTTGAATTCTCTTCAATAATTTCATATTTTTAAATGCAAGTGTAATACTTAGGCTACAGATTTCTTCATGCAGAGAATATGCACATGTTAATGCCCTCCTTTTTTAATCATTAACTACCCAAGGCAGCTTAAAAACCACCTCACTGGACTGTGATTTCTTCTATTTTCACATTACAGATCAGATTCAATAATTTCAAACAGATTTCATTGCAGGTAATATTCTTCACATTTCTCAATTCCATTTCCTAATTTTCCAATACAATAATGGCCCCATACCAGAATTATTTGGACACAAGCTATTAAAGAATTCTAATATCAACTATATTACATTTGCCAAATACTAAAATTTTGGTAGATACGATGTATAGTGGTCACACTTAAACCTTTCAATTTCCTTTATAACTCAACAATGCAATACAACCTCAATGTCCTCTTGTTCATTTACTAAAAATATGACAAATATTGCAAACACTATTTAGTTGCAAAGGCAAAATTTGTGGAATTTCCATGGACACGGTGTTGGCTGCCTCTTTCCGCAGCCGCCATTGAAGTGGGATGGTGAACCGCAGCCAGGGGGAGCCGCGATCGGCAAACCAGCAAGTAAACAAACTGGCGGAGCCCACTAAGGGTGCTTACCCTGGGGTGTCACGTGCTAAAGTTGCCTATCCCTGGTTTAGACACAACAAATCCTGCATGTTACTGGGAATTAGATTGGAAGACATTTGTGGCCCCTTCTAATCTTATGATTCTACCCTCCATGGGTGCTCACGCCGTTCATCTGGATGTGTTGTGGGGTTTTTCTTTCTTTCTTTTTAGTTTTCTCAGTTCTTGATCCTGCATAAATTAGTAACTCTATTGAATTGAGTATACGTCTCTGAGGTTTTCAAACAAGTGGAGTTGCCACAGTTTACAGCTTTTACATTTTTTCCTCATTAGGTGGTCAACAAATTGACACAAGAAATTTAGAGTTTGCTTCTTTATTTTTCATACCCATGGTTCAGTAAGCTGCTGCCAGAAGACTTCTCTGTATTCTTGGCGTAATTAAATTTCCTCCAGTGTAAAACTATTTCATTTTTGTTTTCTTTCTACTCTGCATAGGAGCTCATGGGAAACACATGAACATGTGAACTTTTTTTTAACTAGATAAGCCCTAGCTCAGAATAATGATTTTTGGTCAATATAACAAATTTGCTAAAGCAGGAATCTACACTTTGTTGCTGTGTTAAAATGCCTCTCATCCCCAGGCTACATTTTCCCCCCTAAGTAACAAGCAACTCTACATGTTCAAAATTTGCAGTTCCCCATGCTTTTGGAGATTAAAATAACTACATTTCTCTCAAGGCCAAGCAACTAGTTGCTGATTTGTTTTAAGGACACAAATTTAGTCCTAATCTATGTTGGGAAAGTTATAGCTATCCCAGCAAAACCCTCCTAATATAAACACAGCTATAGTGGTAAAGTGCTTTCTGCAATATAACATACCAGTTTGGTGGGCAAAATAAATTATACCAGCCATGTTGGTAAAGCATCTCTTCATTCTCTTTCCTACCCCCCAAATACCTATGCTGGCAAAATTTTCCAGTGTAGACCTGTCTTTACAGAAAACACTGTGTAAAAACATGAATCATATCATTTTGTTAATCTAGTTTAAACTATTTATCTTCCTCCGGTGGTGCAAACTGTTTTTTTCCAGCTTTTACTGCATAGCACTTCCCTAGTTCTGTAAAGTGCTTTGCTCATGTGGATCTCTCCATCTGTAGATCTCAAAATAATGGTATTTATTATTGATTATATATTATATTCAAGATATTTAGAAAGAACTTAAGAGGCAATGGTTTCCTTAGCAGCTGGGTAGGCTTCATATAGTGCCACTAGATATTAGCATTTCAGACTTAGCTTTGCAAAAGGATTTTAAATGCTTGACCAATGATGGTAGAAGTATAATTGTTAGATGTTCCTGGCAAGGCTTGTGAAGTGCAGTCTATCTCAGATGAGTGGTTGGAAGCATTGCCCATTTATATTTTCCTAAGAGCATTATACAACATTAGAAAGGGTCATCTTGTTCACACACAAGGGATTGCATGCTATTGAAGTTCTCCATAGTCTCCCCCTCTGTACATTTTGCCTTTCTTTTCACAATAGCAGTTACCATCTTAGTATTGCCCTTTTTTATAGGAAGAATTAAAAATTTATATTTTTATTTTATGCCAAAAAAGTCACAGCATTCTTTGACAGTACATTAAATAATTCCAAACTAATCTGAGTAGATTTGTTTATGCAAAATGTAACTGAAAAAGTAATTAACATTGCTAGTTTTAAATGGATTTTTCTGAAGGAAAGTTATTTTGTTTATTTTTTTGAAAAGTTTGAATAGATTCTCTTTTACTGTGTGGTGTGACAAAGCTCTGTCCTTATCATCGTGGATCCTGCATTTCCTGGCAGATTTTTACTAGCCTCACTGTGACCCTCCACGTAGCCATTCTCTCTCTAGAGACAAGGTCACAGCCTATTGAGCCATTTTCATCACAAGCCAGTGAGGAGAAGCTATCCTTCCTGGTACAGTCTCTATTGTCTCCCAATCTCAGATACTAATTAGGGGAGGCAGAAAGTGGGGAGCCCAGGCCCGCACTCTATTCTGGGCTCCAGCCCAGGGACCCTAATAATATCAGCTAAGATGGCTGACCTTTTATCCACAAAACACAATACAGTTCCCTGGGCTACTTCCCCACAGCAGTCACCGCTTCTTCAAACTCCACTTCACCCTTACCTCAGGGCCTCCTTCCTTGCATATGATATGTTGTCCACCACTCAGTCTCACCAACAGCACAACTTCCTTCCACAGCTCCTGACACCCACACCCACCTGACTAACTGGGAGGTTTTTAACTGGTTTTAGCCAGTCTCTGATTGGCTTCAGGTGTCCCAATCAGGCTAGCTGTTTCTACTCCTTTCTAGAAGGTTCCATTGGTACCAGGGATTTGTTTAACCTGAGACCAACATATCTATTCTCCAGCACTTTCCTATAGCCATCTGGCCTTGCCCCATCACAATGGGCATAACAAAAAGATTGGAATAATTATTTCCATATGGAAAAAATCTCTTCTCAGTTGGAGAAAGACCCAAGAGAAAAGAAAAATTAAAATGTATTATCCTGAACGGACAGTTGCCTCAAAAATCACACTTGTATGAAAACTTTGTACCTACTTATTTAAAGCAAGTACTAACTTGATTTATTGAAAGAAAGTAGCAATTTTTCACTTTTTCCTTGCATAATGAATTTCACTATACCTCCTGATAGTCGTCCACTCCTAGCACAATTGTCACAATTCTCATCTATGGCTACTATGTGACTGAAGTCCGAATTCTGATGCATAGAGTCAGCCGTACTGAGGGCATGGGAAATCTGTATCTATGATATTTGACAATGCAGCTCTGTGGTGCCTTTTACATGCAGCTTTGAGACAATTTTGTTGATCCCATTCAAATCTCTTACATGATGATCTTGTCAGAGACAGTCATTAAGTCCTGTTCTGAGCCACTGGCTTGAATTCTTTCAGATTGATGCCAGCCCATTGGAGACTGCTCTTCAGGTTATATTTGAAATATAACTCTTCAAATATATTTGAAGATAACCCTTCTTTTCTTTTGCCCTGACTGAGCTCCTCTTACAAGAGCTGTATTGGGAGACTGTTTTTCCATTGTGATGACATATCTGGTACATGAAAGTTGTGCTATCAATAGCATTTACTCAATGTTGGTTGAGTTTGCTCTCTCAAGGTCCTTAATACTGGTTGTTCTGTCCTACCAGAAAATGGTAAACTCCTAGATTGTTTGCCCTCTATAACACTGATACAGAGAGATGCACAGCTGTTTGCACCCCGCCTCCCCCCACCAGGTACTAATATATACTCCAGGTTAATTAATAAGTAAAATGTGATTTTCTTAAATATAGAAAGTAGGATTTAAGTGGTTCCAAGTAGTAACAGACAGAACAAAGTGACTTACCAAGAAAAATATAATAAAACATGCAAGTCTTTATCTAATACAATAATAAAACTGAATGCAGATAAAATCTCACCCTCAGAGATGTTTCAGTAAGCTTTCTTTTACAGACTGGTCTCCCTCTCTAGTCTGAGTCCAGCAATCACTCACACCCCGTGCTCCCAACCCGGTAATTACTGTCATTTGTTCCGGTTTCTTTCAGGTGTCATTGGGGGGGGGAGGGGAGAGGCTATCTCTTGAGCCAGCTAAAGACAAAATGGAGGGGTCTCCCAGTGGTTTAAATAGACTTTCTCTTGTGGGTGAACACCTCTCCCTCCCCCTTGTAGAATCCAGCTACAAAATGGAGTTTTGGAGTCACATGGGCAAATCATGCACGCCTGAGTTCCTTACCAGCCAAGCCACATTCCTGAGAAAGCTCAAATGTGGATTAGTACAGTAGACTCTTGATTATCCAGGATGATAGGGAAAAAATAATCCTGGTTAATAAAATCCCAGATAATCACCATCCATAGGAAATATGGGGGAGGGGGTTGGTTCACCAGCCACCCTGCGCCAGGGGGAAAGGGGTGTTTGTTCACTGGCTATCCTGCACCCTGGTGGGGGCGGGGGTTGTGTGTACTTGGGGCAGCAACAAAGCCAGAGCCAACCCTGCAAGTTGCGTGTATTTTTTTTTGACATCCTGGTTAATCCACATTCTGGTTAACCCACTCCTGGATAATCGAGAGTCTGCTGTATCTCCAAGTTCATTGTTGGCTTAAGTGGTTTTTGACTGGGCACTTAATGAGAACAGTTTTCTTAGGAAGCTGACCAACTGCTTCACTGAGACTACTTAAAATTAACTAAGTACATAGTCAATATTCATAACTTTGAGTACAAAAATGACACATGCATAGAAATAGGATGAGTATATCCAGTAGATCCTAACCTTCACAGAGATATGTTACATGGTATATATAGCATAAAACATATTCCAGTTATATCATATATACATTCATAAGCATATTTCCATAGAGCCTTATGGGGTGTCACATCCTGCCTGCCTATTATATCTTTTGTGCCCTCCTTCCTCCAGCACAGCACTCCACCATCTCTGTGCATCTAGAGCAGAAAGAATACATATGCACCAGCAGTGGACACAATTTTCTACCTTCTGGGTCCTAGTGACCCCCACCACCACCACACACACACACAGTCTGGCACCTTACATGGGCACCTCAGTTCACCTCACGGTAAGGTCAGCCCTGGTTCCCCACAGTACACTGCTGAACCGCCTTCATAGACATTGAATCATAAATTGATTTCTTCCACCTAATCTGCCAGAACAGTCTTTGCATGCTAGAGAAAGGCAATTTCCCTATCTTGCTGACCTGTCAACTGGTTTAGCCAACTTATCGAAGTGGTTTGTCAGGGTGTGGTTTCTATTGCATGCAAACAGCTACCTGAAGCCATAGATGAGAGCAGGGTGTACGTGGGGAAAAAAGCAGATGAACTACTCCCTAAGGAACATGATGTGTTCCTCCAACTGAGGTACTACCCTTCCTCAATAGCAAGGGATTTTTGGGGGGGTAAAAGAGACACTTAAACTCATTTATTGAAGAGTTTAAAAATAATACATCCCCTTTTTCTATCTTGATGAAGGGAAGAGGAGAGAAAAGGAAAATCACCAGGGCAAAGATAATTCCTGATGTCTGATTCATTGTTCCATGTGCTTCCTTTATTCCCTCCACAAAGAATACATGTGGGGATTGTGCTTTGTTGGAGAATGAAGGTACGGGAAAGAGAAGAGGTTTTTCTTCCTCTCCCTGTCACTTAGCATAGGACTGTTGGGGTGAGGGAGTTGATTGTGTGATTGCTCTGTATGAATCCCTCAGAACATGCATCAGCCATTTTGCTGCAGTTGTTGCCTGGCCCTATAACAGAGAAATAGCTTGATATAGGTTGTGAGTCTGACTAGTTCTCAGTTTGAGACTGGGAAGGATTTTGGAGACCAAATTGGCAAGGTGTCCGGTGCGGGATTTGCCTCCTTGCAGGATCCAGGATCTGTTTTGGGGCTGATAAGGAGAAAGGTAAGGAATTTAAAATGTATAAGTTTATAAGGGCAATATAAGTGCAGGTGGGGTCATTGCCAAGGATGGCATCCAGCTCCTTATACAAGCAGCAGGTCTTTGGTGCAGCATTAGAGTGATGATTTGATTCCCTTGCCTTCTGGTATACCTGCCTCAGCTCCCTTATCTTCACATAGCACCAGTGCATGTCCCATTTATAGCTCTTCTCCAACATGCCACAAGAAATCTGACAATAGATATCAAAGTTCCTAAGCGTGAACCAGAGCTGGGACTGCATGACCTCCTCTCCCCACAATGACAGTAGATCCAACAACAGTGCTCCAAGCAGGAATGCATTTGCTGCATGGAGCTTCCATGGCAGCTGGAAAGATGAGATATGAATTGTCCATGCTGAGCAAACTGGAAGTGGAATTTCAAAAATTCCCAGGACTTTAAAGAGGGAGGGGCAGATGCCTATATACCTGGGTAACCGGCAGTAGAGTTTGAACTGTTGCCCAGAACAATTAGGATAGGCATTGTGGAATAGGCACCTCCTAGATGCCATTTACTGCAACATAACCGAGCACAGTCTCTACACTGACATTTTGTCGATATAACTTTTCCACATAAATCTCTATGCCTCTTGTTGAGGTGGTTTGGTTTTGTTGGCAGACGGAGCATTGCAGTATGTACACATCTGCTGTTTGTTGACAAAACTGTCTTGTGTACAGAAGGCCTCAGAGGGACTTCTTTCAAATGGAATAACATGATTAGTGCTTTTCCTTTGTGGGAACTGTAGCTAATTTTATGAATGCAAAATAATAGTTGGAGCGGAGAGCATGGTAGAAATTGCAAATCCATTACATTAATGTATTCTTAACTGTATTTTTTGTATATTAATCTAGTAAAGAACTGAACTTCCAGAATCCAAATGCTAGGGCAAATTCAGTTCTACATCCCAACTTGCTGTTTGGGTATACGTCTAAATGGAAGGCAGGAAGATCCTGAGGGAATGTCTGTCTTGGAACCACACTTTTAAGATTTGAAATGTCCATATGTGAGATTGCAGATTAAATCAACAAACAGTAGGAAACCTAACAATCGACATTGTCACATTATTGGTTCCTAATTTCCAGTGGCCCTCTAGTGTGTTCCCATTGACTTCAACGGAAGCAGCTGGTGCTCAGCCTCTTTGGAAATCAAGTTCTCTTTAAGTGAGAAGAAGGATAGCATTGGTCAACAGAGGACTTGGTCTCAAGAAATATGAGATCTGTTCCTGGTTCTGCCACAAGCAACCTCAGGCAAGTCCTCTACTCTCTTTGACTCAGTTCGACAGCTGTGAGAGAGGGATAATATACTTCCTTTCTCCCGATCACTGATCTTGTCTCTTCAAAGCATGGACTTTATTATTATATTTGTGTGGAGCCCAGCACAGCCTAATTTTAAGCACACTCTGTAGAAAGTTTAGTCTTGATTTTTAGGGACATCAAAAAACCAAAAATAGCCACACACAGTATCTTACAGTTCTCAAAGTGATTAAGTGATTTATTTTTATGTAGATAAAACAAAGAATAACTTTGTTCATGAACTGAGTGCTCATTATATTTAACAGCGTATTTAAAATTGACAATCTTTTCAGCTTCTCAAACTTCCTCACAAGTCTAGTCCCTTCTTTCTCCATTACAACTTTGAAAGGATTATTCAAATGTTTTGTAGTCATAACTGCACAAAGCATATTAATCCTATTGTTTATAGATCATCAGTGTCCTGGCTACTTTATGCTTGCAGGCTTCCATCAGGCAGTACAGGCACATCCTGGTAATCTCAAAATCCAAGAAAGTGCTGTCTGGCAATCAATATTTGCCTGCCCTCTCTATTTACTTTCCACTGCTTGCATATTTTAAAATAGCAGAAATAGCCCCACAATCTTCTCTCTTGCACAATACAAACTATGACTTACATAAAAACATATAATTGGTATCTGTCCCTTTCCCTCCTGAGCCTGCTGATGCCATCTCTTCTCATGATCTTTTATCTTTTGATAACTCCAGAGGATTCACCTGTTTGCTCTGAGACAGGAATGCTACCCAGAAGACAGTATTAACTAAGTAGAACAAGGCAAAGTTCCAGGCTGTCCACTGCAAAGAATAAAGGATATGAACACATGCTTCCACAGCTGTGGGTCTGAAGCCTGGGTCCTAAATCTGTATCTTGGCACCAAAGTAAAAGAGACCTATTTTTTTTTTTCAAAGATGCTGAACACTCACCTGCTTTCTACACACAAAAATACCAAAGAAAGGCAAGGTCAAGCTCACAATACTGTATTTTGTAGTTTGGAAACTACTTGAGTGGGGCCTGTCCTTATTTTGTCTGGTTTCTGACACTAGATCGCTGTTGCTTAATCTTATGATGACATGGACATGCATATGATATGGATTATGGAAGATGCCTTCAAGTCAACACTTCTCTCAAAATGTTATATGAGCTCACCTACTTGTTAGAGATTCTTGAAGTGATTACTCTGAGAAGATATTTCTGGTAATTTATGTTTTGGTTTGGTTTTTTTTAATGGAACCAAACAGTTGCCTGGTTAGATTACTGTTTACTGTTTACAGTACTGTTTACTGTTTACAGTACTGTTTACTGTTTACTGTTAGATTACAGTATGAGATGCACTTTTAAATAAAGTGTTATTGCAGTCATATGTAAATAAGCACTAAGCAACAGGGATTCCAAGATCACTTCTTTGAGTGTTTTCTGTTGCTTTCTAGACAAAGTGGGGTGCTGTCATCTGCTAATGACACTGTGGGGTCATACACAGATGGCAGAATTTCACTCTCTGTGTAGCAAACTCTGCTCCTTGTAGGCCATATCTACCCCAAAAAATAAACCGATCATGAAACACTGTTACTGGAATCAGCTTAGTTGAACTGGTACAGAACATGGAGGAGGGGGATGAGATATTATCCAGACTCTTTGAAAGCTGGTATGTTGAGGAGGCTTTGGTGCTGTGGTGAGTGGCATTGTCTCTAATTCACCCTTCATTGCCTGGTTTGTGATTTCCTGATTCTAAAATCAGGTACAGCATAGATCAATGGCAATACTGAAAAAGCAAGTTAGTTCTGATAATATAGTTTCATGAGCTGGTTTGTCTGTGCTTCTGGAAACAAACCCAGGTGTGCATTCACAACTCTTTTTTACCCCTGTGCATGCACTTTCCATTGATGGCTTGTTTGACAAGGATGTTTTTCTGGTGAGAAAGGTAGGGATCTAAGGGTATGTCTTCACTTCCCGACAGATCGGCAGGTAGTGATTGATCTATCAGGGATCGATTTATAATCTCTCATTTAGATGCAATAAATCAATCGCCAAAGGCGCTCCCCAAGAGGTGCAAGTGGAGTCGATGGGGGAGCCCACTGACTCCGTGAGGATGCCAGTAAGTAAGTAAGTTGACCTAAGATGTGCCGACTTCAGCTACGTTATTCACATAGCTGAAGTTGCATATTTTAGGTCGAACTCCCCCATTCCCCACTCATGTAGACCAAGCCTAAGTATCTTGGGTGGAGGAGGGAGGAAGAGGGCAGGGAGGGAAGGGAATTGCAAAAGCAGCTCTTAGAAATGGAGAAAATTCTGCTACCCTTTTTGTTTTGAGAATTAAAAATCTGAATGTTCTGAAAGCGAATAGGCTGATTACTTGACTTGTCAGAAGGACTTCTTATTGCCATCTGTCAGGTACACCTGCATGACTATTTCCCTGCAAAATAGACCTCAAAATAGGTATACAGCTGGGGTGTAATCATTACAGAAAGTTACAACTGATTATAAAAGTGTTTTTGGTGCTTTATTTGAATTATTACATGTTTTATTGTGAACAAGCAATCAGGCAAAAGCCCATAGCTAAAAATATGATCAGACTGTGGCTTATTTCTGATTATGTAGGTACTACATGTTCTTACGAACTCCAGTTAGAATCAAAATAAGGATGATATTTGTTTTATGATGGGACAAAACATGAGCCCTCTTTTCTTGTAAGATCACTTACATTGTTGTGTTGACCTGATGATTGAACTTGGGGTAGTGTATGCTTAAAGCCTCATTTACACCACTCTATCTTTGCCATTTACTTCAGTGATGGAGTATCAGGTCCTTGAACTGTATCTATTGTGTTGCACTGAGTCAGGGGAGGGAGGGCGGGGAACTGACTGGCACAGGGAGGGAAGTGAGTAATTTTCTCATGGTGCCAGACCAAGAATTCAGCCTAAGAGGAGGATAGGAGGTAGCACTATTCTGGCTTATTGCTAAATTAGCACATATGTCTAGAATGGCTCAACCAACTGTTGGTTCACATTGATCAGGGCAAACAATGTTTTAAATCATGTTAAATGGTTTTCTGATCTTACATTTTATTGCTGTAATGATAATGGACTTTTTCGGTCCTTCTTATTTTTCCAGATCTTTTTAGTTTAACTTAGTTCTTCTGTTTGTTTATTTCCCCTTTCTTATTTAAAGGAAGCATAAAAAAATGGGAGTGATGGCCTTTCCATTCCCAATAGGGGCTTTGTGCAGAACTGATTTTTCAGTTTGGCAACTGAATTAAAAAATCAGTTTGTGCTTGTTTTTGTGTTTAGCAAACTGAAAGTCAAAAATGTTTTGTTTTGGATCAAGCAAAACATTTAATGTGGCCAAAATGAAATGTTTCATTATCAGGATTTTTTTAACTTTGTGTGTTTAAAAATTCAGTAAAATTTTAAAGAAAAAGGGAATCAAAATAATTTTTTTCATTTTGAAGAAGATGAAAATAAATGTTTAGACATTTTATATTTTCTGTTTTTTTCCAACTGAAACAATGCAGAAAATTTGACTTGAACTTGCAAATTGTATCAATCAACCCAAATCTGCATATTTTTGAAGATGGGTTTCCATTTTTAAAAAATTGCCCAGTTCCGTTAGCAGTGTATCACTTCTTTAGGCTCTTCATAAAATATGAAACATTATGTCCAACTACTGACACTTCAGTGGCCATGCAGTTGATGATGATAAATGACAATAGCTCAACTGTAACAGCACTCTTGGACCCACCATTTGTGTTTCTTCATGCCATTTCCCTCCACTATACACAAGCTTGGAAATCATTAGAAAGAAATGCTTAAAATTCTAGCTAGCTTGTAGAGTGGACTAATTTCAGACTCTAGAGCTACACCTTGAATCTCATAGCTGTTGCTCAAAGGAGGAAATTTAAAAGACTTGATACCTGAACTCTGGAATTATAGGCTACATCCACAACTAACGTATGTTCAGGAAGAATTACCAAGACCATATAAAAAGTCTTTGTCCTAAATTCTTCCCTCAATCCATACAAGCCCATAAACAGTGGAGTTGAGGGTAGGATTTGATATGTTGTGTCCTAGCCAGATTAGACTACCAGTATGTTTGTTCCACTGGATATTCTATCTTCAGTCATTGTGATAGGAATGGTTTCATGTTTTCCATTTCTTGTGCTCTGCTTATCATAATTTATTACCTCTCAGAAATTAAATACCTCTTATATTTGACCTTTTAAATATTTTGCATTTTGATTGGATGTCCATTACACCTGTTCCCCCCTGGTTACATGGCCTATGAAAAAGAGGGAATGCTAATGGCCCATGTTTAAATTACTGAACATTATAAAGGTCAAAGTATAGTTTACTGTCTTTTACAGAATCTGTGATGGGAAAATTTGGGTACTTTAAGACATTTCCATAACAAAACTCTACCCTAAAATGGCACAACATAAATCAGTTTCTTTGGCAGTTGAGAATGATGGTATGAAGGTACAAGTGGTATCAAGGACTTCAAATTTTAGGACAGTGGTAGAATGGTGTCAGCTATGGAATAGAAATCATCAGTCTTTTTTTTTTCTAGATTCCCCACTCAACTAGCAGCACATTGAATACTGCCATACATTTCTCCCCACTTCACAGGTTATGGACATAGAATTTGACAATAAGGAATCTATCTTAGCCTTTTATTAATTAAGAGTCATTGCTTCCTGCCTGTATTAGACTTACCATAATATTATGTTTCATAATGGCAAGACAGTAGTATGCTTATTGAATTTTTGGCTGAGGATATGAGAGAGTAAAATGCTTATATTTTTAATTTCAAGGTTCCTTTTCTTATCCAAGGAAAAAGATTTTATACTGTTCCTTAGTAAGATGAAATCTTCCTCTATGGATTTCCATCCCTCCTCCTCGCCCTTCCTACTCCTGCGTGACTCAAGGCTAAAACTCTTTCTACTAATTTCTCTTCTTCTAGAGAACGGTGCTAATAACACTAGAATATAAGTATTGTATAATCTGGAATATGCCATTATGAAAACAGTTACTTTATAAAATAGTTTCATGAATATAAGTCCCCTTTAATTTTCATTTTGACCAGATCCTCAGCTAGGGTAAATCTACATAGCTTCACTGAAGTCAATGGTAGATTAGTTAGTTAAAATCTATTGGAGCTAAGTTGCTTTAACCAGCTGAGGATCTGGCCCAGAATTTCTGATAACAAGGAAGCAGTTAAAATATATTGAATACTAGCTATGTCCCTAAATGTTTTTCAGCCTCCTTTCACAAAGATTGTTGTCAATTAAACTCTTCCTTGGTCAGTTCCTCTCTATTTCCATCATAAAGCTTTGAAGATGTCTCTGTGATTTTTTCAATTCTTTTTTGATAAGCTGTAGGGTATAATATCACTAGTGTGATATTAATGGGCCTAATTGAGATAAAGTTTAATCATTTTTCCTCACACACTTCATCATTAGGCCAGTGGCACTTTTTACTGTCATCTCTTCTCTGTGGTGGTTATATTAGCTGCTCCTAATTATAATTAAATGTTTTAAGGATAGGTGGGATCTCATTTGCTTTGCTACGTGGCTGACTATTTTTTTCTTAGTTCCACGCACACAGTAGTTTCATTCCAGGAAGGATCGACTTCCTGGAAACCATGATCAACATCAACTGTTGAACCCTACAGACAACTATAAGCAAGAAACCCACAGCTCATCACACTTTGCCTTCAGATTTAGTAACACCCCCTGCCCTTCCCAAACACATCAAGAAATCTAGAGTCAGGCATTCATATATAAGATAACATGCTCCAAGGAGAAAGTGCAGGGTACACACCATAACAACATAAAACTGCTTTCACTAAACAAGGACATGCCATCAGAGAAATAGATCACATCATGGAACAGGCCACCCGAATATCCTGAGAGAACTTACTTCAGTACAGAAAAAAAGTGGGGGTGGGGTGGTCAGCCTTCCAACTGCACACTCCTAGTTTTTACCTACCATCCCACAGTGGAACCCACATGGTGTATCATTAAACAATAACAACCCATAATTGATGGGGACCACATCTTGAAAGAAATCTTCCTCCCTGTTCTGGCCTTCCAACAACCTCCTGTCCTCACAAAGCTCATCATCAGAAGCAAAGTCCTCACAAACCAGGACCTGCCAGCTCAAAGCGGCACCAGATCCTGCCATAACAGATGCAAAACCTGTAGACATATCTGCTCTGCTACAATGATTAATACTCCTTCCAACACATCTTTTAAGATTCATGGGTCCTACATATGTGATGCACTTCATCTAGTGAATTATTTGTCCCAATCACAGTTATGTGAGTGAAATCAAACAAACACTCTGTTCTCTCATGAGCTCACATAGGAAAATGTGAAAAAGGCAAAAACACTACAACACCTATGGGCAAACATTCTTTACAAAATTATCACTCGATATCTGATCTCTCATTCCTCTTCCTTAAAGGGAACCTGCACAACACTGTCAAAAGATATGTCTGGGAACTTAAATTCATAAATTGGCTAGACACTGAAAGTCATGCTTTTAATGAAGACACTATATTAGTGAGTTATTACAACAATCTGTAACCCGCTAGCCCCCATTTTTGTCTTACGATGTGTTAATGAGCCACTTTACCTTGAACAGTGTTCAACAAGGACAAATTGGTACCCAGCTACAGGCTGGGTACAGGCTGGCTAAGCAGCAGTTCTGCAGAAAAGGACTTAGGGATTACAGTGGACAAGAAGCTGGATATGAGTCAACAGTGTGCCTTGCTTCCAAAAAAAGTTAACGGCATATTGGACTGCATTAGTAGGAGCATTGCCAGCAGACCAACGGAAGTGATTATTCCCTTCTATTTGACACCAGTGAGGCCACATCTGGAGAATTGTATACAGTTTTTTGAGGGGTGGGGACTACAGAAAGAATGTGGACAAATTGGAGAGAGTCCAGTGGAAGGCAATGAAAATGATTAGGACTGGAACACATGACAAAATGATTAGGACTGGAACACATGACATCAGAGGAAAGGCTGAGGGAACTGGCCTTATTTAGTCTACAAAAGAGAGGAGTGAGGGTGAATTTGATAACAGCCTTCAACTACCTGTAGGGGGGTTCCAAAGAGGATGGAGCTAGGCTGTTCTCAGTAGTGGCAGATGACAGAACAAGAAACAGTGGTCTCAAGTTGAAGTTGGAGAGGTGTAAGTTGGATATCGGATATTACTTCTTAATAAACATTTTGCTTATTTTACCTAGCAGCCCCTCGACCGTGTTCATAATACGGGAAGACTGAGATAAATGCTTAGCACACCTGTTATAAAGATGATAGTGCCTTAGCTCATTCTTCCCTATTCTTCTGCCTTGTGTCATCTGGGATTAACAGTTTATATAGTTTCAACCACTGATGTTGGTGCATGAGTAGGGATGCAATCCAACTCTCTCTCTCTGCTATGTTCTCTGCAGTTTTAACAGTTTTAATTTGACAGTAAAGTGAGCATGATAAAGACTGAATAGACTCAGGAAACAGATCTGTTGAGTAAGCAAGTGTCCATTCGTTCACTGGGTTTCCAACCTAAACTATAAGGAATTATTTAGGTGCTTTTTGTAAGCATCTTAGTCTGGCCCAGAAATGTATGGAGACATTCTGGAGCACTGGTGGGAAACTTGCAGCCCTCAGGTCAAACGGAGCCTGTCAGGGTAATCCACTATCGGGCCGCAAGACACTTTGTTTACATTGACTGTCTGCAGCTCCCAGTGGCCACGGTTTGCCGTTCCCAGCCAATGGGAGCTGCAGAAAGCAGCAACTATCACGCCCCTGCAGCCCATGCCACCTTCCGCAGCTCCCATTGCCAGGGAATGGCAAACCATGACCACTGGGAGCTGTGGCCAGCCATGCCTACAGACATTCAGTGTAAACAAACTGACTCGTGGCCTACCAGTGGATTACCCTGATGGGCTGCAGGTTGCCCACCACTGTTCTAGAGAGCGCACAGTAACTTTCTGTACATGTAATAAGATGTTGCCTTATTCATGCATCCAGACTGAAACATTCAGGTCTCAAATTCCCTGAAAGGTGTGTCCTGCATTCGAGGTTCTGCATGAACGCATCTCTGATTTTAATACCACAAGTTGTCTATCTTTAGGGTGACCATACATCCTGTTTTTGGATGGAACAGTCCCTTTTTTTTAGGCCCTGTCCTGGCCATCCCAACTTTTTTGGGGGAAAAATGAGTGTTTGTTCTGTTTTATCTTCCAAATTTGATCAGAGCAACAGGACAAATGCCCATTTTTTGGTCAAAAAAAGTGGGGTTCAGTGAGGAGGAATGTGCAGAGTGGCGGAGGACAAGCAGCGATACCAGCCTCTCACAAGAGCAGGAGGAAGGTTTCAAGAGACCAGCAACAGCCTCGCATGCGGAATTAAGCAGGGCTCAGACCAGTCCCCTACAGAGGGGGTGGCGAGGGTCAAGGAAGTCTTGGGCCAGGCCCATCAGTTGTCCCATTTTCTCTCTGGGCAACATGGTCGCCCTATCTATCTTCTTCAATTTGTATGTACCCAAATCCTGAATATGCTGCCTTCTATGTCTTTGAATATGCAATTTTCTGGTTGACTTTCAGTTTTATTCTGCTGGCATTAAGCCTGGATTCAAAGAAAGAGGCGGGGATGTCTTGACATTTGTTTCATACTTTGTAGTACCACCTGGTGTCTAGAGAGGGAATAGCAGCAGCCTTTTTTTGTTTTCTGTTGTGGAAAATAGGTATTTGAAGTCTTTTTCCATTAAGGAAAACAAAAGAAAAATAAAACTCCATATGAGAAAACAATCTAAATATTTAAAAATTCTCTCGTCAAAGCAATGCATTCTGGCAGATAGGTGGACTTCTTTAGTTCTAAAGATGAAGACCAGATATGAGAATCATAGCTTCATACTCTCTGCATGCATTGTTGTTCTTCAGTGAAGGCTAATAAAAGAGGGTTCCTGGTCCAATTTGCTACAAAGCTCTGGTGTGTTGGAAGAAATTGATTTCTAATTTTCACTCTGCCAGTGACTCTGACAATGACATGTCACTCATGCCAGTTGTCACTCTGCTAAGCACCTTGCTACTTTTTTCTTGCCATCCTCAAAAGATAGCTTCGGACCATAATGGAACATTATGAAATGTATTGTTTGTAAAGGACCAATTAAAGTTTTTATTCATTTCATTCATAAAATCTCAATATAAGTAGTATCTACATCCAGATACCCTATATTATAGAATTCTTCTTGGCTGATCACACTGTATATGCTACCAATTACTGTTTTGTTGGGCAGGGATTTGAGTGCTGTAACATAAGTTAGAGTAATTCTTATTGCTGCAAGTATCTAAATAGGCAGTTGGCTCATTATCAATACAATTTGTTGTGCAGATTAGAAACAAAAGTCTTGTAGATGCTTATCTTCTGTTACCAGACTTTTCCCTTGAATATGTACACAAGGCTCCCTTAATTTTGATGGGAATCAGTGTGCACATTCCAGGGTGATGCAGGCTGTTGTCACAAATTGATTGAGTCTCCTCTCCACTTTGTGAGTCACTTAATAAAAATTTTTACTTATAAAACTGAAAAGCAGATTGGGTTCCTATTGCTCACCTTGAGTAGTGCTTTAAGTCCTAGTCCTGGAAACACAGGTAACCACATTTAAGCATGTGACAAATCCCATTAGTTAATAGGATAGTCATGTGCTTAAATGTTTTTGAATTGAGGCCTTCATTGATGCCTTCCCTTCCCTTCCCCCATACACACTACTACCAGTGGGGTTATTTATGCAGAAAGTTACTATTCAAGATGAGCAATGGTTGCAGAACCTGGCAGCACCCACAGAACCTTCCTTTAGTCCTATGTGATAGTAAATTTATCACAAGCATGAGCTTCCATGAGAGTGAATTACTTTGGTCTCAGAAATTTTTTCTTAGATGCTGACTTGGGGCTAAATTAAAAAGATGTATTACTGTGGTGAAATTATTTTCTAATATTGGGTGAAAATGGGTCCATAAAAGAATAAATATTGATACAAACAAAGCAGACATAAATGTATTCCTTCTAGCCACATCTCCTGTTCTGTGTGGTTGGAGTATGGGAAACAATTGACTGATTATTTTGTATTGAAATGCATGCCAACTTGGACCAGCTATGTATTTATGAACCTCGATACAAATCTCATCTGTCATTTCCACCTGGAGCTCCTGTTCCTGTTTTCTTGTTGTCTCAGAGGAATTTGTCCTCTTGAATTTAATAAAAACTAAACCAAAACATGCAGTTGCTTCACTCCCCACCTTCAAGTCTAGTAGATTGTTTTCTAGGGGACAAAGGGAGATTGCTACCTATGCAAAGGCCTGATCTCAGTATTAAAGGGGTATTTTCATCTTATTGTCTTGGTAGTGTAGTCTATCTATAAGTAGCCCAGTGGCTGAGACTAATTGACTTGCCTTGGTAAAATAAGCCCCCTTTCCCACTCCCATCCCTCTCTCCACTGACCCTTAACATAGCCATCAAAGAACTGGACTGCAGAGCGATGGGGGGAGGTGGAAGCAATGTTTTTCCTTCCTGTCCCTTCCCCTGTCATTGGTTTCCTTTATCCAAACTCGACTTCGATAATTGTTTTAGATCTATGGGAAGCTTTCATCTCCCCCAAGTGAACCAGTGACCTCATTAAAATAAATCAGCCTTCCTTATCACTGTTCCCAACACAGCACATCCCCTTTGCACACACAGCAATCCCCATGGTAATCCAGGCTCCATTTTGCCCCAGTGTGAACTGGAAAAGCTCTAGTGGGTCGTGCAGCAGCTGTAGTGTGAGCCTCAGCTGCCAGCCTTGTTCAGTGAAGGAATTACCTTGGTTCCTCCCAATTTTAGGATATTGATGTTGATCACCAAAAATACTATCAAACTACAGAAAATGCTGCGATAACTCAGTACAAAAAGCAGCCAAGTCAGACTGAAAATTGACTGCTCCAAAATGAAATTTATGCAGTCTGGTACCTTGCCAAAGGCCCAAATAACAATCAAGGGAAAACAAACCGAAGAAGTTGAGAAATATATATATTTGGGCCAAGAAATTAACATGCAACCCAATCAGGAAGTTGAACTCTCACAAAAAAAGAGAGCAGCTTGGTATGCATTCCATTCTATCAAGGATGTCCTCCAAGGAAAAACCAAGAAGGCAATAAACGCCAACCTCTTCCTCTCAACAGTACTGCTGGCAATGTTGTATGGCAGCGCAACATAAGCGCTGATGAAGATAGAGGAGCACAGGGCCGGCTCTATCCTTTTTGCGCAAAGTGCCGGAGCAAATGAAAAAGGGCAGCCAAATTGCCGCCCCAAGATCCACCAGAATGCCAACTATGTGCTTCCCCAGGCATATGCTTCCTCGGCTGGTGCCTGGAGCCGGCCCTGAAGGAATAGCAATTGTCTGTCATGGAGAGGGCAATGAACACAAGGATTCTGGGAAGTTTAATCCATGTCTGAGTCCCCAGTGAAGTGACCAGAGAGCAGCGTAGAGAGAAGGACGTCATTGTTGAAAGCAGGCATAGTAAACTGTGATGGGCCAGGCATATAGAGAAGCTCACTGACAATTGATGGACCTCTGATAACCGTGGGATATTAGTGGTATCCACGAGAACTGAAACAACCACTTGGCTGACCTCCAAAGAGATGGTTAGATTTTATTATGAAAAGGCATGGCTGCTCACGGAAAAGGAAAGCCAGGATACGAGAAAAATGGAAGACATGTTGTGATAGGTGCAATCTATATGAGGGCTGAAAGACCGATTGATTAAGGTGTGTTTGAATGTTGTCAGTCCCTTTGATAGGGAAAGAAGTGTCTTAATATTTGGTAGAATTAAAAATGGGAGTAAGGAGAAAGTCAGTTTTGCAACAGAGAAGCACTGAGTCACTGCATTAGTTGTTTCAGCAAGTTCTTTGTTGCTGCTCTGGGTTCGTCTCTGGACTTCCTGATTCTTGAATGACTGATGGGAGTACTGCCAACTTTACAAAATCAGAAATCAAAAGAACAAACTGAAACAAAGCCAGCAGCTTATTTCCAGCCTGACATATGCACAGAACTTGTTCCCAATTCATGCCACAAATTTGTTTTACCCCATTACTAGTTATTTCATGTGTTGGAAGAACTGGGAAATAGTTAGTGCTAGGATGACTTACATAATGAAACTGGCTTTTTGTTCAGTATGAGTTACTTTAGATTCACTTGCATCACTCCCTCTGTTAGCAACTGATTCCTCTTTAGAGGCATCTTAGAATATTTTTTTCTTATAGGCAAAGTCTGCAACTGTGTACTCCAAACCATTTTAAGCTTTAGTTCTACAGTCTGTACATCTATGGCTGGCATGGAGCTCAAGAATCATGACTGTTAGTTTCAATTCTTTGCAAGTAAGATATGAGATGTTGAAATCACCTTTGTGTTCCCCTCAAGCCTAGCACAAAAAAAGACCCTGCCGTTACCCTCTAATTACCAACAGATGGCAGCAAAAGATTATGAACTAAATTTGTTTTACCCTGAACAAATAATGATCCACCAAGCAGCAATTAAATATCACTGAAGGCATGTTCTTTTCATCTTGGCAGTATGAGATGAATTTTTAAAGACACTTTTTTAGTGATCAGACAAAAATAAGATATTGTTTTCCAAGGCTTTTAAGCTCATCTTTCTGTTAATGTTTACACTTAAGTTAGTGTTTGTGATAGCATGATCAGACTGAGATTCTGCCATGCAGTACACTAAGGAATGCTAAAATTGTATCACCAATGTGTACGAGTGAATCATGTTCATGTATTTCCACTGAGTTAAGTATGTCAAGTAACCATACGGCAGTATGAGTTACTGTGGCATTTCCTAACACTAAGACATAATAGCTACAAAGAAGAATAATATACAAAGCAGAATATATGCCAATAACTCTGTGAGCTCATAGATAGAAGCCGCTGTACCATGGTTGAAGTTTCAGAATTCAGGCCTGGAATGCAGAAACTCATGAGTTCTAATCCTAGTTTTGACACTGACATACAGTTGTTTTTCGGAAGTCAGCTGGTCCCAAATTTTCAATAATAGTCTCTAATTTTGGGAACCTTGATTTTTTGGGTGCACGACTTCAGACACCTAGATCCTTACTTTCAGCATGCTGAACATCAACTGCTCTCATTCCCTTCAGCTGCAGCTGTGAGTTTTCACCACTTCTGAAACTTGGGCCAAGGGTGTCTCAAACTGGGCATCTAACTATTGAAAATTTCTCCCTAAGTTTATCTATTTTCCTCCATCTGCCCCAACTTCAGTTTGGGTGAGGGTTCGGAGCGACAGATTAAGCCATTTGACTTAGTACCATAGAATGTGACCAAAAATCCATTCTATCACTAGAATTCCTTGCTTATTACCATCAAGGACCCAACAAAAGAATAACACAATTGGAGGTAGGAGACAATAAATGGAAAATTGATAAAGTGACTTAAGCCATGTTTAATTTGCTTGTTGGATTTTCAGATTCTGTTCTTATGTCACCAGTCTTTCATAGAGCATAAATTAATTCTACATAGTTCCACTTCAGTAGGTGGTCAAGTTACTGGAACTTTGTGTGCCCTTTACATCTTCAGGAATCTTACAGGATATTAATTAGCAAGAGTAGAGGGAGACATTGTTGCTATTCTCATGGAAAGCCTGGTATGCTTTTATAGCATGAAAATTAATTATTGAATTGAATTATGCAGTGGGACACCATTCAGCTGGCAGAAAGCTTAGAAAAGATCTTATCTCTTTATTTTGATTTTTCCACCTCTGCAGAAAATGGAGTAGCCTTGAAGACAATGTTGGGATTTTTTAAAATATATATATATATATATATATATATATTCAAGTGTGGTCTTCATTTGACCCAAATTCTTGCCACTAGAAAAAATAACAAACCTGTTTCTGAAGTCAGTCCTGTAGCTCTTTTTTTGTTCAAGGGTCTCCCCTAACAATCTTAGAGAATGTTTTTCTTTTCAGCTGTGCTGCAGTGAGCAGAGTCTATTTCCAGCTGATCTGTCTCTATCCTAATTCACAGGTACTAATGTGCCTCCTCTCATTAGTATTAGAGTGCCTGGTAAGTCTTAAATAAGTAGCATGGCCTATTCAAATCAATCTTGAATACAGTAGACTAAATAATCTTTTTGATGTGTGGAAGTGGTGCATATAAAGGACTTTTTGTGAGAATGCAAAGTCCAGTTTGCTTTTTGCATTTAGATTTGAAGGTGCTGTTGTTAGTGGCCAGGCTTCTTATTCTTGTCTCCCTAACTTTGCTGGGTTGGGACATGTAAAGGTATGGTCTTTTGAAATTACACATCTGGCATTGGTCTGTAGGACGTGAGACTGTCTAGAAAGAGAGATTTTAAATGGAAGCATTTATCCCATCACTCTGCTGCTTTACTACAATAGTTGTGATTTACTTTTTTGGAAATTAACAGTGCTATGATAATCTTCAAATGAGAGATAAAAATTATCATAGGCAGTGACTTCCATATCCAAAGTTCTGTACAAAACATTAATCACTCAGCCATACCGTGAGGCAGGCAGGGGTTAAAGAAATGGAAAGAGGAGGGTGAGCTCTTCAGCATAAGTGGGCTGAGCTATACTTTCCAACAATTTCCCTTCCCCTAACCTTTGACACATGTAAGTATTATCCCCAGTTTACCGGTAGGGAAACAGAACCCAGATAATGAACTGACTTGTCTGATGTCCTAATGCAAATCCAAGATGAAAACTAAAATGTTTATCTGCTGGTCCCATGCTCAGTTCTGTCTCTCAGATTATTTTCTTTTTAATTGCTATTTGTTCAGTTCTCTGAATGCAATGAGGAATGGAGATGCCTCTTCGGCTAAAATAATCAGCTTGAAATATCAGCTGAACCTCAGCGTGATAAGGCCTTTTTTGATGTATAAGAACTTTGCTGAACATTCTCCCTTATTCAAATCCCTTCCTGTTTACTTCATACAGAGCAGGGTTTAGAACAGGGGTTCTCAAACTGGGGATCGGGACCCTTCAGGGGATCACAAGGTTATTACATGCGGGGAGGTCGCAAGCTGTCAACCTCCACCCCAAATCCCGGCTTGCCTCCAGTATTTATAGTGGTATTAAATGTATAAAAACATGTTTTTAATTTTTTAAGGGGAGGAGGTTGCACTCAAAGGTTTGGTATGTGAAAGGGGTCACCATTAACAAAGTTTGAGAGCCATTGGTTTAGAACTACCTGAGGTCTGTTCTGGCTTTTGTGTAGCTGAGATCAAGATACACATTGTCACATGAAATGTCCACTATTTTTGTGAGTTTCAGAGACAGGGGTTTGGCTCTGAGGTTTGCCTATCACCTGTTATCTTCTTGAGAATTCATTTTGCTTTGTATTGTCCAATTGTTTGCCACAGCAAACAATAACCTAGTCGTGGCTTACCACTTGGGGAAAGGCAGGTCTGAGATGTTACTTGCCTGGATGTAGCAATTATAATAATATTATAATCCTCTAACAGATGGCAGATAAGCTGGAAGGAGCTCCACATTTTAAGGAAAAAATAGAAGGATGCTACAGACAAAATTGAGGCATATGGGTGCTATGAGAAGATAAGTTGAAATGCCATGGGGAACTGCTTGTTCCAAGGTCTCTCTTGAGTGAACTTTGAAAAAACCTCAATTTATTTGAAATGCCTAAAGTTTGGAAAAGCCTGTGCTTATTTGAACTTCCATATAGGCAGCAGACTAACCAAGGGAGGGAAATAATCAGCAGTATTGGCACAAACTAGAGGACTAAGACTTCTTGTTGATTTAAGGTAATCAAGAACTCCCATCCATGAGTGCAGACTAAATACAATATAAATCTCTTGCTATCAGACTGCTGAAGTCCAATGTTCATTGTAATGTACACATTGTGTAAGAGATGTTACAGAATAAGTACACTTTTTTAAAAAAACAAAAACTCTTTCTAAAATAAAATAACTTTAGATTGGGTGTAACAAGCTGGATGCTTTAAATTTGTCAGTCATTCTGGAAAAGTAGAATTATGTTAACCTTAGCAAGAGAAATTATATTATAGTCATTAATGTCCCAATCAAGAGCCCCCTGAAGTGAAGGGGAGTCTTTCCAATGACTTCAGTGGTTCTAATATTGTATCATAGTATTAAAACCAACAATAAAATAACAATTCTGTGACTAATACATCTCAATTAGAATACTACAACAAATAATTAAAGTGCCTGAACCACTTAGATGCTTAACTGTAGCCAAGCAGAGTGACCATACCTGAATTGTGCTATTCCTGTGCATTTAAAATGCTGTCACACAAAGCATGAAAATTCACTGTCATTTACTTGCTAGGATTCTAATGAAAAAAAACAAGCCTGAGACCTGCAAATATTTCTGTATTTCCAGATGGAGATTATGGTAGTGTGTATGGGGTGGGGGGAGGGAAACAATCAGTAAGACTTTTCTGAACCCAGACCCAAAATAGCACATTTAAAAGCTCTTTTCTTCCTGGTAGATTGCTTAAGGGTTAAATTAATCTCTGCCTTGCCCTTGGCTTAAGTCACAAGCTTGGAGAAATTTGTAAAGAAAGGTTCTTTGTGAGGGGATTTTTTTTCTTCCAAGATTTCAAATATCATTTTACTTAGAACAAAAAGTCATATGATTTGTTACAAGTGCATTAGTAAACATGCAGCAAGTAAAGATTTGTATGGGCAAGCTTTTGCTATACACAATGTAGTAGCACTTCTATTTTCAAAGTATCTTCCTTTTGCTGACAGTCAAAGTAAAAATAACAAAGAATATATAAGATTAAAAATAGAGTCTGAAGACAAGGTAGTAGCATATGGCCAAATGCAACTGAAAGATCAGGGCCTAAATGTAAGATAACAGTTCTAATCATCTAGAAGACTTTTTAACAGACTCTAGGCTTTGTTAATTTTTCATTTAAATCACATTGTGTGTTAAGCTAACGGAAGTCAATGGCAGTCTATTTCAGTGGGATTTGGATCTGGCCTTCAGTGACTGAGAAATGTGTTCTTTTTCACACTGAAGAAATAGTAAGAAGATTCCCTAAACAAATGCACCCTAACAGTCCTCACTAGCCTTAAATCCTAGTTCCATGTTAGATATTCTTTTTCAGTCTTCATGGCTTTATCGAGGGAGTACATGTTTCTAAAGCTAAATAGAAGACTTTCTCTTTAACAGTGCTTTTATTTATTGTTTCACTATTTTTTGTTCATGGCTCATACAGCTTCCTTTTTCTAGTACAAAGATTCTCGATTATGATTAAGGTGTTATATAAAACTATTACCCCTTTTTGATCCAAGCAGTTGCCCGAGTTGGGGGTGTTGTGGAGGAATCAGGTATTTTTGATGCCTTCCTGTTTATTTACAGTGAATGTACAAAGTCCCATTTCCTTGAATTGAGGAAGAATCAAACAGGAGACAATTTCTTTGCTCATAGCCCTTAAGCTCCTTTCAGCCAGCATTGTTCCCCAAAATGTTATCTCCTCACTTCTCTCAGAGCCACATTCAAAGAGCTTGTTCAGATTGTCTGGTGCTTCCTTGCTGCCTTCTTTCTCATCTCATTCTGCCTCTTCCACAGTTACAAAACCTTCGCAAAAGAATAGCCAGTGTAACCCTTCCATCCACATGTGCCTTGCATGTGCTTTCAGGTGTATGTACACAGCAGCTAAGATGTGTGATTCCCAGCACAGGTAGACATACACGCAGTATCTCCGCTCAAGTAGCGTGCTAAAAATAGCAGTGTGGTTCTTGCTGTCTGGCTCCTCTCCAAGTACATACTCAGGGTGTTGGGAAGCAGTGTACTCAGGCAGCTAGCCCTACTTGCCACCACTACCACCAGGGCCAGACTGCTATTTGTAGGCACTAGCTCAAGCAGAGCTACCAAGTGCTGCTATACCCACACTGAGAATCAGACCATCCCACTCCAGTGCAGACATACTCTTTACCTTAGATGATGAAATGTGCCAGTGTTTGGGGTGGAGGCCTCTATTTTTTCAGCTACTTGGTTACATAAAGGAGCTTAATGAACTTAGCACCAGAATGAAGTACTGAGGGTTCATATAATATGTTACAAGGCAATCATTAAAGTATTCAGTCCAATATGCAGGGATTTTTATGGTTCTCTTTTTTTTTAAAGACAAATATGCAGTAATTTACTGTTACGGCCCTGAATTGCTTGAGCTAAGGAAAATGCTCTGCTTCACCACTGAGATCCTGATGTTATTAGCCAATTGAAAATAAGTTAAACTGACTTAATTGTCATTGTAAATCATATGCAGTGCTGGTTAGTATGCTCACAAAAGTAGGACTACCATATTTTCTCCACTTAATGCATTTCTTCTATCAATAAAACATAGTTTTCCACATGAGATTGTATAACATCTCTGTGTTTTCATGGAGAGGGTGGCACATACCCATGTAAGAAGTAGATTCTGATTGTGCTACACTAATGCTAATTAAAGTTGCTGTACAATTTGAAAGACACCTGTAAGTATTTTTCCAAAACAGATAATGTAGCTTCACTGCACAGATGACTCCACAAAGTCAGAGATTTCCTGTCTTCCCTACTTATATTATAGCATATGAAAAAGCTTTTGTGGTGACATCTTGAAATGAATTGTCATTATCTTTTTGGATCTGTCAGACTTTTAAGTCACAAGGGTTTTTTTCTTTTTAATTTGTACCTGAAATTAAGAGACTTCACTGAAGTTAAAATTAGATGAAGTGACTAGGCAGAATATCTTTTATATAGGACTCCACGGGTTAATAGCATGTTATCATAAATGAACACTTGAGCCTCAGTCATTTTCACCTGAGAATAGTATGTCAAGCTAGAATGTGAGCAGAGATCAGCTCTGATGAAACACGGGTTTCTTGCAGCTATGTGCATGTAGGACCAGTTAGTGCCGATAATAGTGAGGTATCTATTGTTTTGTGTGTGTTTTTGTTTTTCTTAAGATTGTAATATGTTGAAAATCTAAACCAAATGTACAGGAAGACAGAAACATGCAAGATGGGAGAGAAGGGGAGGAGGTGGCAAGAAGAACTTTAGTCTACTTACATTATTTTACATGGATGCATGAGACAGGGCATGGGGTAAGAAGCATTTGAATGTCAAACACTTCTCCAAAGCTCAACTCATCAGACATGGCTCCATCCCTTCAGTATATGCAATGGATTAGCAGGACTTGGAACAAATCCATCACATGCTGCTGACTTGGAGTATTTAGCAGAAAATGAGTTGCTACATTAGAGATTTGATTAGTTAGGCAGGCTCTTCTCTTGGGAGTCAGAATAAGTACTGTAGAGACGTGACAGTTGTGCTGTCAAGCTTAGGTAAATTACCTTTCCACACACCTGCTTACAACCTTGCCAGCATACACCTAGGGATCTCTCCTCATGCAGCTCTTAATCCAGTTATATGGTGGGCAGCAAAGAGCCCAGTCTGCTGCTTGTTAAGGAGTGAAAAAGGAAGGCTAGGATAAAGCACTTTAAAACAATACCCAGGGAGGAAAGAAGCTGGGAAGGATTGGAAGTAGAGTATTAAAACATTTGTAACTGTCTTTATTAAGTAATGAACAGGTCAAGGGGACTTATAGTAAGAATTTATTCTCTCATAATCCTAAGGGCCCAGCAAACCTGACCTTGAACCTTGAAAGTCAATAAGAGCTTTGCTATTGAATTAAGCAGTGTAGAATTGACCCCTCTAAGAAAAGAGAAGGCCCTCCAAAACCCAACGAGTCTCCATCCCCCTCCTGTCTCCCTTCTCCCATAACCTGCCACAACCTGAGCAGCTTTCACTCAGCCACATAAGGGGGAAGGCATGGAGCCGTGCTGCCCTGTGTGGCCAAGTATGGGCTCTGCAATGGGCAGATGCATATTTCTGAGGTGGCATTCAAGGCTTACCTCGTAAAAATGGTTGCTAAATGTCTCTAGCAAATTACCTGGAGAAACAGAATTTCAGAGCAATCAGTAGCTCACTGCAAATAGACTGTAAAGCTTCATGACAAGTTAAGTGTGCTTCTATGGCAGCTCGGCAGCCTTATGATGCTGAATTACTGCATAGAAAGAGCCGCTCTTTCATTCTTGCGCTAGTCAGGCATCGCAAACGCACAAATCCACCCCTTTTAAAATATATTTTAATGCTCTTACCTTTATTATATCAAATTCTTATTTAACTCTAAGTGCTCAAAGTGTTCCCAATCCCATAGACCATCGTTAGTGCCTTGTATGAGGTGTGAAAGAAAAAGGTTCTGTTAATAATAATGTATAGGAACTACAATCTCTGACACATACACATATTTTAGTTGTAAGTTGTTAATGTAAGTGCAATAACTATTAGCATCAATGGGGGAGATCTGAAGATTGAAAATGATGGAGCTTTTCACTCCTGTATTACCGGGTCAGACCTGTTTGTTGGTTTTTACCAGTGATGATATCAGAAAGTTGTTGTGGCTAGTGGAAAATGAGTTCCTGATGGGTATGTATCAGCATAATTCAAAAGGATCTAATTAGTATTATTAATGACATGAAGTCAAGTTTATAGAGGCATAGATAATTTATTACCTTCCTAGTTCTTGTGATTAGCCCTTCAGGACAGGGATGAGTTCCTGGGCAAAGGATGTGTTGTGGGGTCTATACACACCATGTTGGTGCAGCAGCCAAAGGGTTAATGAAGCATCTGCTTTCTCAGCGGAAGCTCACAGCAAGCTCATAGCTGCTGTAAGGATAAAAGGGATGCAAGGCAGGGGGGTGGTTGCCAGAGAGGCAGAGTGATGGCAGAAGGAATCCCCCCAGCAGGCTGGTGAGGAGCTGCCAGAGAAATCCAAAGAGGGAGAATTTGGGCAAGAGTCTGGTGAAGTCTGCAAAGGAGGGAAGGTAGAAAGCAGCCCAAGGAGCATTAAGGGACTGAGAAGACCTGGCTCTGACTGTTCAAAACAAGGGCTCTGAGTGGGATCCCAGGGGAGAGGGCAGGCCTGGGTTCCCTTACCTACTCTAACCACAGGTTTTTGTGGAAAAAGGTCTTGAATCCAGGAAACCTAGGCTAAGTAGCCCCCTGCTAGAACCATGGACCTTTGGACTCCCTATCACCCTGAAGGAAACAGCAACTATTGAAAACCCAGCCAAGCAGTGTCAGATTATAACAAGGACTTAACAAATGTAGAATTGTGTGTGGCAGCATGAGAAGGACTGAACTATATATATATAAAAAGGTTTAATGGCAATGAAATCTTTTGAGTTTTATTTCTCTTTATTTAGCCTACCTTTAAAGAGTGCACTGCTGTGTAACTTGACCCTAGTGTTCAACTAGGATTTAACATCGCCTACCCTTTGTTCTGAAAGCCTTGCAATCAGAACTCCCGCAATACCTAAGTCATAGTAGAATTTGCTAAGGACTATGTAGCAGCTTTAAGGCTGACATTAATTATTCATAGTATTTGTTAAAAAACATTCATGCAATGATGAATTTGTGCATTCCCCCGCCCCCGTACTCAGAGCTGGGTATACTTCAATAACAACCTTCTGTGCCTGTGAAAAGCCATATTTGGCTCACATTAGAAATGAGCTTTATATTCTTTAAGGGAGGCACAGAAAGAAGTTTAATGATCTCCCTGTTTTCTAGCTGTGTGTGGAAGGCCCTCAAGGAGGCAGGTAAGAAACAGTTCTGCACGATAAACACTTTTTTTTTGTTCTGAAAAAGAACTGGGGATAATCTATTACTTGTGCTTCAGTGCAACATTTCTGATGAATACTGAAACACTGTATAATAAAGCCCTCTTGACAACATGTGCCACCAACCTTTACTATACAGTTGACACAGATTTTTCCCTTGCCTCTAAAACAGTGTGCACATTAACATACTTTCAGGAGCATCATCTCAATTCAATGCATTGTTTTTGCTGTGGTGCTGCCAGTATCGATAAGAGAAGTTCTCTGCCTGCCCACAGGAATGGCAAATATAAGATACACCTTGTCTCCCACAACTATCTTCCACCCTAAATAAGGCAGCTGAATACAAGAGAGAATCTAGGTCAACACTCCAGGAGAAGGAAGATTGGTTGAAGAACTGTTTGCAGGATGACAGGCATTTGGTGGATGAAAATAAGGAGATTATTGTGGGTATTGGAGCAGTGTGATAAAACATGAAGTTGAGAGTGAGGTAGTGAAGTAGAATTCAGGAGTTGACTGGGAGACTCTAGAAGCCTACCAGGGAGTATCACAATGGAGAAAAAGGTATTTTGTGCACAAAATCCTCATGTAACTTGCTCTTTCATTAGATTAGACGCCTTTTCGGCATCCATTAATCAATTATAAATATTGCCCATTTTTATGATTAATCTTTATTTCTAAACATTAATTGATTTAATATTAAGATTCTTTTACACCATAAAGCTATTTTGATATTTTGTTACAGGCTTTTTAATTGTTTGGAATCCCATCCTGGCATCCTTGAAGTCTGGCACTTTTTGCTCTCTCATTCCAACTTTTCAGTTGGTCCAAATTTCTGAACAACTTCAAAACTGGGCAACATGTTCTCTCTCTTTTCTTCCCACTTTTCCCTGCACCAATCTCCCAGTAGCAGGCCTGCCTAGAAAAAAAATGGATTTTGTAGCTGGATAAACCTCCATAGAGGAATTTCTCTAAGAAGTAATTACTCGATTGGAAATCACATTTCATCTTGAAAAGATTGCCTGTTAAACTTGTGTACTCCAGAGCAATTAGCTTTTTTTAATTGGCATTACAGGTACAATTTGGCAGTAGGGAGCACTTCTGAAACTGTGGCAGAGTTCATACATGGATTTTAATTGATCAATATGTAGATTAGGATATGTTCTAGAATCTGTTAATAGCCGTGGGGACATAAAGCGGGAGTGGGGGAGAGAGAGAGACAGAAAGAGAGGACATGGTTACTCGATATATACATTTTCTTATACCCTTCTCTAGTCAATGCATTGACAGTGCATTTTCTAAAAAGTTCTTAGGAAACTGTGGAGAGTCTAAAAAGAACAGGAGTACTTCAAGACTGCCAGATATCTTTGTCTGCATAATTTAAATTAGTTTCAGAACCCCTACAACTGCTAATTTCTAAAATTAGATTGTCCTGGAAAGCTCCAGTCTAATATTTGTGTGAGCAAGAATAAGCTTAACATCAGTTTAAACTCTGCTACACACAGAGAAGTTTCATAACCAGGTTTGACGAAATAGGCTGATATTGTTGGGGTGCGGGGAGGGGAGATTAAGATCTAAGAGGAAAAGGCAGCTACAGAAGTTATATAACAATGAAAGAACCTTCATTTTTAAAAATGTTGACTACTTTTAAACATCTTATGGCAAGGCCATGCGCCAGAATTCTAATTATTTTAAAGCTGCTTTGAGATGCCAACATTGCTGCATAGGAGTCAGAGAACAGAGAATGCTTTGTCGAACTATTGCACAGTAAATCTAGAAACCTCTCCACTGAAAATGGATACCAGTTGAGTCATTGAAAGAGAACCTCTTTCTTGATGCCATTTAGTCCTACTGAGGATCCCATGGGCCTTTCAAAATGCTCTTAATTGCAAAGTTACAAGAAATAGGGAAATCTTGAGGGGAAGATTTCATTGTGGTTAATGTACAAAGGAAAAACAAGCAAGCTATGCATTACAGTAACTGTAATTTACACAGCATACTGTAACTTTAAAAACATTGGTAACTAGAAGCTTGCAAGAATGTTTTTGCTTAAGGAAATCCTGTCAACTCAATGTGTAGGGAGTTAGCACATAACTCAGTTAACTCTAATGGGAGCAGTTCAGCTAATCTCTGTGCATTGAAACTAGATTTTTGACATGCTTAGCTGTTCTTATGAGTAGAAAGATCAGATAGCAAATGTGAAAAATTAGAATTTTTTCAGGTGGTATGGGAGAAAGAGGGTATAGTTACAGAAGACAAAGCCCCTAATATCAGGACAGTCCCAATAATATCAGCATGTCTTTCAGGTCACACTATGGCTGAGGGGATTATAGTAACTGAAAAGGCTGCCTTATAGTGAAAGATGGTTTCTCGAGAACAGTAGGCAGAGATTTCAGACAGTATTTTTGTCTTAAAAGTATTTTCATTAGAAATGTTGTTCTCAAGCCCATGTAATAGATTTCACCCTCACTACCTTTTCAGAAGAAATTCATCTGTCCTACAGAATTATTTCTTGGCTGCTTCCTTGAAGATCTTCAGCACATCTGCAGTAAGACAGGGGATCATTAAATACATCTCTTTGTGCTCTCTTTAAAGAATACCAATTTCATTTTTAAACTGAATTGAAAACAAGATTTTCCACAGACACTGCTTTTTATCATCATTTAGGAAGAGTACCTTGCTCTGAGCAGCAGTTGGTGATAGCATTGCCATTGGGTCTCAGCAGGGACAGATTTTTTTCTGTTCCCAGATGAGATGTTATTGTGTCGGCAACACATGCTTGATGCTCATTTTGTATATTGTGTTTTGCTAGTCCTACACATTCCCATGTATTAAGATGATGTGCTCATCTATAAAATGCTTCCTTTTCCATTAAGAGCAAAGGTGTCACCCAGATATAGCTTTCTCTAGTCCATGGCTTGTCAAATCATTTCCTACAGTCAATCACATCTTGATAGAGCATGTTAGTGGGGTAGGCCATTGGGTCATTGCATCCTACCTTCTCTCATGATTGCACAGCATCATTATATACAGCAATTGCCTGTGTAAAGCAGTAATATTATTGAGGAAGCTAATATAATTTTAGCTTCTTTTTTATGACTTAGCAGCTGGAAACGTGTCTAGCCAGCTCTCCGCAGATCATCAATAGCTCACAGGCCACCTTTTGGGAACTGCTGTTGTATCTTATACACAGCCACCACGTTAGTCAAAAGTCTGTCATTTGTGATGAACATGCAATTCTGGCATCACTCACCATTTCGTCTTGTCACCTATCCTGGTAATCATGTGCCAAAATAGAATTTCTGATTAGCAGAAAAAAGAAATCCGAGGTTTGTGACACTGAAAACTGACAGACTAGCTGTAATGCTTTTGAGAAACTTGGTAAATACATCATGGCCTCATGGAATGTCAAAATGTACATTCCCTTACATCAAGGTATTGCCCTTAAGCACTCTCTGGGTGACTGGAAGCTCACAGCAGACCAGTTTATGCACAAAGAAATCAAGGTTTTGGAAAGAATGCATGATCTATGCAGTCATCCTGAGAATGCAAAAGGCAAAAGATATTGCTAACTAGCCTCACTATTGTGCAGCTTCTTCCCTCCCAGAATAAAAGCAAAAGTTACACTTCACATGAGCTCAGCAACAGATTCTGCTCTGTTACATGGGACTGAGTTATGCAGAGAAGAGAGTGAGAGCAGAAAACAGTTTCTTTTCACTAGATAGTAGATGCAGCTAAATTGGCAATGTGTAGGGGTTGACACAAGCAGTGTAGCTGAAAGAAATGCAGGTGGTTGAGGTTTGGGTATTTGTCTGGTGTTTTTTCTCTCTCAAGAGTAGGCTCTTATGAGACTTCCATTACATCCCTGTTCACGGTATATCTGAAGTACTGCAAGAATAGCATTTTTTGCAGTAATTCATTTACATCCTGTCCCATCTGACACCAGGACATTCAGAAATTCAGTTTAATTCCAGTGGTAAATGAATATTTCAGGCATTTTTTTTTTATGAATTAGATTCTGTTTCTAGATGTGATTATCCTGCTCCAAATTCTATTCATGCCTATTAGAAGAGCCCTGACAGTCATGACCTGAAAACATTTTCTTTCTGACCTGCATCTTGTTCTTGTGGCAGTACTAGTGAGTTTATGAGCACACTCCTGGCTGTAAAGAATCATGGTCTTTTTTAAAATACTCCTTTCAGTCAACTTTTTAACTGGTAGGAGGTGACATGTCTTGTTTTAGTCATGTATGTGTATATACTTTTGACAATCTGACCTGCTGAGCAACCTATTAAAGTTCTTCTGACTGATCAGATTCCTCCTGCTGTCTCCCTTTCAAGGAGGAATTCCTAAAGCATGATGGTATGAACCGAAGGTTGGTGTGATCTTGGCATGGAGAAACGAAAACTGCAGATTTTGAAGTTGTTTGTAGAAATCCTCTCAAAACAGTTTTGTCCTACAATGTGTGGTTAAAATGGGATGGGATTTTGTCGTGGCTGTGGTAGTGGAGAGTGTGTGCATGGTTTGTTTTATGCTTGCTTTTAAAGTGGCTTATATGAGGCTTCAAACTCCTGCCCCTCCCCTCGGCAGCCCCTTTCGGTGGAGGGAAAAGTCTGGCAGCCCCCATCGGGGTACGTCTGCTGAAATGCCGCCGCAGAATGCGGAAGCTTCCGCTTTCCGTGGCAGCATTTCGGCGGGACCAAAATAGCCTGCCCAGGAGTTCAGCGGTCTCCTGGGCGGGCTCAGCGGTGGTGCCAGGGTCTTGCACATCCCCTGGGGTTTGAAAACCACTGGCTTATACAACAACAGAGCTACATGAATAGTTAAAGTGAAGCCCAGGGTTAAAAGTGAAGCCAAATGGCCTCCAAACTTAGAGATGAAACAGCAAATGTCAAGCAGAGGAGTAGACCTCAAATCTATGAATTATAATGAATTTTTAATATATTTTGTTTCAGATATTATTTTAGAAGTGGTGTTTGAAGGTTTGTCTATTTTAACAGAAGGATACAGTGTCAGGGTGTTGAAAGAGTACTTTCTATCTGTTAATAGCATAGTTATTTAATAGTTAAGGTACCAGTATATGGCATTCAAGAATATGTAGTATGGTTCCTTAGATTTGTAGGATCAATTAAACTTGTTCCTGCATATGGTTCATCTGTACAGCTCTTCACATCTGCTCTTTACACTGGAGATAATAAACATAGGCTTTCAAGTTCCAGCTATCTAGACACAGGGTTATAAATGACTGCAATTCAAAATAAGTAAATCAGAGCCATGTGAATATATTTTAGAATCTCTAGAAAAATCATCTGTGGAATAACTGCGTTGACATTACCTGGGATAAACTTGGCCTTCTTTGTTATCCATTTTTAATGCCTTAATTTTAATTTTGTAGAGCCCTTACCTCTCTTTAGTTAAATGTGTAACTGTGCTATGCTATCCTACATATTTTGTCAACTTGCTTTATTTCATATTGGGTAGGAGATAATCAATACTACTGGCTGCTATCGGTAGGTCTCTGCAAAAAGAGGGATATTAAATGGATTTTCCTTTTTTATTTCAAAGTAGTGCATGTATTTGACAGTGTTTGTTATTGACAACAGGGTTATTCACATAAGTGCAGTCAAAATGTAACATCAATCAGGACATTTAGTTAATAACACTTAATAATCTAGAGATATTAAAAAATAAATGGATGACAGCTTGTGGCTGGCTGTCAAGATGAAGGATTCAGACAAGGAGGGAGAGTTGCAGAAATAACATGTAGCATCTGTATAAAATTTATGTAGTGGAAGGAGAAACATGGGTGCTTACATAGCATGGTGATGAGTGAAATATAAAAATGAAGATAGATTTCCCCTCCATAGAAGGCCACTGCCTCAAGTCACCCTAAAACAAATTGCAGGTTAACAGTTTGTTCTCAGTAGTGTTTCAGTGTTTCCAGGAGATCAAAGGAGAAGAGCAAGTAAGTACTGAAGAGGAGAGCATTGTTCCACAGGCACTGTTGGAAGAAGATGGAAAAAAGCATATGAGAATAGATTGCATGGAGCTCACAGAAGGGTTAGGACATTAGTGGGTAGCAGTGAAGGTAGAGTGGGTTCACCACAACACTGTATCTAAAATATCTGTCTGATCCCAGAAGCTTCAGGTGCTCAAGTAGCCTCAGCTGCCCTTTCCCCAGAGGTGTTTCACTCAGGCAAGTTGTTAATAGGATATTTGTGTCATGTAAGAGTCATTTTTCAAGATTTTTAAAGACAATCCTAGAAATGTAGGGCTTGTCTTCACTAGAGCCGGGAGAGATCGATCTTATGGCGATCGATTTATCTTGTCTCGTCAAGACGCGATAAATCAATCGCCAGCGGCGCCCCCGTTGACTCTGTAACTCCAGCTCGCCAAAAGGCACAAGCTGGAGTCGATGGGGGAGCGCGCCACTGACCTCCGCCGCCGTGAGGACGGCAGGTAAGTCAGCTGTAGATACGCTGATTTCAGCTACGTTATTAAAGTAGCTGAAATTGCGTATCTACAGTTGATCCCCCGCGCTAGTGAAGACCAGCCCATAGAAGTATTCAGCCTTCCTGCCTCTGGACACCCCACCCTAAACAATGGATAAAGTTTTCAGTTTCAGTAACTGGCCTTTTTCCTCTGTATAGTCAAAGTTAATAAAATCTAGGGCCCAGATGTGCAACTGCTGTTCCCATGGATTAGTACTGATAGTGGTTTCATTAAAGCCAACTCAACTAGTTGTGAGAATAACTGCTCGCCACTGGGAGTAACAGGGACATAATCCTGCACTTGGTAAAAGATAGTGAAAGCCACCATGGCCCTATGTCTTTCTTTGGAGCTTTTCCTGGGCATCAGAGCAGGCTCAGATTAACCAATGTGCACTCAAACATGGACGTTGATCTTAGCAGGGCCCCCTAACCAGGTTTGGGCCTGAGATTTCCACCTGACCAATCTTTAACTGGCCTGACATATTTTTTTCCTATGTTCCTGGTTGCAGTGTGCCAGTTATTTCCCCCCCACCCCATTTGTAACTTAGTCATAAGTTACAAATGAAAGAAATCTGACACGTTGCAATTGGCACTCTTGCTGTACATATGTCTGGGGCAACAATGTGCAGATTACATGGCTGCTGGGAATAGTGTCAACCGTTCTGTGTGCCAGGCCCTCAACATACTGATGTGGCAGCTGATGCTCCTAATCCCATCTTTGCCAGAAAGCAGGACCTACCTGAGGCTTGCCAGCAGGAGCAGAGACGAAGGAGGGGGAAGCAGGAGCAACTAGTAAGGGGGCTTCCTGGGCTCAGGCTCCTGGGTTGCGGGTGAGTGTAGGTGTAGGGGCTCTGGGGCAGAGGGGGTAGGCTGGTGACAGGGATGCCTGGAAGGGGAAGAAGGGAGTCACCCTGTTGTGGGTACCAGTGCGTTTTTTCTGCCTCTCTAAGGTGACAACCCTATTTGGTCCTCAACTAGGTTTGGCCCAGATCCCCCTTTCCATCATGCCTCATAGCAATGGGCTAAATGTCAGTCAGTAGCATTGCAAATGGAGTAGCAGTACTACTGAGGTTCGGTGCCTTAGGCAGCTGGGCCTCATCTTGGCAGCTGGGCCTCTTCTTGGCATCCTGGTGGATGGCTGTGGTGATCAGAGCCATATAAGAGTAGGGGTTTCCGTGAGGGGTCCAGTTTCTCTGGTCCCTTAACAAAGGGGGGAGGGAGCAATTTCCATACTGCTCAGGGCCCAAAACGTCTTTAATCTCTTCCTGCATCAGTGATAAGCCACGCCCTAATCATCCACACATCTAGTGTCCCCTAGGTATAAAGACCTTCCTACTTTCTCCTATCATCGTTTCCTAACTACATTTTCTCCTTATACCTAGGACAGTGTGGGAAAGAGTATATTGTCTTACAGCCGGATTTTGCCATCAAGTCATGAGCTGGAGTCAAGCAATCTGAGGAGAAACACTGCAGGCTCCATTGATGGTACAGTTGTTTGTGCTGGCCTTTCCTCCCTTTGGGATACTTAGCACGTCCAATGCTGGTAGCAGGAAGCAGTACCCACATAGGGGCCACAAGGTGGCTAAGGCTTCTTATGCCTATTATCATTGCAGGAATCCATGCTCCCCAACAACCAGATACACTTGGGCCTGTATATTGAATTGCGCATATACTAGTGATCGGTTGCACCTTGTGTCTTTCACAACTGCTGTATTTCCACCATTTATCCCCCGGATATAGCGTTACTAAAGTAAATAGCTTTTAAATTCCTTTCATTTAGAAATATCAGTTTTGGAGAGCTTCTCTCCCTCCCCCCAGCCACAAAGGATCTACAATTCTGGGCTTGCAACATACCTTCTGATTGTGATAAGAATTGGGTTGCATCTGTCTACTGCAGTACGCTTTGTGACAGACATGTAGTGCATTTCATTGGCATAAGTTTAATTTGAATAACAGTGTTGGAATCATTAGTAGCTCTCTTATTCTTACAAAGATAATTGATCTTTCTGAAGCTCTTTAAGTGCATTATGAAACGTTGATTGTGTAACATTCCATTGTGCTGCTTTCAGTGTTAACATAGCAAAGCATTAAGTGGTGCTGTATGTGACAGTTTCCTTTTACAAAACTCTTTCCTAGGCTTTGGTAGCCTATTATTTCAAAATGCAAATAAGAGAACTGTCCTGAAAAGACAATATATTTATTATACACATTTCTGCACAGTACCAGGAAAAACTGCCAGTAAGGTACCAGAACCACTGCTGCTCTCCCTATTCTCACTGCCTTCTTGGGGTGGTCCACTGCCTGCTCTGGTACTAGTTCCTGTGCCTAACAACACAGGAACTAGGTGCCATGTTAGCCAGTACTCCTTCTGGTGGGCATCTTTGACCTGACTCCTGTACTCTGGGACTGACCATGCAGAGTGCCTTTCAATTTTGCTGAGCATTATTTAGGGAGAAAAAAAGCCTCAACCATCCTCTGGCCCTGAAGAGGAAGATGGCTTTAGAGGAGTAAGAAAAGAACCTCCCCCCACGAAGGAATGGCAGAGGTGCAGCTAGGGCTGCCAAGTTCCATTGCCTGCTCGTGCAATGCTGTGCGGCAGCCTCCTGGCTAGAGCTGGGCAAATCATGATTTTTTTTTATTTGTTTTCAGGTTCAATCATAATTCCAAAAATTCAAAACCATTTATATATATATATATATATATATATATATATATATATATATA
>ML677377.1:7571332-7594077 GCA_007922305.1 Dermatemys mawii
ATATATATATATATATATATATATATATATATATATATATATATCGAATTTAGTAAAGCTTTAATACTGTTTCGCATGACCTTATCATAAACAAACTAGGGAAATGCAACCTAAATGGAGCTACTATAAGGTGGGTGCAAAACTAGTTGGAAAATTGTTCCCAGAGAGTAGTTCTCAGTGGTTCAGTCATGCTGGAAGGGCATAATCAGTGGGGTCCTGCAGGGATCAGTTCTTGGTTCTATTGAATATCTTCATCAATGATTTAGATAATGTCATAGAGAGTACACTTATAGAGTTTGTAGACAACACTAAGCTGGGAGGGGATGCAAGTGCTTTGGATGATAGGATTAAAATTCAAAATGATCTGGACAAACTGGAGAAATAGTCTGAAGTAAACTGGATGAAATCAATAAGGACAAATGCAAAGTACTCCACTTATCAAGGAATAATCAGTTGCACATGTACAAATTGGGAAATGACTGCCATGAAAGGAGTACTGGGGAAAGGGATCTGGGGATCATTGTGGACCATAAGTATGAGTCAACAGCATCACACTGTTGCAAAAAAAAAAAAAAAAAAAAAAAGAAAAAGAAAACATCATTATGGGATGTATTAACAGGAATGTTGTAACCAAGACATGAGAAGTAATTCTTCCTCTCTATTCCAAGCTGATTATGTCTAAACTGGAATACTGTGACCCGTGCTGGGCACCACATTTCAGGAAAGATGTGGACAAATTGGAGGGAATCCAGAGAACAGCAAGAAAAATGATTAAAGGTTAGAAAACATGACCTATGAGGGAAAATTGAAAAAATGGGGGTTGTTTAGTCTGGAAAAAAGAAGACTGAAACTGGACATAACAGTTTTCAAGTACATGAAAGGTTGTTATTACAAGGAGAAGGGGAAAAAATGTTGTTCTTAAGTTTTGAGGATAGGACAAAAACCAATGGGTTTAAATTGCAGCAAGGGCAGTTTTGGTTGGATATTAGGGAAAACTTCCAGTCAGGGTTGTTAAGCACTGGAATAAATTGTGTAGGGAGGTTGTGGAATCTCCATCATTGGAGATTTTTAAGAGCAGGTTAGACAAACAGCTGTCAGGGATTGTCTAGATAATACTTACTCCTGCTTTGAGTGCAGGGAACTGAAATAGATGACTTCTCGAGGTCCCTTTCAGTGATTCTGAGTTCTATGATTCTATGTTCAGCTCAAATATTTTGGTGAATTGAAAAAAATCCATAGCAGGGATTCACACCTGGGTGTCTCATGTCCTAATCACTGGGCTGAAAGTTATAAGAGTAGACAGCTGCACTATCACAAACACCTCCCACTCCTCTTATGGACACTTTTGTGAATGGCTGAAACCATTTGTGTCAAATCTGTGAATAGTTTTGGGTCAATCGAAATTGCCTTTTATTTCAAATAAACTATTTATCTGAATGTTTCATCCAGTTCTCTCTAAGACGGTAGTTGTCTTGTGAGCAGTAAAGGAGTAGAGAATTCTAACTCCTATCCTCAAGAAAGAAGATCCAAGGAGTGGGTCAGGCTCTGCTTCCTTCTGGCTTCATTGAGGTGCAGCCTCCCAGCCTGGAAGACTTTCTTTAAATGTTTGATTTCTTAGAACACAGAACAAAGGTGTCCATCCTTTGCTAACTCAGACCTGTCATACAAAATCCCACATCTTTAAAAGCTCTTCTTAAATATGCCATTGTGCATTACCCAGGACAAACTGTGGATAGCAAAAGGAAAAGTTCTCTGAAATTTTCACAAAGGGACAGCTGTAACAGGCAATTGCCAGTCTTAAACCATTATTAATATCCTCAAGTTTGTCGTTGGTTTTGATTACCTACTTAATGGCTCAACTTTTTAGGTCACTTTTTGCTGGCTGCTTGTGCTGGTTTTGGCTAGTAACACTTTGCAAGTTAAACAGCATGCATGCACAATCGTTCCCCTCCCCCAAGTATCCACAATCTTGTTTTTAATTTGGGGAGGTAAAATGACTTATCCAGTCCCTAAAATGACAGTTGAAAATGATATTGGTATTGAAAATGTATGCTCTGTAACCCATGAATGGATGGTGAAGATGGGTCTCTTCCAAGTGCCAATGACTGGGATAATTGATTATTCCCAATCCCCTGAATGTCATTGCCAGCCAGTATGAAGGACTGTAGCTAAACTCACTGGAAACATCATGAGAACAGGAGTTAAATCCCATCCCAGCCTTCCTCTGTTGGGACAAAGTACTTCTTCCTTTACAGAGATGTTTGAAGATGGCGTTGTGAGACCCAAGGATTGGCATAAGAATGTAAAGATAGGAAAGTTGTGTTCTCCACTAAAATGAATTCTTTACTTTCTTTTGAAAAAAAGTTAGACCCCTTGGAAAACTTTTGACTTTTTTAATGCATCTTCTCTGGTGTATTATTTTAGAAATACACAACAGTAGCATCCCTTAGCCAGAAAGTTTCATACAAGTGTGATCAAATATTGGAAGAAAGACAGACATCATAATAAATGTCAGTTAAGGAAGAAGAATCAAAACATGAGGGAAGAAGCCAAGGCAAAGTTGGATCTAACGTTTCACAAAGTGACATCAAGATAGTATTTATTGTATACTTTGAAGCTCAACTGTGCCTAAGACAAGGTGGCACATGGGAAATCCTGGGCTCCCCTGAAGTCAAGGGGAGTTTTTCCCATTGAATTTAATGGCGGTCAGGATTCCACCCCCTGAATCTTGATCAATATCACGTTTAGGTAACTTTCAAGATTATCTAATTAACGTGAGGTTGAAAATACTGGGCCATTTTCTGCCTTGTCACACTGGTGTAAATCCTAACATCATTCACTAATGAAGCTACTATGGAGTTAGACCAGTGTAGCAGAGGGAACAATGTAATCCACTGGGTTTTGTGACTGTCAGTGTCTACAGATGCCAGAAGTGGACATCTGTTTTAGCATGAGGGAGTAGTAGCAAAGAGTTTTGCCTTTTTAGAATCTATCTGGTATTTAATGAGGGTTTTAAACAAATACTAGATACAGAAATGTGCATGCTATACTTTCATTGTAAATGTATTTCTGTATCAGAAATGTTTGTTTATATGCCAATACAGCATACATATGCAAATTAAAGAGAGAAGAGTTCCCAGGATTATAAAATACTTTTTAATTCAGATATACATATAATATTAATTCTGCCCTCAGACATCACCATGCAGCTTTTCAGTGGCTATTGTACATATTTATACGTGGACAGAATTTGGCTCTGTAATTTGACAACAGATTGTACTAAAAGTGTATGCCAAGGATTGTATTGTAAACTGCTCAGTAAGGTATCATATTTATAATAGCTTGCTTTAGTGGTGTGGACTCTATATGGTCATCAAAAGTAACTTGAAATCAGCGAGTTTTATTAAAGCTTATTTTGGGTGAGATTGTATACCCAACTTTACCTGTACTGGCCAATGAGCAGTATCATGCTGCTGGGCTTTGTTATACACAGAGAAGATGGCAGTTATGGGGTGAGGTTTTGTTAAATGTTTATCAGTAGGAAAACAGAAGTGCCAATTGCTTTTAATTGCACAGTAATTTTATTATTCAAAAGATGGAATTTACAGGGAGCAGCTGCAGTTATAACATAACCAGCTCTTTTAATGTGCTTCTGATTTTTCCTATATTATGGTTTTTTAACATTGATAAGCTGCCTGTTTCATTCAATGTCTCAGATACACTAGGAGTATAATGTGGGGAATCTGAGATTAAAAATGCAGTATATTTGTTGAAAGAGACATTTGTGTATTTGGTGGCCCTGATCTGCATTTAGAAACCCAGTTCCCTACATTAAATCAAGTTTAATTCTTTGCACTCTCTCAGTAAAAAAATAATTTTAGGGCTTAGCATGTGTTTTTAGCTGGATTTTCATCTGTTGTTTTTAAAGTCTTGCCTCCCCCTTCCCACACACATGCTCAGTTTTGCTATTCTGTAGGCACGGGAATGCAGCCCTGCAATGAAGACACATTCTGAATTAATTACCTATTTTCTATAAACCATGCAAATAAGTGGTAGTGAGGACAAAATGTAAACAATAAGGACTTAGATTCATAGACTCCAAGGTCAGAAGGGACAATTGTGATAATCAAGTGTGACCTCCAATATAATACAGGCCAGAGAACACAAAAGGCTCTGAAATGTACTAAGGACCTAATTCCATGAGGTGCTTACAGAAATTACAGAGGCACCACACAATGATTGTGATGAACACCAGACTGTCTTTATTGCCTGTTTATCCACTCTTACCTCCATGCTCTCTTCCCCTAGTGGCCACAGCTAACACAGCCTCTTTCTAAAAAGGTAAAGTAATGAAATCTTTATCCAAACTTTATATTAAACAGCAACATATAATAAGAGTGAAATATAACTCAACACTAGAATAAACAGCTCTGTGAAGGACAGGGTAGGCTCTCCCTCCCCCTTTGGAAATATTTCAGGCTGTAATGGCCCTCCTTTCCTCCCAAAAATTATAGCAAATTATTGTACATACTCATAGGAGTATGGTATTGCCACCCTTACTGCTGGTAGCAACATTGCCTTCAGAGCTAGGCGGGCACAGTGTGTCTGCTACTCTACTGCCATTCCCCTTGAGTCCTCCGCTCCCACCCCAGCAATATTTTTTGTGACATCATAACCCCTGCAAAGTTTGAGAAATGCGGAGGTAAACTGCCTGAATACTCAGCCTTGTGTCATGGATTTATTCTTTTCTTTTGACATTTGGCTATTAGTACTCTGACTTTGTTGCATTCTCAAGATCTCAGGCAATCTTCCAGGAATACAGGAGGACCAAATTGAAACTGAAGTGAAGTGAGGTGCAGGAAGCTGTTTACTGGGAAATGCCATATAGACAGGGAACACCCTTTGCATGGAGCTTCCAGTATGTTCAAGCTTTCTTCACAGCAAGTTATAGGCCTTCCCAGGGTGGGAAGGGGCTAAGCTTCAGTGGCTTAGCTTTACTGATGCCACTTCAAACAAGTTACTTTCATGCATCAGACCCCCAAGGCTTTAATGTGTATTTACTCTGAAGTAAAGTGTTCAGGACAAACTGAGAAATGTTGCAAGTTCCTTCTTTTCAGTGAGGCATTGATGCATGCCATTTGCTACCTTGGAAATTATAGTGATTAGACTTTGCTGAGCTTAAGAACACTCCAACGGTGATTTATTTGAATGATTTCACTTGCATGTTTGAGAAAGGTAAAGGTTATGTGCTAGATTTCTGGCCCAGCCTGGCTACATGACAGTTTAGCATAAAATATGGTTCCAAAGAGAAATGTCTGCTTTTGGAAATTCATGCCAGACAGACATAATATGTTGTTGTAATTAAGTTTCTCTTTTAATTTGAATAATCTAATTAAACAAATATTTTTCCTTTGGAGAAAAAGTAAACAATTTGATGTTAATTGCTTCTATTTATCTCTCAGCACTGGCATATACTTAGCGTAAAAGCAGCTTAATACTTCCAGTACAGTACAGTACATACATAACTAACTTTCTCTGCTACTTATGTTATTTGATGGTTAAATGGTAATTGGTATAAAGGAGAACAAAAGCACTTGTGGGCAATCGACTACTCAAGGGACTGAGAATCTAAAAGAGAACAATGATGTCAAATTTCTTCTTGAGTTGGGCTTTTTTTTTTTCATAGGTGAAGAGCTTGTGAGTGACAGAGCTAATAGGAAGGGAAGTAGAATGGGATTCAGATCAAACTCTTGATGCTTAATAGGCAAACTGCAAATCTATGAACTGTCTAATTCCTTTACAGTTTGCTCTCAGCACACTCAGATGGCACAGAGTTTAGTTTACAGAGATATTAATTATCAGACAGGAAACTGATTTTTAAAAAAATAGGCTGAAAATTTGTGTTTGAGTGACCGCCACTGACTGGATTCCAGTCATGGTGTCAGGAACAATCCTAAGAACTAGGCAGAAAAAGAAGGAAGGTGCTTTTGCAGCAGGATTGTTTGTGGTGAAAGGTTTGCTTGGATTGTTACTTGATTATTCTGGATTTTGCTGCTGAACAGGTCATATAAGGGGCACATCCTCCCGCAAACACCTATTTCAAATAGCCACGTTATTGGCCTCTGAGTAATATCTAAATATGGATGGATAGCTATCTTCCCAATAGGTTAATATCAGCAGTACCTCTTTGGGGAAATTACTTCATTGCCAATGATGACAGATAAGGTGCATAGTGCTATTTTGCAAGAGGCAATGGCTCATGTATGTATGCTGTGGGTTATTCGCTAATGTGTGTGTGTGGAGAGGGGGTGATTTTGCAGGCTCTCCAAACAACTCTGAGGTCAGGCACGATATTGTGTCACTCTCATTACATGATATTAGCAATAATTTTGCTGATTTAAGAGGAACAACTAATCAAGTGAAGGTTACTTCACATATAATGACAGAGTCCTGTGGCACCATAAAAGACTAACTAAAGTTTTAGAGCATAAGCTTTCTTGGGCTAACACCCACTTCGTCTTGCATCCGACGAAGTGGGTATTAGCCCACGAAAGCTTATGCTCTAATACTTTAGTTAGTCTTTAAGGTGCCACAGGACTCTTTGTCACTTCTGCGATTCCAGACTAACACAGCTACCCCTCTGATTCTTCACATATAATGCTACTGTTATAGAACAGGTACTTAGCTATCCATGTTGCCCTGTAGGATATAATATTAATTCTTATATAAACTATACATGGATGTTGCATTTCAAACTGATTTTTTTCTGTTTTAGCTAAGCAGTTTTTAGCTCAAATTATCAAAAGCCTGTGACTGACATGCATGCACACAAACTTCAAGCATCATGTGCTCTTGCAAAACCCAGTATTTGTGAATAAAAGCACCTGTGCACTCAGTTGTTTTTGCAAATATTGTCATCCTCTAACTTTTCAAAGTTTCATCTAGCATAGTTAGTATTTCTCCTCATCCAAATTGTGTAGTACATGCTCAAGCAAAAACTTCCATTAACTTAATTTGATGCAGAAAAGAGGACTGATTTATCATTTTGATGCCCACCCATATGCAAGAATTTCAGTATGCATATGTCTGTTTCGGATGACTAAAATCTTTGACTAAGGAGTAAGCAAACAGTAAGAAATCAATCTCAGTTCAAAATGTCTGTTTTCTGAAATTCTTTAAGAAAAACTGCAGTGCTTAAAACTTCCCTGGTCTAATAACACCCACAGCTATTAAGCTAACACACACACACACTCTTCCCCAGTTGGCTTCTGAGGGCAAGTCTACACTTCAAAATTAAGTCTAACTAAGTTTTGTTGACATACAGGCCATCACAGTAGTTGAGTTGGTTTTACATGCTCAAACTAAGCTCCTTGCATCAGCAGTGCACATCCCCATCAGAAGCTCTTGTACTAATTTGAGTGCCAGTGTAGGACATTGTGGAACAGTTTCTGAAAGGTAGCAATAGTTGACGTAAGCAGTGCAGTATCTACGCTGACACTATGTCAACCTAATTTCCATTTATTTAACTCCACCTCTGTGAGAGGCATAGTGCTTAAGTCCACTGTAGTGGGCAAGCCACATTGGCGGGAGCACCATTTTAGTGTAGATGCTTACAGAATTAGATCAACATAAGTTGCCTTAAGTTGACCTAGCACTGTAGTGTAGACAAGGCCTGAGTAGAGAGTCATTCGAAGTCAATGGTCATTGGCAGTAGAAAACTCATTGTTCCATAAGGGAGAGACATTCAGTGTTGATGGCCCTTGGTGGCTCTCTCACAACCTCGCAGACATTTTTCCACAGAGTGTTAAACATCTGCTATAGAATGGATGCTGTAATCAGCAAAGAAAGTTACAGTATAACATAAGAGTCACACTCCAAAATAGTTCCAAATCACAGCCTCTGAATCAAAATGGGATTCACCAAGCAATATGAAGACTACAAGTTAACAGACACATCCCCAATATATCACACATAGCTCATGTTTTTTTTTAAAAAAACTCTTTGCTACAAAATTGCATTAATCTTAAATAGTGACACTTACCCATCCCCCCCCCCAAAAAAAAACCAGGATCTGAGAATCCATGTCCCCTAAACTGAGGCATTATTTCCATAACCTACCCTGTTCAGGTCTTTCAGTCATTCACCACTTCATAATTTTTGTGAACACTGAGTAAACTTAAAAATAATTAGAAAGCTTTTTCAAATTGAACAATATTTTTAAAATAATTAAAGATTTGACTAAAAGGATGTTCAGAGTTAAAGCTAAAACTCTACTCTTCCTCACAAGGTAATTGTGTAATACAAACACTTTTTTTTTTTTTTTTTTTTTTTTTTAAACTAGACCATGGTTCAATATTACAGCTGAAAGTATTTTATCATCACCAACCCACTTCATTTCACAGCCCCTTGTTATGTGAGTCCATTTGGTCATTTAAACACTCATCTGCTTCACAATTTTCTAGTTTCCTAGTCACATAAGTAAACACCTAGCAGATGTGCAAGTGTACCTTGAGGTAAATAGATTATGGATACAGAGCCAGCAACATAACTCTCCCCATCCAATTTTTCACTTGCCTATATAGCTTGTTATTGCATGCTCACAATTTCAAAGCCTTATAGCTCTGTTCTTTCAGCTAAGTTTTTTTTTCTTCAAATCTTTACCCAGTGTCTGTGTTTTTTCAGCAATCACCTTATCTTTTGGCTCTTGAACCCCTTATGAAAATAAATACTGAACTCTAAAAATATTTGCTAACAATTAAAGAATCACAGGTGTACCTTGCAGGCAGTTCTCTTTAAGTCCTGCTACCAGTATGCCTGAAATCTTTTTTGTACTTAAGCCAAATTTGAACAGCTAAATCACCCCACTACAGGTAAGAAATGAAACATTGTGAAAATGCATGAACTTGAAATATTTGCAGTAGATCAGCACAGTTTTATATAGAGTGAGTGTCTAGGTAACTGTATAGCTACAACTTTCACGGCTTCAGCTTTCTACCATGGAAGTGGTATGATAAAAGAGGACAGAACCAAAATTGTATTATTAAACACAATGGTGTGTTATATTAGCAGACACTCACAATAGAATCAAGTGACCCAAAGGTAGTTAAATATATATCTCTATTGTCTTTCCCAATGGCTTCTCCTAAGCATTAGTAGGGTGGTGTATTTGTTTGTGTATCTAAAACACTGACTTGCATGTCTCCAACAGATGATGACATCTTGTGTCCTTGGTGCAGCATTTCCTTCCCAGGTGCTGTTTTGTCTATCAATGACTAAAAGCAGAAGAGTCTGTATTAACTAAGGCTTCAGATTTCTCCTCCATTCAGCATGCCCTGCTAAAGGAAATTAGTAGCCAGGCCTTGCTTTCTTTAGCTTCTTTTCCTATTCAGCAGCACTCCTGAGTGTTTTCCTTAAACTGAAGAGGCAACTAAACTAATTGGTGGTGCCTGCTTGTGGTGAATTTCCAGCGTAGACATACCATAGGGAATGGACATGGTGATCAGATAAAATAGACTGATAAAGGATTTAAAGGAGGCATTCTTTCAAAGTGCAGAGAATGGTGTTTTGGGGCTCCCATGACAGGTACAGCAAGGAATCAACCCACCCTTCTTTATGACCCTTCACTCCGCTTAACCATCATATGGGGTAGGGACCCAGGAGCGGGTTGGCTGGGCCCTGAATGGGAAAGTGGGGGGGGGGGTTGATGGCAGACTCTGGGTATATATTGAAATGATTATGGAATTACCTGCACTGTACAATGCTATCTGCTGGTTGCTCCTAGAAATTTAAGAATAAAGTTGCAGCCTAATTAAACCGCATCCAGTGCTTACTGTCCTTCTTCCAGAATAGCCAGATAACATATCGGTGTTTGGTGTCCCTCAAGTGTATGTTTCAATATGGATAATTTTCCAGAAGGCTATAGGAACAGTGGTTGGCTTGGGAATCATTAGTTCTTTTTCACTTTGATATTTTATTTGCAGTTGTATTGTGGTGTTGTTTTTGAGGTTTTATGAATGATTCATTTATAAACAGACAACACATAACTGTGAAATTGCAAGATTCATGCACAAGAAATAAGCATACTGCCCTGAAGCCATTAATAAACTCAATATAAAAATAGTTTTGAATGTGATGGAGAAGAAATGTAGAAATGCATTAATCCCGTTGTGTATATGCACTTGTATTACATAAGTTAAAAACTCTTCTACCTAGATTTAGACATTGTTTCTATAATAAGTGGTTTTATATAAAATATGAAAGTGTACTCTTCTCACTGTTTTAGATTCTTCTGTTAGTCTGGGAAATTCCACTGCAATAGGCATGAGATTAAGTTATAGAAACTAGACATTGAAAAGACTTAATAGCTTATTTACAGATGTTTCCTCCTCTTTTATTACTTCCCATAGTTTTTTCATGCTGTACATTACTAAAGCTAATGACATGTAACTTGAGCTGCCAGGGATAAACCGTATTATATGATTACTGTAGTGGAAAACCTGTACATTGCAATGAGGTCTTTATTCTGTAAAAGAAATGCATTACAGTTTTGTGCACTTGAATCAATAGGAAAATAGCAGACATTGACAGTGATGGTAGTGTCTTAAAGGATATAAGATTAGTCCAGAGATTGTTGCATAGTGGTCAGAACAGAAGGAATGTGAGTCAGGACTCCTGGATACTATTTAAGACTCTGCCACCCACTTGTTGTAGAACCTTGGAATAGATTCTACCTTTTGCTTTGAGGGCATGGTTCCAATTGTAAATTAAAGGAAGCAGCACGCATCTTTGTGTGCAGAATTAGTATCTTCTTTTCTAATATTAATAAAATCCCAAATTGTAAAACTCTTCTTGGGTTGGCTAGCCCTGGTTGGTGTAGAAAACAGGTTGAGTATATTCATCATCTTTCTCAACCTACCTTGTCTACTTTGGGGTGGCTAGCACTAGTCAGTAGCAGCTTTGTTTTTTGGGGAGCATGAGGACTTCAGTTGTGCCCTTTCCCTAAATGGCTAGATGGGGAAGGAGGCTTTTTATGCCTTCCCCCATCTTTTTAACACACTCAAGAGCCTGGCCCCGCCTGGCCTTGCAGTAGGTACTAAGACCCCCTGATTCAACTAGCTAAGACTGAATGAATGAATGAATCTGAAGTACATAAGTAGTTCCATGAAGTCTCTGGGACCACCCATCTGCTTAGACTGCAGTTGAGGTCTTAACAAATTGAGGGGGGCGGTTTTCTGCTTTGTTTTAAAAGAAGCCCTCTGTAATCTGAGGTTTAAATTAAAGGTTTCAAATCATCATTTCAAAGTCTCATAAATGTTCCATATGTCATTTCCCCTGAAATTATAATCTATTATCTCACTCAAGTAGAATAATAAAGCTTTGAAAAGCTAAATTTATCCCAGGTGCCCCAGCAGGTTGTTTCTTCATTATCAGTTAATCATTAATGGCAGCTTTCCATGGAGTGGCTGCCAGTTCTGGTGAGCACGGCTTTCAGAAATGTTTTAATCTTAAACATAGACTCTGTATTAACAACAAGAACAAGAGTGCCATGGACGAGGGGAGTATTTGTTCAACACTAACCTAAATTATGTATGTGCAAGCTAGCTGGGTATATAGTGTATTTCTCATGCTAATGACAATTGCCAAATATTGATACATTTCAGCCTATAAACTGTATACTACAAAATAATTTTCTGCACACATAATCATGCCTTGTTGGCCTAATGGGGTTTTGCTTTGAATTTAAAATGTCTTAGCTTCAAATCCCACATAGGTTGTTGTTGAAACTGCAAAAAATATTGTCTCAGTTGTTAGTCTGATAAATTTTTAAGTCCAATCATTTCAAGTTAATAGGACTTAAGCATGTGCTTAAGAACTTTGCAGAATAGGGGTAGATTTGAATATGTACTTAAGTGCTTTGTGTATTGGGTTTAAATTAAACAATTGATTTTTAAAGGCTGTCGAATGCTTATTTTAAACTGACAGGAATCATTAACATTGTGCAGTAATGTTTTATTGTTGACTTGAGGTTGTCTGAATTATGCTCCTCTGACTTATTTTTTTATTGCCAACTTAAAACATAAGAATGGCCGTACTGGGTCAGACCAAAGGTCCATCTAGCCCAGTATCCGATCTACCAACAGTGGCCAATGCCAGGTGCCCCAGAGTGAGTGAACCTAACAGGTAGTGATCAAGTGATCTCTCTCCTACCACCCATCACCCCCCTGTGTCAAACAGAGGCTAGGGACACTATTCCTTACCCATTCTGGCTATTAGCCATTAATGGACTTAACCTCCATGAATTTCTCCAGTTCTCTTTTAAACCCTGTTATAGTCCTAGCCTTCACAGCCTCCTCAGGCAAGGAGTTCCACAGGTTAACTGTGTGCTGTGTGAAGAAGAACTTCCTTTTATTTGTTTTAAACCTACTGCCCACTAATTTCATTTGGTGGCCCCTAGTTCTTCTATTATGGGAACAAGTAAATAACTTTTCCTTATTCACTTCCTCCAACTTATCTCAGCTTCTTTAACGTAAGTGACTATCCCTAACTCTTGGCTTTATTTTTCTGGTTAAGATAGACCACTAGCAGCATACATTTCACAAATGCATGGATGGATCTGCCAGTACTAACCCACAATAATTCTTGCCAAGTATAATAATAGTGATGATGACCTCACCTTTGTGACCCTACATATCTTAACTAACCCTTTAGTGAAAATTTAAGCTTTGCAGGTTAAAAAAAAAATCAATAATTATGATTGTAAATGGTCATCACCATATCTTCAGAGTACAAATGCAACTTGTAGCCTACATCCTGAAGTGTGTTAACAAAAAGCCTTATTTCAATGTTTTATTGTTAGAGTATTTGTACAAAATAATGAAATTGTTGCTTCAAAGAATGCTAAATTCCATGATACGCATCAAAAATATCTTTGCCATGAGCTTGAACCAAAACTCTGGATCCTGTATGTAGGGAATGCTAGAATCTGGATCAAGACCCAAGCATTTTGTTAGGCACACTGTAAACACATAATAGGAGGTAATCACTTCCTCTCAGTGTTTACAGTCTAAATAGGCAATATAAAGGATTGGAGACCTGGGTGTTCCCAGTTTGCATATGACACTTTACATGATATCTTTTAGATAGGATGAGATGCTCTCCCTCAGTTTGTATTTAGGGTTTCCCAGGATTACAGTATGTTCAGGATTTGCTATATTCAGGAGACGCTTCTCTGTATCTTGATCATATTGGTCAAACTCCTGGCCAAGAGGCAAGCTGGATCATGACCCTCAGAGTGTGAATATAGAAATCACCCATCCAAACAGATAACAAAAATTTGGTATCTGATAGGGAATGACCACTTAACATTTATACTCTATGTACTTAATCTCACACATTGAAGATTGATTCTAATTTGGATATCCAGAAATAACTGAAAGAATTTCTAGTATGGGAACAGGCTGTAGTGAATGCTCATGTGTGCTTCTGAGGTTCTTGTACCAATAAGCCCATATTGGTAAATTATCAGAGTCTTGTAGATTATTTGTAGTGGAAATATAAATGTAAGATTGTGATAAGTGGTCATGTAGAATGGTAAGGACTCTTTTTTCCCCCCTTTTAAATAATCCAATTCCTGCCTTTTTCAGGTTCTCATACTAAGTACCATTATTCCTTTTGGTATGTAATTAAACTGCTTGCTCACTGAAAAATCTCAATCAAACAATAGTAAAACTTTATTCTGAAATCTTGATTCAGACTCATCTACCTTATGGGAGACAATTGCTGTATGGAGAAACTTGCATGTGATGCAAACAATGAATTTTGATGCTTTGTTTCTGTTATATAACAGTGGGGTGGGTTTTTTTAAAAATATTATTTCTAGGTAAATCACATATCCTCAGTTAAGGAAAGGGTTTTTTTATTAGTAGAAAAGGTAATATCAATCAACTCTGTTTGACTGAGCCCTTGAGCTGACTCGTGTGTAAAGCAGTTAGAGTTTGTGACATATCTACAGATGTTGCAATGGTGGAAAGGCCATGGGCAGATGCAAACAGGAGGAGCAGTGTTGTTGCTGATTTACTGGATAGGCATTTGGAGTACTCTGAATGTTCAGTAAAAGAGATTAGCACAGAATGATGTTCTAGATCAGGGGTCGGAAACCTTTCGGAAGTGACGTGCCAAGTCTTCATTTATTCACTCTAATTTAAGGTTTTGCATGCCAGTGATACATTTTAACATTTTCAGAAGGTCTCTTTCTATAAGTCTATAAGTTATAACTAAACTATTGTTGTATGTAAAGTAAATACGGTTTTAAAAATGTTTTAGAAAGTTCATTTCAAATTACATTAAAATGCAGAGCCTCCCAGACCGGTGGCCACGACCTGGGTAGTGCGAGTGCCACTGAAAAATCAGCTTGTGTGCGGCCTTTGGCACTCATGCCATAGGTTGCCTACCCCTGTTCTAGATATTCTGGGGTATCACAGTAATAGACACAGTCTGTTGTCTGCCAGTTAAAAGCATTGTATTGGCAATATAAATTGGAGACTGAGTTTATCCTCAGGAATAGTAATTTGAAGAACAATACCTTATTTGCATGGCACATTTAATACCTTCCCACAAAATTGTCACTTGGCAAGTGGTTCAATGGGAAACTGGAGTAATACGTTTCCCTCAGGACTATCATGCTGCCACACTTGTACAGGACTGCTGACATCTATCTTGCAACTTCTCTATTCAGCATCAGTGACACTGATTGCCTTCTTCCAGACCTCATGATCCTATGCAAGGCTGTTACTCAGATTGCTCTCTCTGAACTCTGCTGATATCCAATCTGTGTACCAAATCTTTGGTATATGCTTTGGTCATTTTCCATTCACTATCACTGCAAGAGCCATCCTTCCAATATGACTCTTAGGTCAATGTAGCCTAGCCACCCTCAACTAGTCTTCAACTGGAGCAACCCATGATTAGGTCCTGTACAGCATCATTTCATTTCCTGCCATGAAGTATCCAACTGTTTGACCATCTCATCATCTACATTTCTGTGATGGAGAGAATATTGTTTTTCTTTCTTGTGACTGGTCAAGTTTCTATACGTGCATTAAGTTGGGTAGAATTACAGTTTTATACACTCTACTGCTTAACTTTATTGGCATCTTTTTGTCACAGAGAACTGTAGTCGTCTCCTGCCATTTGCACTAAGCAGCTTTAGTATGAGGCCAGGCATCACTCAGGAAGGCAGCCATTCTCAGCAATCCTTGATCCTAGATATTTAAATTCTTTCACTCTTCTAAGCTCTCCACCTGTGATGTCCGTTATGCTAAGTCCTCCTATCTCAGTTATCATAGTCTTGGTCTTACCAATGTTCATTCTAAGTCGAGCCCACACAAAACCATATTGTCACTGTTCAAAATTGCAAAGAGCGCTAAAATAATATAGCAAATGGTGGAAATTGCCTTATTGCCTTATGTTAATTGTGTAGCTAATTACTGGTGATGCTTAGGAAATAGAATCATAGAGCTGGAAGGGACCTCAAGAGATATCATCTAGTCCAGTCCCCTGTACTCATGGCAGGATTAAGTATTGTATAGACTGGGGTGGGCAAACTTTTTGGCCCTAGGGGAACATTGGGGAATAGGAATGGTGGGCCATCATGCTCAAAAAATTGGTGCTGTTGTGTGGGAGGGGGTGTGGGCTCTGGGGTGGGGCTGGGGATGAGGAGTTTGGGTTGTAGGAGGGTGCTCTGAGCTGGGACTGAGGGGTTCATAGGGCTGGAGGGGAATCAGGGCCGGGTCAAAGGTGCGGGAAGGGGTGCAGGCTCCAGCTGGGGATACAGGCTCTGGGATGACACTGGGATGAGGAGTTTGGGGTGTAGGAGGGTGCTCTGGGCTGAGACTGAGGGGTTTGTAGGGCTGGAGGGGAATTAGGGCTGGGTCAGGGGTGCAGGAAGGGGTACAGGTTCTAGATGGGGGTGCAGGCTCTGGGATGGTGCTGGGATTAGGAGTTTGGTGTTCAGGAGGGTGCTCTGGACTGGGATCAAGGGGTTTGGACAGCAGGAGGGGATCAGGGCTGGGGCAGAGGGTTGGGGCGTGGGGAGAGTTTCAGGGGATGCAGCCAGTGCTTACCTAAAGCGGCTCCCAGAAGCAGCAGCTTGTCCCTTCTCAACTCCTGCACAGACAGGTGGCTCTACACACTGCCCCATCCATAGGCATCACCCCTGCAGCTCCCCTGGAGCACATAGGAGCCTGAGCGGGACCATGCAACAGCTTCTGGGAACAATGTGGTGCAGCCCTGACCCTGTGCCCCATCCACAGCAAGGCCCAGCCGTATGGTATGGCCCTGACCCACAGCCCCGGCTGGAGCGAGACTGATCCTCATGGTGTGGCTCATAGACCTGCTTAAAAAGACTCATTGGACCAGATCCGGTCCATGGACGGTAGTTTGCCCATTCCGATCCAGACCATCTCTGACAGGTGTTTGTCCAGCCTGCTCTTAAAACCCTCCACTGACGAAGATTCCACAACCTCCCTCGGTGCTTAACCACTCTTACAGTTTGGAAGTATTTCCTAATGTCCGACCTAAACTGCCCTTGCTGCAGTTTAAGCCCATTGCTTCTTGTCCTGTTCTCAGAGGTTTAGAAGAACAATTTTTCTCCCTCCTCCTTGTAAACTGTTATGTCCATTCTCAGTCTTCTCTTCTCCAGATTAAGAAAACCCAATTTTTTCAATCTTCCTTCAGAGGTTATGTTTTCTAACCTTTAATAATTTTTGTTGCTCTTCTCTGGACTCTCCCCAATTTGTCTGCATCTTTCCTGAAATGTGGTGCCCAGAACTGGACACACTATTCCAGTTAAGGCCTAGTCAGCATGGAGTGGAGAGGAAGAATTACCTCTTGTGTCTTGCTTACAATATTCCTGCTAATATATCCCAGAATGATGTTTGCTTTTTTTTGCAACAGTGTGATGCTGTTGAGTCATCATTTAGCTTATGGTCCATTTTGACCCCCAGATCCCTTTTCACGGTACTCCTTTCTAGGCAGTCATTTCCCATTTTGTATGTGTGCAGCTGGTTGTTCCTTACTAAGTACTTTACATTTTTCCTTATTTAATTTTATCCTATTTACTTCAGACTATTTCTCCAGGTTGTCTAGATCATTTTGAATTTTAATCCTATCCTCCCATCTTGGTATCATCCATAAACTTTATAAGTGTACTCTCTGTGCCATTATCTAAATCATTGATTAAGATATTGAACAGAACTGGATCTAGAACCAATCCCTGCGGGACCCCATTTGTTATGGCCTTCCAGCATGACTGTGAAACACTGATAACTACTCTCTGGGAACTATTTGCCAACCAGTTATGGTCTACTTAGGTCTACTTCAAAGTCAGGATGATTCCCTACTGTTCAGCTAAGGACTCTGAACTGTCAAGAGAAGGCCTGCAACTGTGTAAAAACTCCATGGGTCCAGATCCTTTTTATCGCAGATCTGCTTGATGCTTTATGCAGGGGAAGCTTGCATCATAAGACTGACCTCTCCAATCCCTCTCAATCACCCTGGATAGGAGCATTGGGCTATAACCTATGGACTAATTCTGAAAGAACTCTTTGCAACTACAAAGCTCACCATCTGTACTATGAAAATGATCTCAAAATTGTGTTTGTGTCTGTATGTGTACTGATCTTTTAGCTAATACTCACTTTTTTAAAAAAATAAGTGAATTTTAGTTTAGTTAAAATGATTTGGCTAAAGTGTGTAGTTGGGTAAGATCTGGAATATTCAGGTGATAATGTGTCCAATCTTTTGTGACTGGTAGAAGTTTCATATTTGACTTGGCTGTCTGGGAGGGGGACCAAGGCTGGATTACTATAAGGGAACTGTTTCTGACTTCTTTGTAAACAGGTATTGTCAAAGCTGTTTTGTGATAGCTTGGTAAATCTAAATATTGGAATATCCACCAGCCTTGGGGATTGCCTGCCCTATTCCTTTGCAGTTTGTCCTAACCGAGTAACCTCAGTGTGCCCCCACACCCTCCGGGACCTTGGTCACACTGACATATGGAGGGGGAAGACTTCAGGGTGTTATAGGGTATTAATATTAAAGACTGAGGTACTCAGCCCTGTATATTTATTTCTCATTCATTGTGCAGTATTTTAATGTTCTCCTGTCTTATATCTTTTAACATACAAGATGACCCATATTGGCTTATTTTTGAATACACTGTATTGCTACTACATAGCAATTAGTCTCTTCAGTTTTTTTTACTTTACTATCAGTATGGCTTACTGGTTCCCATTTGTTATTCTGGACCATTATTTGCTCTTTGTAAATGTCATTTAATATGATAGCAATAGTACATTCTGAAAAGAAACAAGTGGTTACAGTCCATTTTGGAAGATTTCTGCACCATAGGGGATGATCTCTGCTGATTAGGGAGGGCCATATTTCAAATAATCTTGTTCTCTGTGGGGGACAATTTATTTTCAGCCTCGTAATAGGTGGGAGTATTTATCATTTTTAAAATGTTTCCATCATAGCAGTGTTCTCCTGCTGTTACTCTGACAGCCTAAGTTGAAACTTGTCCTGCATCTAAAGGAAACTATGCATAGTAAGGAGGCAGATAAGATTCAACAGTCCTCTATGAGGAACCATAGTATAGCAATCTCCCTGATATTTTAATTTAAAAAAAAAAAAAGAATTTTCAAAACTTGGAAGACTCGACTGAAGTAGTCAAGCTTGTAACCCTGTCAAAAAATATATTGGGTAATTCATAGAACCAAATTTTTAATATACTTGAAATCTTTGTATGAAGTCTTTTAACTTACATTATCTATCCATTTGAATGGAGGTTGTTATATAGTGAAAATCAATGCATTTTACACATTGTTAGTTCTCTCTGCAAACAATGCATAAAGATTTATGAGGCTAACTATTATCAATGCTAATGGGAATTGACTTAAATCCCACATAGGGAGACTAGTTCTTAATATGCATGTGTTTTTTTTCCATGAAACAAATATAATTATCCTTCCTGCATCATCGAAGAAATTCATCAGAGTTCCTTTTGTAGTCAGCAAGACATAATCCTTTTCAAACCAATTTAGTCAAATGTATTTGTCACTATATACCTAGCCCACGGGTATTTATTCAGTCCTTACTTTGCAGAGGAAAACGTCTATTGCCTTTGAATAAAAGTAAAAAAAAAACACTTTGAAAATCTATATATATTCAAATTACCGTATGCTGGATTTTACTAACACCACAATTTCATAAAACTAAGACTAGTTAAGATGTGGGTAGTAAATAAATAACATACTGTGAAAGGGAAATTCAACACTTAATTAAAACAATTGATACTTACAAAAAAAAGAGATCTCTTTAATACCTCTCTTTAACGTAATAAGACATCAATGTTAATGACAACCATGCTGTCCTGCCCTAAGCAATACACTGAATATCAGTTTTCAATAGATCAAGCATTTCTTTACATATTATGAAATGCTTTCTGAAGTTAGCTTTCATATATTGTGATAAAGTTCCAAGCCTGTATTGGTGGGTCCCGTGCTTCCAGGTGGATTCAGTGACCTCAGAAGCTCACTAAGGCCCTCAGTCTGACCTTCCTTTCTTTGTGTAGCCACAAAGGTCACAGCTTTATTGAACTACTTTTACCACAGGCCAGTATGAGAGGTGGGAAAGGGGAACACCCACAGACTGTTGCTCATTAGAGCTCAGTAGGTGCAGTCCTGCCTAGACATAGGTCTGCTTCCCCTCTCAGGGGGTTGCTTTGGAGCAACGGGGTGGGGGAACCCAGGCCCACTCTCTACTCTGGCTTCCAGCCCAGGGACTCTAATAACAACAACAGCAGTTGGCAGCTTTCCCTTCACCAGTGGTTCAGCTCTGATTCCCTGGGCCACTTCCCCATGGTCCCTTTCTCATAGATGCACCTTTACCTTAGGATTCAGCAGTGCTTCCTCCCCTCCATCTCCTTGCACCTGGGTTCTCTTAAGAGCACTGGAAGTAGAGCTTTTAAGCACTGAGTAGGACCTTGATTAGTTCCAGCTGTCTCCATTAGCCTAACAGCCTTTGCTGGTTAATTGGCATCTGGTGCCTGCATTAGTCTAACTACCTTAACTGGTTAATTGGCATCAAGTGTCTTGATTGTCCTGGAGTAGCATTTGTCCCAACCTGTGAATTTAAACCACAATGGACTGTTCTTAACAAAGAATCCCTAAATCTGAACTAGTGGAATAAACATTTAGAGAGTTTCTGCCTTTAGATCTGAATTCATGATTCCCACTGAGAACAGGAGTTTGATAGTGAATAAATTGTGGAGATGTGATAAAGGATCAAAATGTCCAGCAGACACAAGAATTTTACAGCATTGAAGCAAAGTGAAGCGAAATTCACAGGCTCTATGTGGTGTATACAGCACAACACGCCTTTCTGTACACGGGGAGAAAAATAGTAAACTGTAGAATTAGAATCTTAAATCTTTCTTTCAGCCAAAATCATTATCTAAACAAATATAAGCTGCCTTTGCCCTATAGATATAAATGTTAACCTCACAACATAACAAAAGAGTGATAATTGACTGTCACAAATTAGCTGAAGTGGTAAGGGATGATCAGATAGAAGTGAACACTTTGTCACTGTAGGCTAGATGCAAACCCAAAAGCTTTATTTCTTTACTGGAGTAACTTTTATATATTAATGAACTAGAACATACCAGAGATAGTAACATTTAAAACACAGTTACCATTCATTAGATCCCTTGTCTCTGACCCCCTTAATAAAAAGAAAGATGCTGTTAACCCTCAGGGTCCCTGCAAATTATAGGAAGCTTTTATATTGCATCTGGAAAGAGCAGAATATGGAAAATGGATCAACTAGGAAACTTAATTGAGACATTTTGAGCGTCCTTCTCACTCCCAACCCCTGCTACTTCTGTAGTTGGTTAATGAGTGTTATGGGACAAGGAGTCAAGCTCATTTTGTGAAGACGGATGAATTCCATTTTTAATTATGGACTATGGGCCAAGATACACCATACTCCCCTGGATCCACAGTGCATTTGCCCCACAGATATCAATGGGAAGTTAGCACAAAGGTCAAAGGCAAAGTATAACCCTTTCCTAATTGCTATCTAGTTACCATTGCTGTTTGTTGTATGTTCAGTGGCTAAGGATTTGTCTATGCAATAAAGTTGCACTGGTTTAGCTAAAGTTTATTACTTTTGACTTACCTCAGTTAAACCAGTGCAAATCCCTGCGGGAACAGTCTCTTTTGAATTTGAGCAGCTTATTTGGATTTTGCTGAAATGGATTCCCAATAAATATAAAATAAACTGAAATAAGTCTCTGCTTTTTGCACTGGTTTAACTAAATGCGTTTAAAATAACAGTTTGAATAAAACAGGTGTAACTTTCTCAGGTGGAGAAAGCCTTATTGTAACATTGGGCATCGTTGACTGGGAAAACATGCTGTCCTCTACAACCATTGCTGTTTCTGTCCACTGTTTCTTTTTTATGCCAAGTTCCCTTTTCTCCCCCTCTTCATCTTCCATTGCTTTGCATGTCTTCTCCTTCCTTTCCTCTACATTTTTTCCATGTAGCAACTCACTTTCCAGACTCTATTAGTTTCATTTGCATGCTCTTCACTATTTCATCTGCTAAATGATCTGCATAACAATGCAAATTGTCCCTTTAAGACAGAAGATGGAAGTCTCCAGGGTTATGCCACTCCATTCCTGGGGCTTTTCTGAAAACTGAACAGGCAGCCATTAGGAGAGAAGTGGTCCCAGAGAGAGCAAATTTGTGATCTCAAGAGAGCCCAGGATGCTAATTCTCAAAGAGTAGATGAGGCAAAGCTCCTGCCTCTGTCTCAGCCAGCCATAAGGATGTGCTCTCTGAGGGTATCTAGAAATCGTAGGCTTTCCCACATAATCAAGTTATGAACAGTCTTTTTCCAACAAGGGAGGGAATTCTAGTTGCTGCCAGAGATGAGGAGAACTTTACCTTGTTTGAGCTTTGCCACGATTTCTGTGCAAAGCGCTTTCTAAAGGAAAAACACCCAACCTAACGAGTGGCCGTAAATAACTTAATGGATGTGGCCTTTGGCTACATTCATCAATGAAGCAGTAAATGCTGTCACTGTTGAAGTCTTTCAAGTTATTTCTGTTCTAGAATTCCAATAACTGTGAAATGGCTCTTGATCTTCGTTTTTTGTTTGCTTGCGTTTTGCCCAACTCTCGACCATTTATGTTGAACATTCCAGTAACATCAGAGGCATCTGCAACTGCAAACTTTTACAGATGCATTTTTTGATTCAACCATGCTGAAAAGGTTAGGATGTGAGATGGACTTGGATAAGAGCATCCTCCTCCTCAGGGTGCTCTGGCAGTGTCATTATATGCTCTAAATAGTGCTAGTCCTTTTGAGATGCTCCCTTCTGCTGAGACTTCTTATCGAGCTAACTGTGGTTGTAAATGAATGGATTCCCTGTCCCATATTGGGCTGTGTGATGGGGCTAGCCAAACCCACACTAGCCCGGAATGGGTTAAGCCAGTAGCTCTGGCAGCGGAAGTCCCACCCCCAACGTACTGGGCATGCTCCAAATGTGCTAGGAGTATAAAAGGAAGGAGCTCAGCTCATTCTGGGCTGGTAGCCGAGGGAGAAGGACGTGCTTGGGAGGCTCCTGCAGTGGACCAGCCTCAGCCTCAGCCTCAGCCTCAGCCTCAGCCTCAGCCTCAGCC
>ML677377.1:7594087-7693730 GCA_007922305.1 Dermatemys mawii
CTCAAGGCTTCCCCAAGCCTGCCAGGAGCCAAGTGATGGGAGCAGCCAAAGGAGGCGATTGAGCTGTCGGCTAACGGAGGAGCCAACGACGCCTGGGAGACGTCTGCAGGAACCTCGGTAGGAAGTGACCCAGGGAGGGTGCTGGAGTGGTACCTCCTATCCGGGAAACCTCAGGATATTTTGGAGGGACACCCCTGCTGAGCCAGTGGTGAGGCACTATGCCACTGTTAGGGCCCTGGGTCGGGGGCCGGTGGAGTCGGGTGGGCCTGGGCTCCCCTGCCTAGGCTGCCACACCCCTAGGTAGGTGACACCTAGGTGGACTCTAGCAGCTAGGCCACATTGCCCTGTGATCCTAGGGCTATTCTATGGACTCTGGCCAGTAGGCCAAACTGCCCTGCGACCCCAGGGCTGTTCTATGGACTCTGGACACTGGGCCACATTACCCGGCAATCCCAGGGCTGTTTTATGGACTCCAGCTGCTAGGCCATATTGCTCTGCGACCACAGGGTGGTTCTATGGACTGTGGCCGCCAGGATGTATTAACTTGCGACCCCAGAGTGATTCTGTGGACTCTGGCTGCTGGGCCATGCTGCCCTAAAACAAGGGCAAGCCTATAGACTCTGGCCATTAGGCCACGTTGCCCAATAGTCGGGGGCGTAAACCCCGACAGGCTGTTTTCTGGATATCCTCCAGGAAGCTTTTTGTTTTGATTGAGGAAGATAGTAGTGTCATCTAATTGCTTCCTCAGTCACAGATACTGAAGCAGCCAGCTGACACTTTCTTGAGAGTCAGGAAGAATTGAATAGGGTGGTGGTAACTCTTTCCTCTCCCAAAATGACTGTGATATGGGTCATTATGAGAGCAAGTGGTATGTTTCCTTTAGGATATGAGTTCTTGAAATTCAAATAATCAAGTGAAGGGGAAGAGCTCAGTTCACAATCATTCGTGAACTGACCTGCTCCATCACAAACTAAATTATGTTAAGTTTGTATGACTCTGACTTTTAGGAGCAACTTGTGAGCAGGCATTTCTTGCAAATGTGCTCATTTGTACCTCAAACTTTCCCCCACCCCATTTGTGACTTCAGCAAGTCTGCATTTATGCACACACTCACCCATTTTGTGTATGCAAGTCTGCATGGATATTCTTAACCTTTTCAGCTACAGATGGAGGCCCACTTAAAATGTTTAGAAGTAACTATGACAGGGAATAAGACATGTCTCAGCTTGTGGAAAAAGAGTTTGTCCAGCAGGTGGTTGTTCATAGCTAGTCCACTCTCCATGTGTATATCTCCCATGCACTCAGGTTGGAATCCTGTGGCCAGAAGTGGTCACCCATTTTCCCTGAATGTCCTTGTGCCCCACACTAATGGTATTAAGGATGGAGCAGACCCAACCACCTCTCAGTTCCTCCTTAACACCTGTCTAAAATTCTTTTTTAAAAAATGTACATCATATGTATATAAATAGTATCAGGATTAATGTTAATATAGTTAGAGCAGGTTTTCTAGCCAACTGGTAGTTTAAAATAATTTTATAGTCTTTGCTTTATTTTGGAAAATTCCGGCTCTTATGAGAAACCTTCAGTATACAATTTTCCATAAGAATAAGATCATGCTTAGACCCCATCCATAAGATAGTCTCTGATTTTCATTTGAACCAAGTGCTACACTAAGCAGTTTTCCTTCTCATAGCACATACAAGTCAGGGTGAAGCTACACTGCATGCCTTAGATGTCCTTAGCACACTCCTGTTCGATTTACATAGGGTAAGAGAGTCGTGAGATGACTTTAAATAGTCTGTATTATTTACAGACAGGTTAAAGGGGCAAGCTTTTTCAACTCAAAGGCTTTAAAAATGAATGCCCAGTTGCATTATGAGCTAGCCAACTTAGATTATCCAGCTCAGATTGATTCATTCTTAAAGAATTCAGGTATCGTCTTCTGCTTCCTTGAGAAGCATACCCATTCAGAAATACACAGAGCAGCAACTTGTAGTTCAGTCTAGACCTCTATGAAGCACTTATCTAGTTGAAATAAACACAATCTGATGCTTCTTTTGGTAGATTTACACTGCAATGTTTGTTTAGGTAGACTCGAACATCCACCTCCATGTTACCTGGTCACTGCCTGTGAGTCACCAAGAATGGAATATATGGACAGGCATTCAAAGAATAGGAGGCAGTTAGTTACCTGACAATATCTGGTTCTTTGAGATGTATTGTCCACATGGATTCCACAACCCATGAAGGGCAGTTGTTCCAAACTTTAAGCCCTTGGTACATGGCACAAGAACACTGAAAGCTCAAGCATGGTCTCAACAAATATTCCAGCCAAAAGACTGTATGCCTTAGGCATACAAGGCATGTATGCACCAAGAGTGGAATCCGCATGGACAAGGCACCTCGAAAGAACCACAGTTACTATAAAGTAAGGTCACCACTTCATTTAGTGTCTATCAAATCATGCTGTTATCGAACATGATTGTATATGTGAGGTATCACCACTGATATGCTACTGTTAGCCAGGCAAATGAACATTTAAAACTTAGCCGAACCTGCTTATGATATTTCAAGCATGGAAGTAATTGTCTGAAGCATGAAAAGCACTGACAGGTTGCACCATGCATATTACTAGGGGTTACCTAGGAATAATTAATTGCCATCAATGGCTTTTAAGAAAGTGAAGTGGGCATTTAATAATCTAATAATAAAGCTCTCTTATATAGTGCTTTATGGCAGCTGATCTCAAAGAGCTTTACAAAAGAGATGAACATCATTATCCCCATCTGTCAAATGGGGATAAACTGAGGGGCAAATCATTTCAGCTCTGTGTGCGTGGTACAAAGGTAGAGTAAAACAGGAGATCATTAGAGAAATTCAATGAGTGTATCAAAGGAGAGAAGAGTAAGCAGGGGATGGTCCCTATGTTTTATGGTAGGCACTGGTGGTTGGGCTATTATAAGGACAGAATAGTCCTAAGAGTCGGATGCCCTTATGGCAACTACCAGTCAATAGAGTTGGATGAGCTTAAGTGAGGGCAAAATTTAACCCAAAGCCTATATTGCAAAGTAAAAATGTTTTCATATTCATACTGGTTTTAATAAAATATACAGAATAATAGAATAATGTTTATCTGTATTATGAAAGTTAGTGCCTCATTTACAGGCATGAGATAAGTTCATAATGTGTGACCATCTGTCTGTTTGTGTACCTTGCATATTATTTGGGTAGAATTAAGATTATATGTGCCCTTTTGTAATACAGATTGAAGTATTAAGTGTATGCATAGAATTGCACAACTCCCATTATATCACTTTGTCATTGCTTCTTGCCTACCTAAATTCCACCCATAGATTCAACTGTATACAATATAGTGTTCTCTTGTGGTGCGAAACTGTTGTTCTCTTCTAAACAGCTGCTGCATTTCACCCCAGAGAGAGTTGCCTTGCTGTGGTGGGGGAAATGATACTTGTAAACGTAGCCTGTAAAGTGCATTGGGATCCTTCCAAATAAAATATGCCATACAAATATAAGACAATAATAATTCTAACTTAAATAATAATCACCTTGTATTCATAATAGCCCGAAGAGATTATCTTCTTTTGCTTTATTATGGAAACTGTTTAGCAACTGTAACTGTAGCTGCCAGTCCCTTTATAATTGTCAGGATTGCCTCCCAACTCTGAACTCTAGGGTACAGATGTGGGGACCCGCATGAAAAAAGAAATAACCCCCACAAGCTTATTTTACCAGCTTGGGTTAAAATGTTTTTCCCCAGAACACAAATTCTTTTGTATCTGGACCTGGTACGCTGCCACCACCCAAACTAGGTCTAGGGTAGTTTGGGGACCCTTCTTTCCCTTTCCACTAACCCCCCAAACTTCTTCCTTCCCTGGGAAGCTTGAGAGAAAAAAAAAAACAAACCTTGCCTGATCCTGTGAGACGTGCCCGATCCAAAACCAGGATCTTACACAATGAAAAACAAGCAGTCAGCTTCTTAAAAGAAAGATTTTAATAAAAGAAAAAAAGAAAGGAATAAATCCCTTATAACCATCAATAGAACAGCATCTACCATAATTAACAAAAGGATTCAGAAACCAAGCCTCTCCCCCGAGGCAGTTTTCTCCCACAGTTGATATTTCTGCTGAAGCTTACAATATCAAGAAGCACCCAGCCAACACTCACCACTGAGAACCCTCCAAGTGATAAAAAGAAGGTAAACTTACTGACTACAATACTTAATAGAATCTTATAGTTAGAATGAAAGACATAGCTGTGTTCCCCCCATAGCCAAGGTGAACAGAGAGAGACCCAGAGAGAAACTGAACTTAAAATCCTTTGTCTCTTGAGGAATTTCTCATTGGTCAGTTGTCCCCCTCTCAGGTTACCTTTAGCTTAACCCCTTACAGGTAAACACTAATTTTAGGCTACTTTACACTTATAACAATAATGAAATAACATACAAATACATAATATTTTCAAGTTTTGAGAAACACTATATGTAAAACTAGAAGTCACAATGTGAATTTTCCCCAGAAAAGCTCGTTGTAGGACTTCGACTTTAATTTGTGACCCTGAGGATATTTTAGCCATATTATTTTATTTATTTTATTTATTTTATGATGTGACAAAATAAAACTCCGTGTCATGTTTAAATAAAACCAATAGAGAGAAGCCGTGAAATAAACATCTGTTTCACTATCCATTCTTGCACTGTTTCTGCTGTTTCCATAGCTCTTTGTTCTTCCCAAAGCCTTGTTTCACTCTGTAGTTGCCTCACTTCAAACACATATAAGCCCCATAACCTTTAAGGGGTATTGAGTGCAAGTCTCTTGACCCACATATGCTGCCTGACAGTGCTATTTGATTGTTTCTCTGCTACAAATCCATTTGCTGAGCTACTGCAATCCATTGGAGTCAATGGAATTTTAGGATACAATATTTGTGGTACTTGGCACTGCCCAAAAGCCAGATCTTGTCATTACTTCTGTGTTGGCACAACAACCATGTTGTTCTTTTACTTGTCACTGTACTTTTAGATAATACCTTCCTTGTATAGACTGTGAAGAATAGTATTGCCTGTATTTTGGAATCATCCCCATATATTCATGTCCTAGCACTGGTCCATTCATGCATAGACTCTCATATACACTAATTCCAAAGATTAATTTAAGGTGATGCTAAAACTCTCAATCAAAATGTGTTAAATTTCTACCTATCTGTTGCAGATCACAGAAGGGGAGGGGTTGATATTCTCTGCTGTTTAAGATAGATGGTCGACTTGTTCTTCACAGGAGGAAAAAAAAAATCTAATCATTCTGCACCACTGGAGTCTGGCTCAAGCTGCTGAGAGAGTGGAAGATAAATGCCATTGGAAGAAAGCAGATATGAGGGTACTTTTCAGTGTAGACAGACATCCCTGCTAAAACCGGTGACTAAAATGTGCAAAACACAAATCTAAAAATGGCATATCTGGAGAGTTTACCTACCTTTAAATTACTGTCACTGTTAAATTAGCAGGTGCACTGCTTTGCACATCTGATGAATATTTTTCCCCATTCTCTTTACACAGTGAAATCACTGCATCACAAGAGCTTTGAAGTATATAATTACTTACTTATTTTCTTCCCACTGAGTTTTAGCATACCTCTCTTTTATCCAGCAATGTTCCCTCTCATGATTTTATTTTAATAGCTCCATGAAGCTTTTGGAGTCAGAGCAGAACAACTGCCACCATGAAAGTAAAACAGAGAACCCAGCTCCAGAGCTATATTGTTTCTCCAGTCCTCCTGTTGTACAGAGAACCTTGTACATACTGGGAGGCAGAGGATAGATCACTGGTCTGGGGCTCAGGAAACAGTTCTGCCCCAGGCCTTTTGAGTGACCTTGGACAAGTCACTTCACCTATGTCTCTGAGCCTGTATCCCCTCTGTCAAATGGGGAGCCTTGCCTCTTTTGTAAAGTGCTTTTGAGACTTACTGATGAAAAGTGCAATGTAACAGTTTGGTATTATTATTATATCAGTTACTAACGACAAGCATTGGATTATTGTGATCAAATGCAGTCCCATATTCATACCATACAAACTATTGTAATAACCTTAGAACAAAATATGCCTTGTAAGGTATCATTTGAAAACTGATAATTCACTAGTCAATTATTAATATATGAAATGTGTAGCAACAGTATATGTAAAGTTATGAATTCCCTTTAAATAAAGGTAGCGTATTTTCAAACCCATGTAGTCCAAGTAGGCCTGAGTGGTGAAGTAGGTCTTAAAGGAATGTATGTTTACTCAGTTTACATGTAAGTTGTAAACAGGGTCCTCAGACAGTGAGAAGGGGAAGCTCGGTGACAAAGAAAATCTTCATTTTTCAGCGAACAGAAGTGAGAAGAAACAGCATGGAACTTCTTTCATAACCAGACACAATGCCATCTTCTTTTACTGTTTGAATAAATGTGGATTTGAGTGGTAACTTTTGGGAAAATTCATCTCCAAGAAGGACTGGACTATAAAAATGAGAGGCAGAAACATGCCAGAATCTCTCTTGCCCATCTAGCTCTCTCTTCACCTAAAAAGACAAAAACAGTTGTTGGACTTTGGGATCTGACCCTGGCCTGAGAGTTTGGTCAACGATGTTACTGGAACCATGTGGTAAAGGATTTTCCCTTGGTGAAGCTTAGAATGTGTTTTATCTTTATTTCTCTTGTAACTATTTCTGACTTTGTCACTTACTATCTCTTTTATAGTTAAGTACACTTGTTTTAGTCTTTAATTAAAACTATTGCCACACTGTAAATTATTTGGGTAACTTTATTTCAGGTAACAGATGTTGTACACTGATCCACTTCATGAGGCAATGGACCTCGCATACGTGGACTCTCCAGAGAGGAATGGACAGGGCAAAATGGGGAAAATCTGGGATTGGGAGTGTGTTGGGGTCTGCAAGTAGTGCCATGGCTGCTGGAAGCCAGAGTGACACTGTCTGTCGACAGGCTACTAGGTTCAGAGCTGCTGGACCAGGGCTGTGGCTATATCCATATACTCAGGGTATGACCTTCGTGCTGTTTGGCTGTGCGTGAGCAGCCCAGGTAGGAGATACAGTACCAAAGCATTGTGAGGCACCCTCGGTTGCAGGGCAAGGGTGATACAGCTTTTTAATGATTGGGATTGTATCCCAAAATGTCATAATTATAGATAGGAGAAAATTGTGGACTATTGGGACAGTTGTCTAGAAACTTCAAAGATGTTTCTCGATTCATTCTTGTGGGTCTACATTTTCTTTGTGCGCCTCTTCATCATCATCTTTTCCTCTGGCCACTTATAGTTACACTTTGGCAAGGTGCAACGACACTGCATACACAGTATTCTCCAGCTCCTAAATGGGAGGATACGTTTAGCTTTGAGATTAAGGCCTCTCCATGTAGTGCTACGTGGCATGCTACAGAGACACAAACTCGATCTACTTTTGTGTGACTTTTTCATTCTTCACAGTTCTAATGAATCTAGGTCTTATGGCTTCTTTTAAATCCAAGTTTTCCACCATGCACTGTTGCTTAGATACAGAGGACAGTTAGAAGTATTCTTAATAAAAGAAAGTGGTGTGTCTTTTTCCAACTAGGTTCTTGGACAGAAAAAAAAAAAAAGAGAGAGAAAAAATCAGTATGAAATTAAGCTTGTTGTTTCTTTAGAAACATGGACATTCAGTCTTTCTAACTTTGCAAACTGGCTTTCAATTTAATAAGTTTCTTTCTCTGACAGCAGATGAAGTCCTTAGTATGAATGCATGGACAAAGACACCAATGATTACAAAATTGTCTGAGATTTTCTCAGCTGAAAAGCATGGAATACTCTTTAGAGAGCATATAACTGAATGCAAGGAAGATTTTTAAGAAGTCCATGCTATTTCATGAACTGAAGAGAGGGCTATCTATAAGGGCCCAATTCTGAGAGGTCTTTAGAATCCTTGAGCACAAGGTCATGCAAGGTATGGCCCAATCATGGCAAATGTATCTGACCACTATTACAGCCATGTTTCTCTGAACCACTTTTTAAACAGAGAATGAATTCTGTTTCTGAAAGCACCTACCCAGCAGGTAACTGTGTAACAATTTGTAATATAGAGTATATACATTTCAGTATTTTATGTATTGAAATTTAATTTAACACATTGATGTGCAGGGTATTTGAAAGCTTCTGTAATTTTGATTATTTTGGTTTCTTTGCTTTGGAAGGAGCTTGACCTTTCTACAGAGAAATGTACCAGAGCAAACACAGAAGGTAATGTGGCACTGATTAAACACATGCCCACCTTAATTTGAATCACTGGAATTTTTTTCTAGTTTATGTCAACTTTAATGATAAAAATACATATATGGCTGGTTCTCACTTACCCTATGTTACTTGTGGATGTCTTTTCCTGTTCGTTAATTAGGCATCAGGATTTCAGTCATTAATGTAAATCATTAATATGTTATGAATAAATGCTGTACATGTGTACGGGGGCACTTAATTGAATAATTAAAGCACTGACTAAAGCATCAAGCACCTTAGAGTGGATAGGCAGGAGCTACATTTGTTTAAAAAACTATTGATTGACACTGAAGACTATAATATCAATGACAATTTTACAACAGTAATAGTGACTTGTGACAATAGAATGAAAGATGGTCACTTGGTTTCATCATTATTCAACAGAATTCAATGGATTTGATCTGTGTTTCAGTTGTGTACCAGTCTCTCTGTTAGTTCATCACTCAGCTGGATGAGATTGATGTAACAGAGGGGATTTGATGGACTTGGGAATCTTTGTGGCTAAGTGATGACCTATGCAAATCCCTGCTACCTAACTCCTATTCTCTTCAGTGGTAGTGAAATTGCACCTAAACATGGTAAAGGATGGAGGTGTGGGATGGAAAGAAAAACATTGCAAGTGTGTATGAAACACTGAGAGAGTAAATGTTTAGGGTTTACTTGGTCCTGCCAGAGCACTGGACTTGGTGACTTCTCAAAATCCCTTCTAAGGCTATATTTCTGTGATCCTATCATTTTGTCAGGAGCTGTCACCAATATGCAAACAAACTATGTTTGTCTGTTTTCTCAGCAGGTTACCCTGTTTTGGATCTCAATGAAAGAAAAAAAGAAAGAGGCTAACAACTTTATTTAAGCATAAGCTTTTGTAGGCTACAGCCCACATCATCGGATGCATAGAATAGAACAGACAGTAGGAAGGTGTGTATATATACACAGAGAGAACAGAAAAAGGTGGAAGTTGAAAGAATGAAATAAAAGTGTCTGAGGCTGAAACCTAGACAAAATGGAGATAACTGTGGATCAAGGGTTCCATGCAGAGCGACAGAGGAAGATTATGTCTGCACATTTCACTGGGCATGTAATTCTGCTTTTTTCCCCCCAAAGGTAAGCGGTATCAATGTCTTACTGTTTACTTCCCTCTTCTAGAACTCTGGGCCACAGTGATGGTTTGAGTTTGCTTCCATACTGCCTGCCCATGACATGGCTGATGAAAAGTTTATGATTATTTCTTGTGGCTCATGAACATCACCATAGTTGTCATACTTTTTCACCTCTGGTTTAGATTGCTTTAATGAGAAGTCCCTGAGGATGCCATGGATGAACTTCCAGAAGCTCCAGCTAGCAGAATGTGGCATTCCACTCCTTGAATGGGATGGATAGCCATGAGTCTATATGGAACATTGCACTAGTGATATATCCAGTTCCAGTTGCACATTAAGGTCTTGTCTTCAAAACCCTATGTATTGTAGGACCCGTTCAGTTAAGAGATTGCTGTCCTCTTTGTGCCTCATTTTGAAATAATCTGCTGGGAGTCTCAGCTCTCCATGTGTGATAAAATACTTGATTTGGTGAGCTCTCAATGGGGCATTGTTTTTTCAAGAGATCTGGGATTTTTCAAGCCTCAGATCATTCAGCAAAGTTATAGGAGGCAATAAAAAAGTTTTCATTACAAACCTGTCTCAAAGTTCCAAAGTCGGAGATGAATGGAATGTAATTAGTTTGTGACACTTTTCTGTTTTCCTGTAACTCAAACTTGACAACATGCAGGTCCTTAGCCCACAGTTCGAATTGAGTCCTCTTTATTTTCCAATATTTAAACTAGGCATATGTCCTGATCTTTGTTACTCTGTGAAATCTGACAACTTGTCATTGTGAGTCTACCTGCTTTCTTTTCATACTTGTAAATTAGACATGGAATTATTTCATTATAATTCTGTGAATGTATTTATTTTATAGTCAGTCATGAAAATCTCAGAGAACCACTTTTAGAAAAAGCCATAACAATTGTTTTAGGCCACAAACTTGGTCTCCATTATATTGATCTATTTTAAAGGCCATATCCTATTATTGGTGAAAGGACAGCATAGATGAGCAAGGATGCAGGAATCTTACTGACTTTTGGAAGGATTCATGGTGAGCAGTGGAGAACTAATTCCTAAGGTCTATTGACTGTGCTGAGGGTCTGTTTGATGTATTTAAATTATTTTTGCTGTTTATTCTATTTTAATTTCTACAATGGCTCTTGAATGTCTGCACAGAACAATTTTTGGTGACAAACCATTGTATTGTTATCGTGCAAGAGGCTGTGATTTCTCAGGATGTTTGGCTTATAAAGGGTTGTTAAGAACAAGAAACAAAACCAGTTAATGTTGTTCAAACAAATTGATGGATCAGAGCCTCAGATGTTATAAATTGGCATTGTTCTATTGACTTCTATGCTAAATATTTTTGAGGCCCTGTTTACAGTGAGGAGTAGCTACTCTGATGTAAACCCTTGGCATAGATAGGGTGGGTTATGGTAAACTGCAAACTGTATTCAAGCAGTTTATCCTTGTTTCAATCCAGGGTAAGGTATACTAGCAGAAGTAGCAGTTTTCCCTTCTCCATACTAAGGCTACACAAGTAGCTGGACTCTGATGGTTGAAAGCAGGGCAGACCCCCAGTGTGGACAATAGCCTAAGGCTATTCAGCATACTTAGCCCCTCTAAAGGCAGAGTTTGGTGACTGCTGCTATTAGCTTCATCTAATTCACAAGGAGTCTCATGATGGACATTCATGAACAACTAATCTTCAAATGCAAGAATAGTAGTGTAGACGTATTGTTGTCTTATTGCAAAAAAACATTCCAAGCCTCCAAGATGTGCTATGGCTGCCTCTTCATTACAAATAATCCCAAATTACCATGTTTCAGGAACTGCAAAGATAATTTTTGAGTTCGTTTCCATTTGGCAAAACTGTCCTCACCTGACATTAACACTTGAATAGTTTGAAATACTGAAACCAATGAACAGATTTGGAGATGTAAAATACATTAATAGTCGTAGTTCAAATATATAAAACAAACTTCCCTAGGGAGTGGTTTTCCATGTTAATTCATTTGTTTATAAGATAACTGAAGCCATAAGTGTTCTGTTTTAATGAGGTATTAGTTAACAATTATATAAAACACTAAAAATAAGATGTTGCTGAAGCAAAACATGGAGAAGATGCACACAGAGTGAAAGAATATTTAACTACAAAACTGTGCAGATTTAAAACAAAAAAGGAGAGTTTTAAAATAAAAAGTGCAATTGACATTGTTGACATATAATAGGCATTATGTATTTTAAAAGGTCATGTCAGGAGAGACAAAACTATGTATTCTGAAATGGGTAAAGAAACCAGGAGTACTCATGTGAAAGATGGCACTAGGGATCATGCTGCTGGCTCTATTAATAAACAAGAACATTTTTGGTTTTGATTAAAATGTGCTTTAAAATAGTGTGGAATGAGCCTTCCCCCTACTATGTAATTTTGCATTCCCTGTGATTTATAAAATCTCATTTTAATTGCAAACCAGTGGTTCTTCTCATGTATGTGCTTGAGCACTATATAATTCCACAGACAGCTAAACTAGCACAGTTGCTAAAAGGAAAGAAGTGTTCAGAAAACAAGATGTATTAAACCTGAAGAAATGGTGACCTGCAAAAAAACATTCCAGCTCTCATGAAAATGTCACTCATTTGTTGGAATGAAGTTTCTAATTAAAAAAATATACTCTCACACCCAAGCTAGCCTTGGAAGCAATATTCTGAACCTTAGATCTAAAACTTAGGGTAGAAGTTCTCATACTTCCTCGTAAGATGATGTCTTGTAGACACCTCTTCTCCCACTCACGAGCATATGGAAGAACTTCCCTTCTTTTCATCATTTGATAGTGTAATGCCACCAGACCCTGGTGGGAAAGATTGAGCCGGGGACCTCTGCAGTGTAGTGCAAGAACCTCTATGGCATAAGCTAAAAGCCCACTGACTATTAGCTAAGGCAATAGAGCAGACTCATTTTATCTCCCTCTTTTCAATGTCACAATGTCAATAGATGGGACAGAACACCACACCCAGACTGCGTGTGGGTTACATACTAGCTAAGGAAGCACATTCTGAGCTTCAGAAACCTCCCAGTTGAAATCCTGGATGAGCCCCCACTTGGGCACCTGGACAGAAAACCACAGCCAGAAGAACCAGATCAGAAGAATACCACAGCCAGAACAACCAGATGCTATTGTAACTCAGACGGTGTGTGGATTACAATAGCATCTTGTGACAATTACAGCAATTACTTTAACAAGTAATAGGAAAAGGAAGGATGATTTTGTCATTCAGGTGCTGAACTGAGACTCTGAAGTGCTAGGTTCAATTCCCACTGACTTTCTATATCACTGACGTGCTTTTGAAAATCCTATCCTCAGTGACTAGCACATAGCCATACAATAAGTCTGTAGCAGAGCTGGGAACTGAATCAAACATTCTTGAACCCTAGACCAATGCTCTATCCACAAAACCATTGATCAATTAAGGTAATATGTTTTAAGCTAGCTAGCAAGGAAATGTTTGGTTTCTCTCAGACTATATATACACTGAAAGACCATCTTATGTCTTTTTCCTATAAATATGTAACATATAAATAAATTAACTTGTTTCAATCCACATTGGATACTTACCATACTGTGAAATAAATGTGGCCAATATTTTAATTTTACTTCTTACTTCAAATAATCACAACATCAAGTGTCACAATAAATAGATTTTTTACTCTGTAACCTATTAACTTCTATATTACTGTTCAAGCACATACTGTTTCCATTATAAACAGATTTTTTTCCATGCCTGTACTTGCAAAAAAATCACTTCTGGGGCTATTGTGTGTGCCATCAGCCATTTCTTTGCATTTGGAGAATTGACCAAAACACAGATTTCCCATTGTAAAAGCAAAGTTTTAACCACATTAGGCTGATTTAAGGATGAACCTAGACCTCATTAAGGACTAATACTCTGACCCATGTATTACTTTTCTGTTTCTGTTTTTCTTTAACTCTGTATCTAACTGAATTACTTGTATTGCAAAGTGTGCACTAGTAAATATACCCAATTTTCAGTATGTCTAGGTTACTATTACTATTGGATCCTTACATTTAGCAATTTCAGACTTTCCATAACCCTGCATTTTGCAATTAGAGTTTTCTGTAGCTAATAATAGCTGTATGATTTGTTTATTATGCCTCAGGTCTTGGATACCTTGCCTATGGCCAGCAATTAATTTGCTAGTGAATACTGCAGAAACATACAAAACCTACAAGCACAGCAAATGGAATCAGAAATTTACACACAGCGGAGTGTGGTGTGAAATATGACTGAAGAGTACTTAGGGATCTGGGACATTTGAGGAATCTAGTTGTTCAAAGTGTTAGCTGACTTGTAACCTATTCAATGCAGATGGAAATATTTTTGTATTAGTGCTTCAGATGTTGCTACCGGTGGTTGTGTAATAGTGGGTAACTTGAAGAAAAAAAGTTTGTGCAGACCATAATTTAGTGACTGATGCAGCTGATTAACTTGAGCAACACTATAAAGAATAATCTTAACAGTTAGGTAACAAGGCTCTGGTGAGATACCTCTGTTCTTTGTTTTACCTTATGCTTCATTTACAAATTCAAAAAAAAAACAAAAAAAAAAAACCCCAACCCTCCAAAAAAACCCAAAACAGCCTCTGTAGTCTGCTTTCTTAAATGCAAAACTAATGCACATTTTACAAATAAGCACATTAGTATTTGTCCCAGACACATGGGAAGAAAGATTAGATGTGATGAATATGATTTGATTTGTCCACAGGTTGATTATTTAATTAATCTGGTAATAACTTATTGTGCAGATTATGATTCCTTCCTTAACTGTTTTCACCTGGTGAAGGGCTGACATCAACTTCTCACTCCTCCATAGCTAGTCCCAGGCTTATTGCCCCGTGGAAAGGGGACTGTCCCCTTGTCTGTTCCAGACACTAGGAGCTCTTGTCCCATTTCCCAGCTTCTTTAGAGGATGCCTTCCCCTAAGTCTACTTCCAATTCCAGTTTATTAGGGAACCAGATCCTTTCTGGAATAATTGCATTAGACACCTGCCATGCAGAGGTGCCAGCAAGTAGCTTGGCTGCTTCTCCACACCCCAGCCAGCTTCTCAGATAGTTAACAATTCCCTTCAGGGCATCAGCCAAAAATCCATCTGATCCCCAGCTGGAGACGTGTACCTCACCATCCCTGAAAACTCAGGTACTAAATATGATCTTTTTGGTGGACAGTTACCAATCCTCCACAATCCGGATGCATCACATGTGTCCTGGCCTTATGAATCCGTGGAAGCCCTCAGGTTTCCTACCGTATCCTCCACTGCAGCATTCAAGACCAGTTTATTATCTCATCCCAGGAAAAGGTCCTGGATCTGCCCTAAATCTTTCTGTGTCCTGATGATTAAGTCAACCTAGAAACAATCACAATTTGTGTTCAGCCTGATGCAGAATAATAATTTCAGGTGGCTGCTTCCTGGCTGTCAAAAAGTTCTAAAAAAGGCATGAGAGTTTGCCACCCATGCCATGTCAGTTCAGATTTGTCTCACTATTGAGGCCCAGATGTGAACTTCCATGAAAACTGGCTGCATGCCTGTGGGCCCAATACCTGCACTATACTAACAAGGGATCTGAACCAGAAGAAACAGCCTTGTGTAACAATCTTAGTGCTTTCACAGCTGATTCCACCTTACCACTACTTTGTGAGTAAACTGGAGAAGAGTGTATGGGGTTCAAACTCCTATTTGCATGCAAATTCCTTGAATTCTTCCATGGCTAATGTGACCCATTTCCTTATTTTCCATTTAGTGACCCTCCGTATCTTTCATTAACAGAGTGAAGATGAATGCAGGTTAGTTCAACAAGTGAACTTAATTGAACCCTATGGACTGCTCTGTCAATGTGGCAGAGTTCCTTCCTGCCTAACTCCACCTGTTCCCTTTTCCACTAGTGTCCCATCAATAACAGTCCCTCCAGGGAACACGGAGCACCACTTGCTCCAAGTCCCTCTTCACTGGATTCAGATCAACTTTCAGGTCCAACTTTGGCAATCCTCTCTGCTGCACTGATTGAGGGATTGTCCAGTGCTCAGTAAATCCTCCATCTCTTAATTTTCCCTTAATAAATTAGTTCTGGCCATGAGTGAGGTAGTAGCTGACTGCCCAAGTGCAAAATACGCTTCCTAAAGGCACCATGTGGGGTGTGAAATTGAAGATGTCCAAGCTTGTAGTTTATAAGAAATACTGTTCTTGGATAATACATCTCTCCTAGCCAACTCCTTCAATCCTATTAAGCAAGTAGAGATACTCACCTGTTTCTTCAGTCTCCAGTCAAGCCAGTCTAGGAGGGACAAGGCAGAGCAGGATGACCTCTGTTTTTTCATTTGCTGGCAGTGCTCCTAACCTACCAGACAACAGGCAATGAAGCCTAGAGATTTGTATTGTCTGTTGAATCCACTCATGCTGCAGATAAGAGTATCCAGCTGTCCCACCAACTATGCACTGGGTTTTAGCCAAGCTGTAACACCTAGTGTCAGGTGGGGAAGGGATTGATGATATGTATTCTGTCTCCACCTGTGAGCTGTGTGCATATATTAGGAACTATCTCCCCTTTATAGATTAACCCGATGCTCCATTCCCCAAGACCAGTTCCTCTCTCTGTCCAATTTCTGTGTAGGCTGCTAGTCAGAGTATCTATACCCACACCATGTAAAGGGTCTTCTGTTGTAGGTAGTGGCCTCATGACAGCTGAAGGTGTATCTTGGACTCTTCCCACTCTCTGGTAGGAATTGAATATCATGCAGTACTCCTTAACTAGCTCAGCTGTCTCTTTTTGCTGAGGTCCTAGTCATAGCATCACTGAACCATTCCCAAATTTCAGCTGGGATCTCTGCTGCACTAACACTGAGCTGTGCTTCTGTTCCAGCTGGGATCGTAGCTGCAACAACATGGAGCTATTGGCTGGTGTCTTAGCCACAGCAATAATAAACTGTGTCTCAGTGTCCCCCAAAGCAAAAGCATTTGGTGCACATCTATGGGGATGTGGGTAGGGCTCCAAACTCCCTCTGCAGAGTCATCTGCATGAAGCAGCCTCTCCTGTTTAAACTCACTGAAGACAGATAGTTACCTACAAAGGAACTCATCTCACTGTATGCCCTCTCCCTGCAGGGGTAGCACTCCCACGGCTAGTCTACACTACCATGATACACTGGCACAACGATGCTGCTGTGCTGATGTAGAGCATCTGGTGAAGAGGCGCTATGCTGATGGGAGAGTGTGCCCTGCCAGTGTAGTGCTAGTGTGGACAGTGCTTAGTTTGATGTAATTTGAGACACTCAAAGGGGTAAATTACATACACTTAAGTGATAGTATAGACTCAGTAGCCCCTAGCCTCCGTCCTTACATTCCCTCTGCAAGTTGGATAAAAAAAGTTAGATCTGTAACATTCCTCCTGCTGGGGAGAATTACACGTGATTGGCTGCTGCAACCACTCTCATCCTGCACCCATGTGTGGCCTGCAGGGAATGATAGAATCATAGAATCACAGGGTTGGAAGCAGAGGTGAAAGTAAAATTTTTGATTTACTGGTACGGGGAGAGGGCGCAGCTTCCTCCGGAAGGGGCCGGGCCTCGGACGGAAGGGGAGGGGGCTAGGGAATCAGCAATTCCTCCCACCCCTCTCCTATGGCTGGTTAGCTGTTCCTTTTGCCCCTTTCCACCGTCAGCAGCTGGGAGTGAGGGGAGCAAAAGGGACAGGGACCTTAAAGCGCTACTGCGGCAGCGCTTTAAAGGACTGTGCTTAAAGTGCTGTCACAGCAACGCTTTAATGTTGATGCTCTTTTTGCACTCCCCCATCCACAGCCCTGCCAGGTCCCTGCTGGCAGAGATGCCAACAGGGAGTGCAAAAGGGGCAGGGATGCTAAACTGCTGCTCCTGCAGCACTTGAAGCCCGGTCCTTTAAAGCGGCAAAAGGACCCTGCATAAAGCACTGCCGGGGCAGCGCTTTAACCACCAGGCCCCTTCTGCACCCCCTCTTCCCCGCCACTAGGGGCAAAAGGAGCAGCTCCCCAGCCCTGGCAGCGGGGGCGGGGGTGCAGAAGGGACAGGGAGGTTAAAGCACTGCCCCAGCGGTGCTTTACGCAGGGTCCTTTTGTCACTTTAAAGGACTGGGCTTCAAGCGCTGCAGGAGCAGCAGTTTAGCATCCCTGCCCCTTTTGCACTCCCTGTTGGCATCTCTGCCAGCAGGGACTTGGCAGGGCTGTGGATGGGGGGGCGCAAAAAGAGCAGCAATGTTAAAGTGCTGCTGTGAGAGCACTTTAAGCCCGGTCCTTTAAAGCGCTGCTGCAGCACTGCTTTAAAGTAAGGCGGTACGGGCTGGACAGGCTTTTTACCGGTACAGCATACCGGCCCATACCACCTTACTTTCACCTCTGGTTGGAAGAGACCTCAGGAGGTCACCTAGTGCAACCCTCTTCTCAAAGCAGGACCAGTCCCAAACTAAGTCATCTCAGCCAGGGCTTTGTCAAGCCTGACCTTAAAAACCTCTAAGGAAGGAGATTCCATCACCTCCCTAGGTAACCCACTTCAGTGCTTCACCACCCTCCCAGTGAATACAATTTTCCTAATATCCAATTTAAACCATTCCACTGCAACTTGAGACCATTACTCCTTGTTCTGCCATCTGGTACCACTGAGAACAGTCTAGATCCATCCTCTTTGGAACCCCCTATCAGGTAGTTGAAAGCAGCTATCAAATCCCACCCCCCATTCTTCTCTTCTGCAGACTAAACAATCCCAGTTCCCTCAGTCTCTCTCAAAAGATATGTGCTCCAGCCCCTAATCATTTTTGTTGTCCTTCACTGAACTCCTTCTAAGTTTTCCACATCCTTCTTGGGGCCCAAAATTGGACTCAGTTCTCCAGATGAGGCCTCGCCAATGCCAAATAGAGGGGAATGATCACGTCCCTCAATCTGCTGGCAATGCTCCTACTTATACAATCCAAAATGCCATTAGCCTTTTGGAAATCAGGGCACACGGTTGACTCATATCCAGCTTCTCATCCTCTGTGACCCATAGGTCCTTTTCTGAAAAACTGCAGCCTAGCCATTCAGTTCCTAGTCTGTAGCAGTGCATGGGATTCTTCCATCCTAAATGCAGAACTCTGCACTTGTCCTTGTTGAACGTCATCAGCTTTCTTTTGGCCCAATTCTCTAATTTGTCTAGGTCCCTCTGTATCTTATCCCTACCCTCCAGTGTATCTACCACTCCTCCCAGTTTAGTGTCATCCGCAAACTTGCTGAGGGTGCAGTCCATGCCATCCTTTTGATCATTAATGAAGATATTGAAAAAAACCAGCCCCAGGACCAACCCTTGGGGCACTCCTCTTGGTAACGGCTGCCAACTAGACATGGAGCCATTCATCTCCACCCATTGAGCCCAATGATCTAGCCACCTTTCCATCCACCTTATAGTCCATTCATCTAATCCATACATCTTCAACTTGCTGGCAAGAATACTGTGGGAGACCATATCAAAAGCTTTGCTAAAGTCAAGAAACAACACATCCACTGCTTTCCCCTCATCCACAGAGCCAGTGGGGTTGCTTGTCTACTCCTTAACATCTAGACACTAGGCGCTGGAAGATTCTGGGTCAGAAATTCCAAGATACAAGATGGAGCTTACAGGGGTAGCATCATGTCAATATACCTTCCCCAAGGCACACAGGGGGCTAATGGCTTACCTGAGCCCCACTGGCCTTGCCCGCAGTTCAGATAATGCCTTCCTCCTCCTAAAGTGTGGGGTTGTCATTATTTCTTTCCCACAAGTCCAAAGACCCTCCCCCAATCTTGAGTTTGTGGGAATCGTACTCTGGCCCAACCAGAAGCAGATGACTATCAGATTTTTTTTTTGTTAGAGTGTGTTTTCATGAGATTTCCAAGGTTCTTTTGGTGCCCAAGAATTTAGCACAACAGGATGAAGAATCCAGACTTAGAATTGTTCCTCTAAATCTTTTTCATTGCCCCCATCATTATCAATCCCCCATGAAGACTAATTCCCCTTTTAAAAGTCTCCAGCCTGTGAAGATAAACTGAAAAAAACAACAAAATATGAGGCCAAGTTAGTTTTACAGTATCACTAGGACACTGAACTGCCATTGCCTATATTCAATGAGCCACATTTTTCGCAGGAGTAACTTCAGTGGAGTTCTACCCAAGATGAATTTGATCTAGTTCATTTTGTGTTAATTCATTTAGCATAGAGAAATGTGGATTGGGCTTTTCCCCAAGACGAGCTAAAACCTTATCACTAGTTTAAATCATTTGGAAAACAAGACCAGTGTTACTCTCCCTGGTGGTTACATTATTCAGCTAATCAATTAGTAGGCACCCATATTAAGTAAAAAGAGTCCTATCTGTTTTTCAGCACAGAGACGTACTAGTGCAATAATGCCTTTAACTGAATTCTGTGGGATAACACTTGTTCACATTAATTCAGAATGACACTCTCTTGGAACATTATTTATGTCTTCTCCCTGTTGTATGGCACTTTTTTATATTTACATGTTAAAATCGATGCTTTTGATTTGACAAATGCCAGCCTTTCCCTGTGCTATAAATCCTGAAAAGAGCTTTAATTGACATCTGGTATTCTTGCCAAAATCAACTTAATGAAAACATTGATGGAGTTTATTAGTCAAAGGTTATTAATATCAATTTCAATACTAACTGATCTGGCAGGAGGATTTATAAAATACAAAACAGTATTTCTCAAAGGAAAAAAAAAGACTCCACAGTAGACACAGTACAGCTATAGCTGACAGGTTTGATGTGGCAACCATATTAATTTTTTTCCTTGAAGGAAAGGTCACTGACTTTGGCATACCAGTTTTCCTAGAGCAATAAAAGTTCCAGTTCTCTCAGTACAAATATTTTGTCTCCTAATTTGACACATCATTTCTTCTTAAGAGGGAAGGGCACATTCTTATATGCTCTTTCCATCATATTTGTAAAACACTGTTATATTTAGATACTGAAAATGATAGTGTTGCATTGCTGTACATGTTTCCTCAATGGATTAGTCATAAATGCATCTTATTAGTGATACAGGGGATATTATGTGTGTTAGAGGGAAGAAGTATTTATAGAATTGTGTGAAATTAAAAAGAATAATTCCAGGCTACATACATTTTATCTAGTATTAGCTATGGCATATTATTTTGTATTTATCTGACATATAATGACTTATTGTTGTCTTCTAATACAAGTGAACTGCAAAGTAGATTGTAAAAGATCAATGAGAAGAAATGAAGAAATAAAAAATTATCTTACATGATTTTAGGATGTGGGGGGGATCAGACAAGGGGTGGTGGTGTTTGTGTGATAGAGCCTATACTGGGTTACTGGTCCTCTAAGGCTGTAGGAAGTACTTTGAGAGACTAGTTACCCTATGTCATGTGTCCAAAGAGAATGGATAAAGCCAAAAAATATAAATGAATCAGTCTCTGGGACAAAGGCAAATAGTCCTGAGGAACAGTAGCGCTTGATCCACTGCAGTCCACAAAATTCCCGTTAAATCCTGTAGGCAGCTATACTCACCTGGGGCATAAGTTTTCAGGATAAAAGTTCCCATAGAATCTATATTCCTGTCTCCGGGCACACACACTGCTACCTCCCTCTACTCATCCAGACTTCATCTCTTTTGTAAGACCCAGAGTCAGTCACTTAATCCATGAACTGGAGGGAGCTAGGCATGTGCCTACCTACTTTGTGTGTGGAGATAAAGCTGGTAGGTGTGTTCAGTGGCTGCCTATCAGATTGGGTCTGATTCAAAATCTGGGTGGAGGAAGATTTGCCCAGTAGCTAGCACACTCATGTGGGCTGTGGGAAACCCAGGTTCAATATCACCTTCTGTCTGATGGGAAGAAAAGATTTAAACAGGAGTCTTCTACCTCTTAGGAGAAGCGCACTAAGCACTGATCTGTGGGATAGTCTGATGTGGACTCTCTGCTTCATCTGTTGGAGCTGTTCCACTGTGGATGGATTATTAAAGAATAATTGAACCTGGGGGACTGGACTCTGGATCTTCCACTTCCCGGGTGGGTGTCCTGGCTACAAAGTTTTATTTTTTCTCTCTCTCTGGCCCAACAGTCACTGGGTGAAGGAAACAGCAAGAGCACATGAGAACTAGCAGAGCTGTGATTGGAGGAGAAAAAGCTATACTACCAGAAACTCTACTGAGGAGTTGTTTTAGATGACCCATTTAAAGTAATATACAGAGGTCTCGACAGTTGATCTTTCTCTGTTTTAATCTCTTGTAAGTGATGACAGAGGTCATATGGGAGCTGCAGATAAACCCATCCACACACATGCCTTTTCTATTTAAAGTTTTAGTAGTTTGTTTTTGCTAAGGGAATGAAGAATGGGTATGAAAAATGGTGCGTGAACAACACAGTTCAGACATGTTATGTAATTTAAAACATCCTAACAATAATTTCTTTAACAAGACTAGGAGGCTCCACTAACTAAAATGAAACCACGCCACCCAAAATCTCTAACTTTTCATGACAAAGTCTTAGGATCTAATTCAGTGTGCACCTTTCTTGACGTTTCTTTTGCCTTCAGTACTCTCATGTTTTTCTCTCTGATATTTTGTCTTCCCTCATCTTTATTTCACTTTGTCTTGTTGTGGTTCTCCCTGAGACTGTCCTTGCAGTGTCTCGTCTGGCAGTTCCTTCTCTTCCCCAATCACCTTTCTCATTTGAGAGCGTGATCCTTGGCTTAGTGTTACCAAATTTTGTTATTTTGATCACCAATCTCATGGATGGATGTAATTCTTAAAGTCCCAGTTCCTGGAATCTTGTGCCTACATAAGAATCATTGCTTTAATTTTAAAAAATGAAAATAAGTTTGTAGCTCTTGTGGTTGTGGAGAAGAGGTAAATTTTTCAAAATCACTTTATTTACTTAGGAACTGTGATACAGCATGGCCAGAGGGTAGTAGGAGAGTGTTAGAGGGAAGCCTTATTCCCTGTAGAGGAAAGCAAGCTTACTAAAGTTGGTTGGAGCACCTGGAGCCAATTAAGGCACCTGAAGCCAATTAGAGTAACTGAAGCCAGGCACATGATAAAAACCCCCTGCTTCAATCAGTCAGGGAAAAGGAGTTGGAGCTGTTTGGAGGAGTTGGAGCGGAGAGCATTTTGGAGGAGTTGGAGGAAAGCAGAGGAGAGTTTGAAGAAGTGCTGTGGTGAGCTAAGATCACCCAGCCCATAGGTAAAGGGACACTTGGCTTGTGCAGAGAGAGGGCAGGAGGCCCCACAAGCTGAAGGATAGGAGACAGAAGTAGCCCAGGGGAAGGAATAGCTAGTTCAAGTAGTTTGCTGCTATCGTCAGGGCCCTTGGGCTGGGACCTGGAGTAGAGGGCGGGCCCGGGTCCCTCCCTCTCCACTCCCCTACTCTAGGATACTGGTGGGGTAGTTAATGCCCTATTCAGGGGCAAGAAATGGTGCCCTGAACTCCCCACAAGAAGAGAAAGTTTGGGACCCATCATAATAGTACAGGCAAATTTGCCACACGTGGTGTGAGAAGTGAGATCCACGCGCTGGGGACTTAAACCAGGGTTAGCCAAAACCTTCCTGTCCCTAAGATGGATGACGTGGTCAAAGCCCTAATACAAGCCACTGTGGCCCAGCAGGAGGCTACCCGGGTCCAAGCAACCGCCCAACAGGAGGCAACTCGGCTGCAGCAAGAGACTAATCGTCTGTTGATGACTCAGGCTGCCCAGGACCGAGCCCTGCTGCAGGAACTGGCGACCCAGATAAAGGACCTTATGGAGCAGACCCACAACTGTGATAGGACCCAAACTATACGGGCCAGCCACTGCCTACAGAAAATGACACGGGAGGATGATGTGGAGGCATACCTCCTGGCTTTTGAGAGAGCAGCCCTGCGGGAGGCCTGGCCCCAAGAGCAGTGGTCTGGTATCCTTGCCTCGTTCCTGTGTGGGGAGGCCCAGAAGGTATACTACGATATGGCCACAGAGACTGCAGCAGATTACCCGCAACTGAAGGCAGAGATCCTGGCCAGATATGGAGTAATGATGGCGTTGCGAGCCCAGAGGTTCCACGAGTGGCAGTATACAGAGGACAAGGCACCCCGATCGCAATTGTTTGACCTGATTCACCTGACCCGAAAATAGCTGCACCCTGAGGCCCTCAGTGCTGAAAGAATGATGGAGCTCCTCGTACTGGTCTGGTATATGAGGGGGCTACCACCAGTCCTCCAGGCTTAGGTTGGTAAGAATCACCCCTCAACCTACGATGAGTTGGTCTCCCTTGTGGAACGATAGCTGGCAGTCCGTGAACTGTTCTAGACCCCAGGGGGTGAGACACAGCAAACCAGGAAGCCAGCCCCAAACCCAAGGCCCTGGATGGTTGAGAACTACAGAAGAACCATAACTGGGAGGAAAGACAGCGAGGAATGGCCTGAGATGAAAAGGGACCTGGGGGTTTGGGAAGAGAGGGCTGGGGGTGGCGACCAAATAGCCCCAGGCTGAGGGCAGCAACTGGAATAAGGGGTCGGTGTTATGAGTGTGGGGAATGGGGTCATATAGCAGCCCAATGCCCCAACAGGGAAGAGCCTATGCAGTGCAATATGGGGGATCATGGGGAACAATATGGCCTAATAGGCCTGGTAGGGGTCACAGTGAGCTCACATGGGTATACAAGGTCAGTAAAAATGAATGGTATTGCGACCATAGCATTAGTAGATTGTGGGAGTGCTGTCACGCTGGTCTGGGGGAAGTTCGTGGGGCAAGACCAGTTAACCTGGGCCAAAAACACAGGGGTAACATGTGTTCATGGCACTGTAAATTTCTACCCCACAATCCCAGTACAGATTGAGATCCAGGGGAAGACTACCAGGGTGACTGCAGGGGTTGTCCCTAGGCTCCCCTACCCGGTCTTGATTGGTAGGGACTTCCCTGGGTTTGAGAGATTACTTCCACCAACAGAGCCAGGGGAGGGTAGCAACCCCCAGGCTGAGACGGAGGCACCTACAGATAGCCTTACCCCAATTTTTGCCAAATTTGCCCCAGAGCTATTTTCATCCCCTGGAAAATCCCGGAAGTCAAGGCGGGAAAAGAGGGCAGATAAAAGACTAGGACCAGGATTCTAGTTAAAAACCAGAAAGCCTCCCTTGTTGGTAAGCAAACCCATTCAGGAGGCCAGGAGACAATTCAGGCCAGTGAGGACTCAGAGACAGTTCCTAGCTCAAGTAGGGGCAATCAAAGGAACGGCATAGAAATAGGTCCCATGGAGTTAGGACAGATTGGTACTGCACATGAGAATTTTGGGCAGGACCAAGCCAATGACCCCCTATATGCAAATGTGAGGGAAGAGGTAGTAGAAGTAAATGGTGTACCTATGGAAAGAAAGACCAAAGGCCCAAGGCCATATTATGTGATCAAACGTGATCTTTTGTACCAAATAGTGCAAATACGAGGGGAAGAAGTAGAGCAGCTCTTAGTCCCACGAAAACACACAAGGGCAGTACTGGAGTTAGCTCACAGTCATTTATTTGGAGGACATCTAGGAGCAGACAAGACACTTGATAGAGTCCTAAGAAGATTTTATTGGCCAGGAATATGCACAGAGGTCCAACGCTATTGTACCTCCTGCTCAGAATGTCAGTTGCATAGCCCCCAACCTCACTTGAGGTCCCCATTAGTACCTTTGCCTATTATTGAAGTCCCTTTTGAAAGGATAGCTGTGGACCTAGTGGGCCATCTGGAAAAATCAGCACAGGCCACCGAAATGTACTAGTCATCCTTGACTACGCCACACGGTATCCAGAAGCCATTCCTTTAAGAAACCCCACATCCAAGGCAATAGCAAAAGAACTACTCCAGGTTTTTGCCAGAGTGGGCATCCCCAAGGAGCTCCTGACTGACCAAGGAACCCTTTTCATGTCAAAATTAATGAAGGACTTATGTACCCTTCTCCGCATCTATGCCAAATGGACCTCAGTCTACCATCCTCAAACAGATGGCCTGGTTGAGTGGTTTAACCATACCCTTAAAAGTATGATCCGGAAGGTCGTAGCACAGGATGGAAAAGACTGGGATACCCTTCTACCATACCCAATGTTTGTAATATGGGAAGTCCCCCAAACATCCCACTTCTAACACCATGTGTGGCAAATTTGCCTGTACTATTATGATGAGTCCTGTGCTTTCTCTTCTTGTGGAAGGTTCAGAGCACCATTTCTTGCCCCTGAATAGGGCATTAACTACCCCACTAGTATCCTAGAGTAGGGGAGTAGAGAGGGAGGGACCCGGGCCCGTCCTCTACTCCAGGTCCCAGCCCAGGGGCCCTGACGATAGCAGTAAATTACTTGAACCAGCTATTCCTTCCCCTGGGCTACTTCCGTCTCGTACCCTTCAGCTTGTGGGGCCTCCTGCCCTCTCTCTGCACAAGCCAGGTGTCCCTTTACCTATGGTCTGGGTCTTCTTAGCTCACCACAGCACTTCTTCAAACTCTCCTCTGCTTTCCTCCAAACTGCTCACTGCTCCAACTCCTCCAAACTGATCTCCGCTCCAACTCCTCCAAACTGCTCCAACTCCCTTTCCCTGACTGATTGAAGCAGGGGGGTTTTATCATCTGCCTGGCTTCAGTTATTCTAATTGGCTTCAAGTGCCTTAATTGGCTCCAGGTGCTCCAACCAACTTTAGTAAGCTTGCTTCCCTCTACAGGGAATAAGGCTTCCCTCTAACACTCTCCTGCTACCCTCTGGCCATGCTGTATCACAGAACCTAGGTTCTGTTTTTCAGAGAGACTTAAGTGCCTAATTCCCACACTCTTCAGGAGACTTAGCTCCTAACACATGTAAGAATCCCTTGAGTTTTAAAATAAAGCTCAAAAGCCAGCAGAAAAATAAAATTGATTATTTTAAAAATCTTGTGGTTTGTACACCAATAACTGAGAAGCAACTCCTTCTCTTATGAATTCAATGCTGACGCATTGAGTGATGATATAGTGAGGACTCCTTCTCCTAACAGGACCTGGTTTTTCCTGTTCAGTCCCTCATGGTCCCACAGTTTGGGACACTGCACTGCTTGACCGTATTTTCATGGAGGGCCGTGAAAGCCAACATGCCCAACATGAATGACCCCTCAATATCTCATTCCCTTGTTCAGCAGAACCTCAGCGCTTCTGCTGTTAGGGACTTCTTCCCATTATACTTTTTCTGATATCCTTGTACTTTTATTCATCCCACTCAGCACAGTGATGTTGTACAATATTCTCCAGTATTAAGTAAAGTAGTGGACATTTATATTATTGGCCCATTATAATTGTTTTACTCCTACACAAATCAGCTTTGCTAGTTAATCACATCTTCTTCTTCTGCCATCTATTCACCTTTTCAAGAAGGCAGAGGACATCTTTTGTTAGTAACATCATGCAAAGAAAGGTTTCCACTTACACATGGAATGGAAATAATACTACCATGCTATAGAGAACAATGTTTTTCAAGGAGGTGACCTTAGTCTTTTAAAACAACAGGATAGCTCATCTGAAAAGTTGATATATGGCATGCTGGGTGCCAGCAAGCTAGGGCTGTCTCTTTAATTAGCATCATGTCTGAGTTTTTTTCTCTCCATGACTAAGAGTCTGTCAGTTGGTAAATAAATATTTTACATAAATGTAATCAGTAACTTCGGCATGTATACATTGTAGGGCAGTAATAATATTGGGAAATTAGATTGTTCTAAGGCCCGTGAAAGCCTTGATTTTCAATCCTTCACAAAGCTAAGTTAGGGTCTGACACATTTTTAAAGATTTATACTACAACAATTCATTTAGTAATAGTAATAAGCTGAGTAAATATTAATATTTCATTGTAATGTGCTTTTGGAAGGGGGCAGAAGTTAATCAGTCACTGTGTAAAGTAAACCCACATGGATATAAACACACAGGAGCTCTGAATTGATCTTACTTTTAAACATAGTATTAAAATTAATAAAACAAATTATGTTTTATATTAACAAATAGCAGTATCAATTCATGCAGAATAGAAGAAGTCTTTAAGAGCACAACACTTACATTATTTTCCTTAGAATCATCAATATTCTGTAACGGACTGGTCTGGAGCAAAGGGGAGACTTGTCATTGACGTTAATGGGTTTTACATCCAGCCCTGTTTCCCTCTTGTTTAGACTTTGAATGTTTCATTTGGATACTTTGTTCAGATAGGTGACAAAGAGTCCTGTGGCACCTTAAAGACTAACTAAAATTTTAGAGCATAAGCTTTCGTGGGCTAATACCCACTTCGTCGGATGCAAGTGGGTATTAGCCCATGAAAGCTTATGCTCTAATACTTTAGTTAGTCTTTAAGGTGCCACAGGACTCTTTGTCACTTCTGCAATTCCAGACTAACATGGCTACCCCTCTGATTCTGTGTTCACATATAAAGTTTTCTGCTATTCAGCCAGCTCTATGAATGATTGAAAACAATTTGCCAAATAATTTAGTGTAAGATTTTAGTTTCAACTGTCAAATCATTTGTTAGTAATTTTTTTCAATACTCAGTCCATTTAATTCACTACCATGATGCCAAGTAACTGCATAATACTTATTGCTCTAGCTTGAAATGCATTATTTTCTCAGTATGCCAGCTGAAGGTACAATTATAATCGCTTAACACTTTCTGTTTACATAGGAATATCTTTAATATAGCTATTTCTGTTTCCAATATTTCCCCTTTATTTTCAGGCTCCATCCCTTCCTTTGAGAAATCTACAGCTAAATTGAAGATGGTATGTTTTGTTTAGAGGACCCAGGTTTACTGATGTGTGCATTTGAAGAGCATCTCTTTGGTTTCTGCTGTGTCAGGTGACTTTTGCCATTACTGTGTTACTGCTGTTCAGGAGTTTCCCCCAGGTTTTAGTTATACAAATGCTTCCAAATAGTATTTTCCTTTCGTGAAATAGATACATTAAGCTTGCTACCCTCCTTCCTATCTGGAACAGTGAAGCTGTAGAGCAGGGGTCAGCAACCTTTCAGAACTGGTGCGCCTAGTCTTCATTTACTCACTCTAATTTAAGGTTTCGTGTGCCAGTAATACATTTTAACGTTTTTAGACGGTCTCTTTCTCTGTCTATAATATATAACTGAACTATTGTTGTATGTAAAGTAAATAAGATTTTTAAAATGTTTAAGATGCTTCATTTAAAATTAAATTAAAATGCAGACTCTCCCAGGACCTTGGCAGTGCGAGTGCCACTGAAAATCAGCTCATGTGCCGCTTTTGGCACGCATGCCATAGGTTGCCTACCCCTGCTGAAGAGACTGTCCAATGACTCCAAGTTCTTTGAGGCAGGAACTGTATTTTCCTGCATGTGTGGAAAGTTCCTAGCACAAGGTGGTCACTGCTGAGATAAAATAATACATGCAGTGCCAGCTACAATTGCTGTGGGAGAATAAAATATGCACAATATTTGCGAAAGGACTGGTGAGCTGTCAGTCCAACACAACTCTAGGGTCCTACAATATATTTTATTAATAAAATAAAATTCTGTAGACATTTAACTCTCTCTCCTTTTGGAATGGATACCTTTCATGCAGTCAGAGCCCAGTTTTGGAAACCTGATTTAAAAGTATTTCAATAAACTGTTTTCTTTAAAGAGATAATGATGACTGATTTTAAGAAAATTAGCTTTTTTATTTGGCAATGCTGCAAATGGATATATTTCTTAGACTCTTGTTATCACAGATGCATGAGAAGTTTTGGGAAAATTCTCATGAGAAGTGATATTCAAAAGATTGAGATTGTTTATTTTAGAGAGGAAACAAATAAGAAGGGACATTGTAAAAGTATCCAAAAAGCTAATAGTATGAGGGAAAAGATTAGGGATATTTGAATAAATTTGAAAGGTGATAACAGGAAATTGTGTTTTTTTTTCACACAACTCCCATTTAAACTATAAAAATCATTGCCACAAAATACCAGTAAAGCAATTTTTTAGGATTAAAAAAAGGATTAGGCATTTATAAGGTAAAAAAAAAACATATAGAGTTGTAACTGTGTATTATAAAATGAACAATAATTTTGGAAGGACTATAAACCCACAGACTTCAGACCATAAACCAACATCTGATTATTGGGGGTTTTGTAGACAGTGTCTCTAGGGCAGGTTATCCCATAACTTTCTTCTGCATGAGTTGTTGCACCTTCTATGAAAAAATCTGTCATTGGCCACTGTTGGTGATGTGATACTGAACTAGCTGGACCACTGGGCTGACCCTGTATGCCAGTTCCTTCCTTGCTCATTTTGTAATTAATGTACCATTTATAAAAGATGCAGCAGTAAATAAATGAATATGTGCATGATATTGGTGGTTTGCAACACATAGAGAAGCACCTTTGTGTGGTTTTTTAGCTGGTCCCTACTTACCTTTCCTCACTACAGGATGATTCTGTTACATTAATTTATTTCTCAGCCTGCCTTCTGGGGGCTGGCCCCTTTAAATTTGGCAGAAAGAGTATATAAAATGCAGTATCAAAGCAGCCATTTTAATAATTGGTTAGTAGTTGCTGTATCATCTTCCTTCCTTCTAGCTAGTAAGGACTCGTAACTTCTCTTCTGTTGCCCTTTCTTATCCCTGGGAAGATGTACATTCTCACAAATTTCCCTTTTCTTTAGTTAAATATTGAATGGTTTATCTCAGGATACTTTGGCTTCTGGTAATCACAGAGGTGGAGGGTAGAATTTTAGTCCTAAAACCCTTCCATTGTCATTTCACTGTGCTGGTGGTATATTCTTGTTTCCAGAAGGCATGTGTTGGAGTTGGAATAGAGGAACAGGGAGATGGGGACAAGGAATGAGAAGCAATCAGGGTAAAGGAGGAACAGTTCAGTACTGAGGAGTTGTAAACTGGGAACCAAAGAAAGCTGAGTGTGAAGGGAAAAGAAGCAACCCAGGAATTGGTGGCATGGGAGCTAGCACGGAAATAAGAGAAGATGGAGCAGAAAAAAGGCAGAACAAAAACAGAGAGATAATAGCACAGACAAGAACAACACTGGCATTTTATATATCCTATTTGGTGAATGCTTGGTAAAATATTTAGTAGTCCAACTGGTATAAAAATAGGGTCAAACATGTTCTGATTCCCCTCAAATCCTGCAACAGTGGGATCTTCCTTATAAAAAGCAAGATAAAAGAAACAGAATAAGAGAGTGCTGCTAGAGTCAATATAGGTAGATTGCCATGGTATTTCTCTTGCTGAAGAGTTCATCACATTCTTTCTATTCACTTTTCCTCCTTTTGTGCTTTTTAATGGTTAGCAAGCAAGTTTTATTCCCATTCTGTGACTTTTATGGTATTTTAGAGACAAGCAATAATCCTCCTTGTGTGGTGCTTTATGTTGTTGATTGCACACAATATATCTCAGCGTGGCAATATTTTGTCTTCTGAATGGCTATTGTGAACAATTATGCACCTAATCATTAACTGTCTCCATTAAGCTATGTTTTCATTAGTTCTTCTTACTGATGGCTTTATACTGGCTTAATGTGTGCAGTGATACCACCAGTGACTGAATCCTAATAGTATCTTTGACTAGAAAACCTTAAATGTGACTCACTCCGCCTCCACCTCCCAAAATGAAGGCTTTGAGTTTCACAGCACATTTTTGTAGTTGGTGAATTACCTTACTTGTTAAACAAATGGTGATGTCTACAGCAGAGTCATCATATTTTTCAGGGTGGTTCTTCAGTTCAGCAAAAACAAATACAATAATTCAGCAGGAAACAAAAATGTCCATCCATCCTTCATAAATCAGAATTCTTCTGAATGAACTCACCTGTGGATTGGGAGTCTGTAATACAAGACTGTAGAGGTAAATACTAGCAATAGGCAAATACCACAACAAATTTTCCAAGCACAGACCCATATTTAAAAATGAATTCCATACAGCAGTGATTATGTCATTTTTATGTTTGATTTCTATGAACATTAAAGTGAACAGGTTTTACCTGCCTATATGGCTATGAAGATGGAGTTTTAAGCCTTATGTCCCAGTACAGAGACATGAGATAATATATTTTATGTTCCAGTAGTCATACCAGAAGCAATATATTTTATATCAAACCCTGCATGACACATCAGTGGTTCCTATCTTACTGTGGCTTTTTTAAAAATTATGGGGGGCAATTTTTAATTGTGGCCTAAAATGAATGGGGTGATGAGATTGTGCTTCTTTTAACATATTGGAAGGAAGGCCGCAGTATTCTGCACCTTCTGAAAGGGTTATGGTAAAGACAATGTTAAGCCAGTGGTGCCAAGGTAGACTAGGTTAGGGTCAAGGACAAGGGTTTTGTTTGTTTGTTTGTGTTTTTGTTTTGTTTTGTTTGGGGTTTTTTTGTTTTTTGGTCCTGTAGCTAGTAATCTACGATGAACAGGTTTTCACTTTGAATATGGACATTTCCCTGTACAAGTTACACTGAAAATTCCTGAAGACTTTCTTGTGCAATAACCTTGAATTGGAGTACATCATTAAGAATTACACATGTGACTATGAGACTCTTTCGATATAAGCACTAGAGATGCCAGTTAAAAAAAAAAGTTGTGGTATACTATGCTAAATATATTGGTGCGTAGCTACCATAGCCATAGATGTCTTATAAATAACTGAGTAAAGAGCCCAACATTTGTGACATGATAGCAAGGACCTGTATCTTGGAGCATTAATATAGAATAAAGTAGCTTTTTAATATAAGGATAAAAAGTGGGATGTAAACAGAAAAGAATTAAGCAACAAATGCCAATTAAAAAAAGATGTTGGATATGACTAGTCAAGTTAATGATTAATTTGAACACTTGGCAGATAACAAAATCTCTTTCACACCTTTTGGCAGCATGTGAGGGATAATTCCTTTATGAACTGTTATTTGAACAGTTTCTTCACACAAACTTTCCAGCAGTCTCAGGCCTACATTCACAACCCATTTTGTTTAGTTGGTTTTTGTTTTGTTTTTGTAAGAAGAAAAACAATTGCTGTCTCTTATAAAAAGGAAAATCATTATCTGAGTTCCATGTTTTCTTATAGTTTTCGGATGTGGGTGGGGTGCAGAATCACCATCTACACCTCAATCATTTCTGCCTGCTTAGTCTCTTGTCATTGTGCACTGGTAGTATATAACAACATTCTGCATGAATTCTTCAATCCTTGGGGGAATTTAATAGATTTCCCATTACAAAGCTCACCTTTCTTTCCATGCCATCATACATAGTAGCCCCATCTTAAAAATGAACCAGGTATTTATCAACATATACGCCACCTTGATATCTAACACACCAGTGATATGGTCATTTTTGGCAAACGTTGATGTCAGTGGCCACTGCTGCCTACGATGCCATGGGAAGATTCAAAGACCATATGTTATGTAATGCTAATCTTGGTGAATCTTGAAACAAGCAGGACTGGTAGAAAGAGAGAACCTGCCAGAATAAATGCAGTAGAATGCTATGAGTAAATTTACTTACACGGATCCATAAACCAGCCATTATCTTTGCACAATGAACCCAGACACCAATACCACAAGATGCTGAGAACATCCTGCAAGGGGCTGAATGACTTCCACTCCTTTGACCTCAATAAGAGTTGAGGTTAGCTCAGCATCCATCTAGATTAGGACTCAAATCAGTGAATATAGGCCATTTAAAGTACATTTGGATACATGCAATTTCTTTGAACAGTCAAAAATGAGGAACTCTTTTCCCCCAAATCTTTAATCACATTGTTAATATACGATGAACTTCCCAGAAATACTGAACAGCAATGTTTTTTATAAAATGTGTAACTTAGTACACTATGTGATTCTTTATGTTCAAATAGTCTTATGATCAAAACAAACTACAATATACCAATAAGTGTTCAGCAGCATAACTGCTGGCAGGGTTGGGTTGGGCAGAGAAATAGCCTGATCCAAAATGACTTAATATCCTATTGTAAATAATGTGCTATGGGTTTATGGCCCATCGTTTTCCTACATTAATTACATTCACTGGCTGCATATTAGTTCTCTACTGTACCTGCAGCATAGTTAGCAGCTCTGCTTTTTGCAAGTAGTCACATAGGGGAAAATTTAATTGTTGTACACATGATAATTATGTGCCCAATACCATCATTATTAATGAGGGTAATTTCTCTAACATGCTATGCACCTTGCTGAAAATTTGCACCTTGATATCATTTTAACAAAGATCTGTGATGGGTGAGACTTTTAAACTGTGTGTGTGATGTTTTGTTAAATTAAATTTTGTATTTCAGCATGAAGTTAATTGGCACATAGTGACACTAAACACCAATTATTACTGAAAATCCTGTTGTGTGTTAGTTCCTTATCAGCTTTCCAGAGAGTAAGGAAATTTGCAATTAGTTTTGTAAATGGCACAGTCCAGTTCTTAGCTTCATCAGTCAAAAACAAGAAAACAAATTAAGCAAAAATTAGTCTCTTCAATTTTAGTAGTTCTAACAAAATCATAGAATCATAGAAGATTAGGGTTATAAGAGATGTCAGAAGGTCATCTAGTCCAACCTTCTGCTCAAAGCAGGACCAACACCTACTAAATCATCTCAGCCAGGGCTTTGTCAAGCTGGGCCGTAAAAACTCCTAAGGATGGAGATTCCACCACCTTCCTAAGTAACCCATTGTAGTGCTTCACCACTCTCGTAATGAAATAGTTTTTCCTAATATCCAACCTAGACCTCCCCCACTGCAACTTGAGACAATTGCTCCTTGTTCTGTCATCTGCCACCACTGAGAACAGCCCAGCTCCATCCTCCATTCAGGTACTTGAAGGCTGCTATCAAATGCCTCCATTCAGGTACTTGAAGGCTGCTATCAAATACAGACTAAACAAGCCAAGATCCCTCAGCCTCTCCTCATAAGTCATGTGATCTAGCTTCCTGATCATTTTCGCTGCCCTCTGCTGGACTCTCTCCAATTTGTCCACATCCTTTCTGTTGGGGGGGGTGACTGGGGTGGAGGAAACTGGATGTGACCAGATGTGACCTCAGTAGTGCTGAATAGAGGGGAATAATCACTTCCCCCAATCCGCTTGCAACACTCCTACTAATACAGCCCTGAATGCCGTTAGCCTTCTTGGCAACAAGGGCACACTGCTGACTCATATCCATCATCTCATCCACTGTAATCCCCAAGTCATTTTCTGCAGAACTGCTGCTTAGCCAAGTGGTCCCCAGCCTGTAGCAGTGCATGGGATTCTTCCGTTCTAAATGCAGGACTCTGCACTTGTCCTTGTTGAACCTCGTTAGATTTTGTTTGGCTCAATCTTTCAATTTCACTAGCTCACTCTGGACCCTATCCCTACTCTCCAGTGTATCTACCTCTCCCCCCATCTGAGTGTCATCTGTGAACTTGCTGAGGATGCAATCCATCCCATTATGCAAATCATTAATAAAGATGTTGAACAAAACCAGTCCCAAGACGGACTCCTGCGGCACTCTACTTGATACAGGTTGCCAACCAGACATCGAGCTGTTGATCACTACCCATTATGCCCAACAATCTAACTAGCTATCTATCCACCTTATAGTCCATTCATCCAATCCATACTTTTTTAACTTGCTTAGATACTGTGGAAGACCATATCAAAAGCTTTCCTAAGTCAATATATATATCACATCACCACTTTCCCCATATCCACAGAGCCAGTTATTTCATCATAGAAGGGAATCAGGTTAGTCAGGCACAACTTTCCCTTGTTGAGTCCATGTTGACTCGTCTTGATCAACTTCCTCTCATCCAAGTGCTTCAAAATGATTTCCTTGAGGAGCTGCTCCATGATTTTTCCAGGGACTGAGGTGAGGCTGACTAGTCTGTAGTTCCCCAGGTTCTCCTCCTTCCCTTTTTTAAAGATGGGTACTATATTTGTCTTTTTCCAATCATCTGGGACCTGCCCCGGTTGCCACGAGTTTTCAAATATAATGGCAATAGCTCTGCAATCACCTCAACCAATTTCCTCAGCACCCTCAGATGCATCAGATCTAGACCCATGGACTTGTGCATGTCCAGCTTTGCTAAATAGTTCTTAATCTGTTCTTTCACTATTGCCTGCCATATTTTGTATTCTTTCTGAACATCAGGATGGTTTATTCCTTTTCCCTCAATAAGGCTTCTTTAAAATACAGCCAGCTTTCCTGGACTCCTTTCCTCCTCACATTAGCCTCCCAGGGGATCCTGCCCATCAGTTCCATAAAGAAGTCAAAGTTTGCTTTTCTGAAGCCCAAGATCTGTATTTTGCTACTCTCCTTTCTTCCTTTTGTGAGGATCCTGAACTCAGTGACTCATGGTCACTGCTGCCCAGGTTGCCACCCACTTCTACTTCCCCAGTGAATTCTTCCCTGTTTGTAAGCAGCAGGTCAAGAAAAGAATAACTCCTGGTTGATTCCTCCAGTAGTTGGACCAGGAAGTTGTCCCCAACACTCTCCCAAAGCTTCATGTATTGTCTGTGCACTGCTGTATTGCTCTCCCAGCAGATGTCAAGGTGATTGAATTCCTCCATTAGAACCAGAGCATGTGTTCTGGAAACTTCAGTTAATTATCTGAAGAAAACCTCATCTATCTCATCCTTCTGGTCCGGTGGTCTATAGCACACACCCACCACTACATCACCCTTGTTGCTCTTGTTTCTAAACTTAACTCAAAGACTCTCAACAGGCTTTTCTACAGTTTCATACTGGAGCTCTGAATAATCATACCTCTCTTTTACATATAGTGCAACTCCTCCACCTTTTCTGCCCTGCCGATCCTTCCTGAACAGTTTATATCCATCCATGACAGTGCTCCAGTCACATGAGCTACCCCACCAAGTCTTTGTTATTCCAGTCACATCACAGTTCTTTGACTATGCCAGGACTTCCAATTCTTCCTGCTTGTTTCCCATGCTTCTGGCATTCATGTGCATGCACCTAAGATAACTAGCTGATTGCCCTGATATCTCAGTCTGAATCAGTAGCATCCCCTTCTTGCCCCCTCTTTCTTGTGTTTCCTCCCCATATCCCACTTCCTCACTTACCTCAGGTCTTAGGTCACTGTCCCTCAGTGAGCCTAGTTTTAAGCCCTCCTCACTAGATTAGCAAGCCTCCCTGCGAGGATACTCTTCCCTCTTTTTGTTAGGTGGATCCCATCTTTTCCTAGCAATCCTAGCAAAAGTATGTGGGAATACTGAATATTGCTTGTAATGTTTTCTTTTGCTTGGCAGTAAGTGGCACAACAGGGTAATCTACAGTACAGTGGTAGGTTTGGTATCAATTTTAGCTTTCAGTCATAAGGTGGTAAAATTAGATAAATATATTGTTACTATAAAAATTATAAATAATAAAGTTACTGACCTATAGTAAATTTATTCTTATCAAAACATGAATACATAGATTTGTTTTTGTAATTTGTTGACCAAGCAAACACACAGTATATTTAATGAGTGAATTTGTTCTGTCCTGTTTAGGAATCTTATGTAAAATGTCTTCCTGTTTCTGAGGAATGTACTTTTGTAGAGAAGAAAGAAATACTTGTGTGAATAAAAAATTATAGCAATCTTCTTGCTGTGGTTCTGCCTATAGTTTACTAGATTTGACAATTACTGCAATGGCCTCATGCCTATTATATCCAACTCTGCAATATTTTTGTCTTGCTATACACAGGAAAGAAGAGGCATAATTTATTAACGTGGAAATCATCAAATATAACTTACTTATTACATTGCATGCATTCCTGCAGGTGGAGAAAAGATGTCTGCCCTGAAATAATATATTTAAAAATAAGCAGCATTTTAGTAGAGATGTGGAAATTACATATTAGGGGTGAAAATACATACAGATAAGGAAAATGTATAGGTTTCCCTTCCTAATGCCTGGAAGCAATCTTGCCTAGTTTTGTCACATTTCATAGCAATTTCATTGTTTGAGAAATTTTCATTTGCTGTTACCAGAAGCTTCCTTAAAAATCAAAAATAATTGGTGTTTTTCACTCTTTACTGTTGTGATCGAGAGTGGGGGTTAGGTCTGTGCATCTTATTTCTCAGTACTACATAGAAAATAAGTAGCAGTGTCTCGTCTTCTACATCTAAAACAAAACAACTACCAGAGCTTCTAAATGGTCAGGAAAGATTTGGACTATGGAGGTGAATTACTGTTTCATTCTGTGGCAAATGAGTTGTTATTCTCAGAATTCAATAAATTGTTTATTTTATTGACAAATATGTACTGTTTTGAGCAGGTCTATGAAAGGCTTTAGTGGGCTGGCCAGCCTCCCTTTCGTAGGATTACATTGCAGGTAGCCTGCCTCTGTTTTCCTTCTTGAACTGCTCACAAAATTCACAAAACTCTGTTGTACATTCAAATCCCTTCCCAGGTTCTGCTTTATTAAATTAACAAACCTTCAAAATAAAGTTTTCAAGTCCATCCAAAAGTCTGTACAAAGAAAAGTTTCTCTTCCTCTACCTACACCTATCTGCCTGGGCCTTTCCTGCTTTAGCAGGCCATTCCCAGGCCCTACTTGCCTGAAGTCTCAGTCCCAGTTCCCTGGGCTCTCTGCTAGAGCTTGCTTGCTTCTAGGGGTCTCTGATCCTAGCACATTTCCCCCACTTCATTGCAGCCTCCTGCTGCTCCTTATAGGGCAGTCGCTCTGCTTCTCCTCAGGAGGGTTAGTCACCCTGTTACAGATATCAAAAGCAAAGTGCAGCTAATACATTGAATCACAAGGGTATCAACACAGCACTTCCACAAGCAACTGTGTGCAAACATTCAGCCCCTCTGCTGCTTTTATCTATTTACCAGTCTTTTCGCATGTTTTAGGAGGGCAAAGTCTATTCCACCTGGTGAAAAATGATTTTCACCTACAAGCATAAAGCAAAGTGATTTTATTTTTGTTTTTTGATGGAACATATGAAAAAAGCTAATGTTTCTTTTGCAATTTTCTTTGCGAGGACCTCATCTGAACACCTGTAGCTCTGGAATAATCAGCATCAAAACATTTCAAAGCTCCTCTATGTTCAACTCTTCCTTTTCCTGTGCTTCATGCCCACTGCAGCCCTCGTGTCGATTGCCCTCCAGACTGAGTAACAGCTTCATGACCAATTTTGTATTCACTCACTGTACATCTTAATTGCAGGTGGTCAACTCAGTCCAGAAGCTGTTTTTGCCCTTTGTATCTTGTTAACATTAAAGTCAGTCAGAAGTTCACCTCTCAGTCTCTCAGGAATCAAGGAATCACTGCTGGTCTGTCAGTTTTAGTCACTGAATTTTTTGCAGTAAGTAGGAGTGAGTTTGTCAAGTCCCCTGTTTTGTCTTGGCTGAGCTAAAATTAATATTTGCTCAGGTGCTCTCACCTTCCCCAATACAACAGCTATTATATTCCTCCAAATGCATTCAGTACTATATCTAGCTCTCCCTCCTAGGTATTTATATGGTCTCCTCACAGTATTGGAGAGTCTGACGCTCTTTAGTATGTCTGTCCTCACCACACGCTGCTCAGGCAGGTTAGTAGTGTTGTCCCCATTTTACTCTGGGGTACTGAAGCACAAAGAAACTAAATGATTGGGCCAAGGTCACATAAGGATCTGTAGCAAAGCAAGGGATTGATCCCAGGTTTCCTGAGTCAAAGGCTTGCTGCTCAATCACTGGACCATCATCCTCTCTGGAGAAGTGTTTTTTGATAAACCAGGTGCTATCAATCCTTGTCTCTTTCTAGGTTAATATCAAAAGCTTCTTTGAATGTACAGAGGTATCAGCTAACCATGCATGTGCTTTCCTGGCAGATGGTAAAGGTCATTTCTATATCAGTTCTGTCCTAGTCAAAACTAACCTCCTTTGCCCCACTACCACCCCTCACAGGCATCTGTCTTTTCTGGCTGCAATCCTTTTGGATCCTAATTATGCTTCCAATTGCTTGGCTCAAGGTCTTACCTTAAGCAAGTTATCATTCTCTCTCTCTCTCTCTCTCTGGGACATTCATTTAAAGGGCCAGCACCTGAATATTTCCACATTAGCTAAAATTTCCAATTTCTGTCAAACATGAAACCTTGACAGATGGAGTCCAATCTGCCACAGTAAGTTAGCATATTTCTCTTGTGTTTGAGTGTGTCTATTCTTTATTGCATAGAGAAATGCAGAAGAGCTGTAACGGGGTATATTTTAGTTAATGTATTAGAAGTAGCTGACACAATTGTTTACATCTGAAGAGAAAGTGGTTTATGTATTAATCGGGAGATGATTATTGTTTCCCGACAGATAAGAGGAGTGACAGCATTCAGCACAGTGGAAACAGATGTAATAAGCAGAACTGCAACATGGTCCTATACCTGTCTCTGAATAATCGGACACTGACCAGCAATGAATTCAAGGGAACATTCTGCCCTCTGCCAATATGCCCCTGTTCCAATGAATCAGTGGGTATGATGGCTCTTGAAGAACATTCTGGAGTGAAAATGCATTTTAAAAAATTACTCTGCCAGTGTGCCAGGCCAATCAATCATGTGTTAATGATGGATCATGAAACCTATTTGTTGACAGATTAAACCTTTTGAGCTCTGCCAATGAAATTTACTGAGCCATCACTCTTCCAGTTGCCAACTCTCAAATATTATTTGCAAAAGTATAATTTATGGATGGAAAAAGCTAGTTGTGCATCCAGTCCATTCTGCTGCCTTATAGCAGGTGCCTCTTACTATTCATTAGACATGCCCTAGCTATGCGGATTCCAAATGTACAATCCATTTTTGCTTTAAATTCATTACTGCATCATATAATAGTGACCAATAACTCTGCAGGAGACTATGGACCAAAGACCATATATCCATGCTAATCCAGTTAGATCTCACAGTTACTTACAATACTGTGGACCATGAGAACCCGCTGACATAGCTCTGGAACCTACAAGGAATAATAGACTATTTTTCTGGAGTGAGGGGATAGAGTTGGGTAGTGATATCTACGCCCAAAAGGTTCTCCATTGTGAAATAGTATCAGACTCCATTCTCTCACTCTTCCTCTTCGGTGTGTATGTAAGGCTTATGGGGAGATGGTCAGGTTTTCCTGCAGTGCCATCAATATGCAGATAGTAATTTGCTTTACACTGACTTCACATTCTCTGTTTTCCCAGTGCCAAAGCAATACTGTGGTCAGGATGAGGCATAACTGACAGAAGCGCAGTACAAATAGGACCAGCTTGATGCTGTTAAGCTAGAAGAAACAGTTCTCTTGAAACTTGGTTTTTGTGTGTGAAATTCTAGCATTATTTGGGTTTCCTGTGGAGGAGGGATAGGGGAGTTAGGAGCAAAAAAAAAGGAAGGTGAAGCTTCTACCATTTTCTGTCTCCTCTTAGGAAGGACTGAAGATGCTGCCTCCAGCAAAATGAATTTTGCTTTGCTGCTACCTAGGTGATTCTATTGGGGAAAAAATCCTGGGAAGGAGAAGGTGGATGCCTGGTACACAGAGGTCTGGAGACAGATACTCTTCTCTGGAATGGACAGATGGCATGTCTCACAGAAACTCCCTTTTCCTTGCACCTTTCACAGGCTGAGTAGTGTTAATTTTCTTCATCCAAAAAGTGTTTGGCAAAAAATGCAGATTTTACGACACTGAAACATTTCATAATTTTATGCTGGTTTTACCAATTTATTCATCTCAGGGGGAAAAAAATCTAAAAATGTCTATACTAAATATTTTTATTTTTTTTATTCAAAACAACTTTTCCTTTCAAAAGTTCCTTCAACTGTATTTTAAAAAGTTTTATTTTTAAATGCTCAAAATCTAAATGAAATGCCCAATATGAAACATTTTATTTGACCTACATTTTTTTTTAAATTCCCAGCGTACCAAAAAATCAGTTATTCTTACAGTTCTATTCACAGGTATTCCAGCACTTTGGGGAGGAGTTGAGGGCGAGTCTCTAGGATGTCTTGGGGGAGGCAATGATGATTAATCACATAGTGTCCACAGAAGGAGCCACTGAACCGAAGAACAGAGATGTAGGGGAAGTGTGCAAGAGGGGCTGAAGGTTCAACTGCATGGTCACGCTGAAGGCATGTGAAAATAGTGGCCACTTGGGGCTATGAGCTATTGTAGCACAGGGTGATGCTGCAAAGGGAATTCTAAACCACCAGTTATTCATATTTAATATATTTTAGGAGAATCACATCAGCAAACTTTCAGCCCTCGAAATCACTAAATATTTTGAAAGCTAAAATGTGTAATGTTAAAAGATGAAAGCTGCTATTTTCATAGGTACTCAGATTAGCACTGCTATTTAAAAAGTTGACTGCCCAGTTGTCCATGAGATATTTTACTTCTGGAGAGGTGCAAGACAGGCCAGTCAATTAAGAAATACATTTTGGTTTTTTAGACCACTTTTGTTCTTATCTTTCAAACTGCCTCCTTTAGTGATTTGGAAAGGACTAAGAGTATGAGAAATTCCATCAAAAATCCAAGCCATTTATAACGTCTGCTTGCCCAGAAAAGAGCAGATACTTTTTCCAAAGTCTCAAATGCTAAATTTCTCCTGCCCAGCAGCCCAGAAATTATTTGGCTAATTTGTACCAGATTTACCTAAAATACTCCTCCCTGATTTGAGATGAAGTGTGAGAATGTTATTTCAAAAGGAAGCTTGTTGTGTTCAGTGCAAAGTTTGAGGGTTAGGGTCAAAATCTGGTGTAGACAGGAATTTTGATTGTAGCCCTAAATATAGCCAGAACTATGGTTCTAAGATGTAACATTGCATAGGTATCTTTGGTTTCTGTGTCAGGAGCAGACATAAGGAAAGTTGTAATTGCGTGGTTGGATGTACCTTTCCAGGTACCTCATTTGATGAGATGAGCAGCCTTGAATGACTCTTAAGTGGGGTCACAATCTGTCTGCCCTTGTTCAGTTGCTGATTGGCCTGTTTTCCTAAAATCCACACTTGTTTCCTAGCACTCCTATGGTCTCTTGGGTTTTCGTCACACTCGGACCATCGTATGGTGCTGCAGTGTATATCTTATACAGCACATCATAATCCATTTCTCTCTCACACACATAATTTCTTATGCAGGCCCATTTGGAGCTCTGGTACATCATGTTCCCTAGGGACCTATCCCTGCCCATTTCATTTTATTGACACAAACTTTGCAGTCATTTCAGGCCGCTCCCCCCGAGCTTGGAGTTCCCACTGCCCAGGCTTTGGGCCCCAGTAAAATTGTCCCTCCTTCCACCTCTCCCTTGTCAGCCCTACTCTTATGTTAGAGCAATAGCTCACCAATCATAAAAACAAGCTCTCAAAAACATCTCAGCAATATTCACTTGCCCAGCAGACCAGGGAAATGGTTCAGAAACAAAGGCCAAGGAAAACAATCACTTGCAGAAAACAATCAAAGAGACAACTACAACAATCATATCAGATTGTGCAGCAGAAGACTTCCAACAACACAGATACTCCATTAAGCATAGAATCGCAAGCAGGATAGATGATTAACTCTTTCAGGCACTTAATTGTGGAGGCAGTGAGTGTAGGGGAGAGAAGTGATGTGTACCTGCAAGTCTAGGGGCCAGGAATTCCTAAAATGCAATCCTGGTTCTTTCACTACATCCTCTGTGGCCTTTATGTTCTTAGGACCTTAAGAAGTGTACTCAATCTAGGTCCTTGCTGGGCAGGAGGTGGTGTGCGGGGGGTGTCCATTCCCCATTTCTGTGTAGTTCTGTGGGGTTATTTAATGAGACATACCTCCACTTGTGGGCAGGAAACCAGTGTCTATTCCTTGCTTTTCACCATGAAATGACTTTAGATTCCATTCCAGCATGCCACACCCTCAGCCTCTCTTGTAGACATACAATACCTGCGTTCGTCTTTCTCTAGGGCTATGATACAGGATGGGTTCTATCAGCATGTGGAAGAGCATCTCATTGACGGGGAAAGCTGGGGTAGGACAGGAGGCAAGAAGGGCGGGATTCACTGTGGAAAAGAGTCCTACACAAGCCCTTTCCTTCTCAAGTTGCAGATCCTCCTCCCTTCCTGGCATACTTCTCTCTTGTAGCCTTGTCAGAACCAGAAATAAGTCCAGCTAGAGCTATGGGTTTAGCTCCTTGCAGCTGTATTCATTCACAAGGGAGATGCAAGGTAAAATTGGTAGTGCTTGTTCAAAATTTTGTGTTTGTAAAATGGTAAGTGACCACCATCTCCAAAGCCAAGATTGGCCTTTGTTATGAAATCATCTACCCCCCCTCCCTCTGCTTTCTTCCCCCCCATCTTAAATTTTTCAAAACTGGAAGCTCATTTTTTCTTCTCAGTCCACATTTGATGCTGTTTTGTGACAACCCCTTGTGCACAACATCAAAACTGCAACGGAACTATTCCAACATCACATGTTCTTTCTCTAATTGCCATAGAGCACCACCACAGCCACACAATGGACTAGTTGGACTGTCAAAGAAACTGGCAGGGCAATGGGCCTCTATTCCCTACTGGCTGACACTTTAGTCATCCTGACAGTAACTATGACAAATAAAGAGAGGTAAGACATGGTCTTAATCTTCCCGAACACATTATGATTGTGCAGAAGAGCATGGGAGAGTCTCTTTGAGTCTTTAGTCCACATGCACACCTGGGATTGGCAACAATCTAGCCCCATATGTTTGGACTCTTGTTGTTGAACTGTGATATGGTTTTAGCCACGCTGCTATCTTGACTCCTAGGGAGAAGTAACTGATCAAATTAAGACTTGGTCAAGACTGGTATGATGGACTTCACTGCTTATAATTGTACCTGTAACAGTATAGATCATGCATGAGAAGTACTTTGAGAGTGCATTAGTCCTCACTGCACAGAGAAATGATGAGCAGCAGAAAATCTAACTATAATGAAAGGTCACGAAGTGTTGTATGTTGCAAGATGTTGGTCAAGTACTACCCAAAAGGCATAGACTGGAGGTCGTTGGAACACACTGAACCAGCAGATCTTTCCAACTGTTCAAATAAAAGTTTGTTTCCATATCACAAAGTGCCCTTATAATCTCTGAAAGGCAGTTTTGAGTTTGGGGTTTTGGAACATCCACTGTTGTTCAGATACACTGCATCATTATTAAAAACTCTTTTGAATGAGCATCTTCACAGGCTGTGATCAGTATCTTTTTTTGGTTGGCAGATCTGTGGATATTTCCATCATTCAGTCAAAGCAAATGAGCATTTCAAACATTTTCAATCAGAGAACAGTTTCCCTGGTATTGCATGTGATGTTTCCATGTGATATTTGACATCAATTGTTTGTGAAGAAAATTGCTTTTCATGCCATGGTTTTTGAGCTGCCTGTTTGCTTTCAGCACTGTAAACAGCAGACCATAATGATGGCATTAGTAGGGTTTGTTAAGGCAGTTTTGGCTGGCAGTTTACAGTTTCACTGCTAAACAGGTCTCAAGGAGCCAGATCGCCTCTTGATATGCATGCAATTAACTAATTAGATATAAACAGACAGCTAACCAGCAGAAGGAAAGTTCAATATTATTGAAGCACTTATTGAATTGTATTAAAGGCAAAACAAGAATTCCATGTATGGCAAAATGCAAGATTCGCACCTGAATCATTCTGTCATACCCAGAGGAAATATTAAGAGTATGCACAGTTCCCTTGGTCACACAGCAGCAAGTGCTGAAAAGCAGTAGAGTGTGGACTGGTTTTGTTGCACATATCACAGAATAGTTTTTATGGTTGGCTGCACATTGTCTGATTGGCATAGTACACTGGCTTAGTCACAGATATTCTTCCTTTATGTATGATTGATTGTGTATGAAAAATGGGGTTACCATGGCATCAGTACTTCCTGCAACAGTTTAGACTTTGGTGGTCAGAGAAGGATTGCAGGGTTTTGTATTTTGCAGCTGTTGTCTGGACATTACATTGAGTTCAAAATAGACAGTTTGAAAGTAAATATATTAACACCCAAAACCTTTGAGCTTCAGGAACCAGGTAGGGCTGATCTGCTGAAGGGTGCTATATGTTTCTGTATAACACCACCGCTATCAAAGGTGTGTTAGTTCACTCACTGTACTGGCCCATCTATTATATATACAAACAGGGTAGAGTCTATCTGTCTATCTATCTTCCTGGCAAGAAAACTGTTTGTATAGAATGGTACTTATGTCTCTTAAGGATCTAAAAGGACATGAAATATTTATAGTAAAAGATGGGACTTACTCTTAAAATTCAGATCTGGATCCTGTCCTCTGAAGATCTCAAAATGCTTTGTAAACATGAATGAAATAGGCTTCACAACACATACAGGCATGTCGCGTCTTAGGCGTATTTAACATATGCGATTTCAGCTTTACGCGGTCCGCAAAAAAAAAAAGAGGACGGAATTTTTTAAAAAAACTTTCTGTAAGGAGCATGATTTCGCCTCCCATTGAAGTGAAAGGGTTCTGGCTATACGCAGTTTCCGCTTTACGCAGTAGCCGCGGAACGGAACCCTTGCCCAAGGCACGACAAGCCTGTATATGAGGACAGGAACTATTATTCCCTATTGCACGTGGAAAGAGCAAAACGCAGAAAGGTAAAGTTCCTTACCCAAGGTCACAGACCCCATCAATAGCAGAGATGGGGAACAGAACCCCAACTAGGTGGTAGAATAAGAGAACTAACTCATAGTGATTCATGCAGCCTCCCTTCCCATTTTATATACTAATATAAAAGCAATAGTCAACTTTTGAGTTTGCTAAGAACATAATGTCTATCTTGTCTTTAAAAATATGTTTTTTTAAAAAATTATCTGCAGCATATATGTAGTGAGAAGGAAGGTAAAGTATGGTGCATAGCATACAAACTTGTAAAAAAACAACAACCCCAAAACCCTATGGTACGCCTGTTTTCTTGTATATTCTCCAAACAATCCTCTTAAGTACAGATATATTCTGTAACAAGTCTTTTTTACCTCTAGTTCTTTCCTAGCCCAGTTATTTTTAGGCCCACATGACTTTTGATAAAAAGTTGCCCAGGGTAGGCAACTTATTTTTTGTGTACTTGATAAATAGCACCACAGATCTGTGACCACTTGCAAACTAAACATCTCCATCTTAAGCACTTAGCAAATGTTACTGTCCATCAATCCAGTGCAGGTGCCTGTGGATTTTGACACTCTGCAGCAATTATGCTATGGCTCACTAGGTAGAGGAATTAAAGTAATATATTTTGGGGAAATTTTGCTATCTTAGATTTATTTGTTTGGTAGACTGTGAGAGTGAGAAGTATGAGTTTCTGTAATACTGAGCTCGTGATTTTAGACTTTGAATTTGTTATTCCATTTTCTACAACCTCAGATTTATTCTGAGAGAGCATGTCCTATGCCACTCCTTTTCAATTTTTGTGATTGTGTTTGTTGTGATGTGCACTTTTGTTTTCAGATGTCTTTAACTTTTCCCCATAGGTCATTCAGTCTCATAACACACTGGGTTTTACTATTAAATTGTTGTATCAATTATTTAAGCTGTGTCCTGCTAGTTTCTCTTTAGCAACTAGATGTCTCTCTTCCCTCTGTTATTAAAAAGTATTATAGTAGCTTTGGTTGTCTTTGGAAAAGACCCTTTGCCCTGTGTCATCTCTGCACTTTAGTGGCAAATTTAAGATCTGTATTTTGCCATAAATCTGTATCCCAGGGAGCATGTGACTTTATTTTGTGCATTCCTTTTTTGAAATCATTGATTGTTTCCCTCTGTTAATCTGCCTTTGCCTGAGGCTGACCTACTTATAGGTAGAATCTGCTTGTCCTTTCATATTCCTCTGTGTTTTCCAAGCAGGATTGTAGATTGAGATAGGTGGTTTTTTTCCCATTGTGACTCTCCTGTTCCCCTTTCTTAATCCCTGTCCCTTTCCACCGGAGGCAATGAATTGATTTTACTCACTTTTTTTTTCAAGCTGGAAATGTCCTACTGAAAAGATCTACTGATCTTGTGTGCTGCGCAGCCTATGGAGAGTGAGACATTCTTTCCAGAACGCTGACTTTATAATGAGGTGGTTTAAGGCACCGAGTGGGGGGAAAAGGGGCTGAATCAGAGATGAGCGCTTAGTGTATGCTTCTGAGCCACTGGCAGCCTTACTCAGTGTTAACACAGGTCCTGATGATGTCAAGGCAGTTATGTGATATTGTAGGGCCACTTGAAGGAGGATGGGGTCTTTGCCTGGCACTGTTGCTCGTACTGCGGACGTCTGTTTCTCAGAAGCAGACTATATCTAAATCTCCTCTCTGCTTTATCTGAACTCCCATTCAGTTACCCTCCCACTGCTGCCTTTCCTTTGGGGGAATTCTCACTATTGGCCTCCTCAGCATCGGCTAAACTGACAATTAATCCAGGATAAGGTTTGTGACTCAATCTGCCCAGAAGTGAGTAGGGAATAATATGCCTGGTGCCTTTCCCTTTTAAATCTTTCTTCTGAGGCCAAAGTATCTCCATCCCATTTGCTCTTTAGAAGAGTAATCATAATCAACAAACACCTTCACTTCATAGAACATTTGACTTGCCCTCTATTCTGTCCTGATGCGTTAATACTCTGGACCTTCTGGAAATCTTGGGGCGGGGGATTGTGTAACTTCTCTTGTTGCTAAATGGTATGTATTAGAAATGAGCACTTTTAAAACACTGATACTGGGGATCTAGTAAAATGCTTTGGAAAACTTGCCAGCGAACAGAGAGGAAAAGTTCCTGCTTTAAGGCCTGGTCTTACAGAGATCAAAATGAGCTTACTAACGGTCTCTTTGTGGTGTTGCTTTTTGTATGTACTGTTTATTAAAGACATGCATAGAATAGCCTCTTTGTGTATGCAAATTATACATAACACACCAGGAAAAATACAGGACTTGAAGGAAATTCTTAAAATTGACCTTGATGGCATTCAAGATTGGTTCAAGAAAAACTGTCTTCTTTTGAATGTTAAAAACACAATTTTTTAAAAAAGTACAGGAAGGCTGAATATAATGATAATGATCACTGCTAATTGTACTGTGCTGGAAACAGCTAGAGTAGTTTAGTTCCTGGGAACAGCTAAAATATCTTGGCTTTATCAAACTCTTTTTTTAAAAAACACTTTGGTTAATTATATTAAGTAGATAAATTTGAAAGTTGAAAGATGATCTAGGACAAACACAAGATGTGTGTAAATGCTGCTGTTTGTATAAGATTTTAGTCTAAAAATGGTATTAACACTTCTTACTGTGAAATGACAGTAGAGTAACCAATAGTTTCACTATGGACAGTGATACTGTCATGCATGTGGAATACATTATGAAAATGTATGTATTACAGTTCAGAATATAGGAGACTTACTGTTAATAAATTATATTTCCATTTCCAAGGTAACATCCCACTTTCTTTGTAATATGGCTGTATATATTAAACTGTTGCAATATTGCAAATATGCATAGCCTCATTAATTTAAACAAATATTTAAATTTGACTTCAGTTGGACTAAGCATAATTGTTTGGATTGTCTAAGGGTTTAACATACCCTGTTGTGTTTCAGAACATGGGACACATGTAACTTGACCTCTTTGAAATACAATTTATTAGCAATGAGTCTCGTCAATGTCCATCCATACAATTTAATAATGTATTCAGTGATGCATACCAATACTGTCCACATGGTACTTTTCACAGGTGTGTTCAAGATCAGGGGTTTACTATGTAATTCCATATTGAGGGGCAAATATATATCTTACAAACACACCGCCATTGGTTTAGTATGAGTTATATCCAGGTATTGACAACTCTTCACTTTCAAATTGTTGTCTAGATGGCAGTAAGCCTATTCAGTAGCAAGGGACTAAGGAGTTTAGCTCCTGAGTTTATTTTTTTTTACGAGTAAATTATAATCCTTAATTAGTATCTGAACAAAAGTTAAAATGTTGAGTAGAATATTAATTATCTTCAAATATCAGATTTTCTACGGAGAGTGTAAGCTCAGAAAGCAAGTTATTAAATCTGAAAGTTGACTAATAAATAAAGGTCCCAATCTGGTGAAGAGATCTATGCAGGAAAATCTTTACTATAGCTAAATTTAAAAAGTGCAGTGCAGAAAATAAATCTGTTAAAAATTCCTCAAAGTACAAATTAGAAACTCAAGAATATAAAGGTATTTCTCCCGGATTAACTCCATGTTATAAAATTCTTCATGTTTAGTTTTGCTGAGGGCAGAGGACATTGGTTGGTTGTTTTTTTGTTTTTTGTTTTTTTCACGGGGAGGAAATGTTTAGATGACAAGTACAAAACCATTCCACTGATGGCTTCATTTTAGAATGGAATCCCCTACCTTCCCGCTGCTTATTTGCAGAACTCCCATTCATAGCTGGAGACTGCATTCTCTGCTGCTGTCTTTCTTTCCAGAACAATGTTCCACTGAATGTAGTCTGAGTAAAACTTCTTTCGTTCACACTTCACTAATCTGTGTGAAAAGTAATTTATATACGCAAAATAGTGGCTTTGCCTACTTTTCCAGGAAAGATTATGACAAAGTTCTGCTTTGAGATTACTAAAGCACCTGTTCTGCAAGGAGAACTATCAGACCTCTGAACTTCTTAAAGTCTCACCTAACGAGGCTTTCCATGGGCACTGGAATTCCCTCTAAGACACTTTTACTTCTACAAAATACAGTAGAAACCATTCAGGAGTATGTGCAATGCAGTATAAGCAATTATTTAAAGTAAAGTATATTTGTCCCATACAGTACATTTTTGAAGCATTATCCTAGTATTTTCATTGGTTAGCTATCATGTTAAAAACAATCATTTGTGGAAATTAGTAAATTTCTACATTATTTACTTGGGGGGAGGAGGCATCTAGGCATTTTGTTAATAAATTACCTGGATATATCTAAACTTTATTAGGGAAAATACATCAACTTTAGGAATCGTTTAACAGTTTAAACTGAAACATTTGAGTTTGGTGCTGAGCTTTGGATCAGATCTTACTTCCTCTGAGTCAGTTTGCTTATTCCTGCCAAATGCACAATTTCCCATATTTTAGGGAACTATTATTTGTCTTCTTTCATATGACTTGGGTAGGTAGCAATGACTACAAATTTATATCTATGTTTGATAGCCAGCACATTGCCTCAGCAGTGAGTAAGGGAGCTATTAAGCACTCAGGACAAAGGGTTGTTTTGTGTGTGGGGGGGTCTATGTGTTTTTTTTTTTTTTAAAGACATCTAAAGTTAGAGTCCCAAGTCCATATCATATTTAGGACACTAAAGAAGTGCCCAGAATTTCAGAAGTGCTGAGAATCAATAGTTCATTGAAATAAATCACTGGCTGTGAGCATGGCGGATAGATTTTCAAAATACAAATGGGAGTTAAGTTCTTAGCTTCCATTGACTGTCATTTCACATTAGAAAAATAACTCACCTTTGTTCATATGAAAATTTTCCTAGTGTCTCCTGCCTGCTTTCAAAGCAAGCTACAATAGTGTCTCATTCATCACGTTCTGCCCCTCCTAAGACAGAATCATTGTAATCATTTATTTTACAGTTTACAGTGTTATTGATTTATGAAATGGCTTGTTAAAGTAACCCGTATCTAAATCATTCCATTAGAGGTCTTAAATTAAGTTATATGTATTTCTGATTTGGTATACTGTAGAATTTAATGGTTTCCAATAATGCATCAAATAATGAAAATCAATCCCTATTTTATTAAAGAATTAAAAACAAAAAACCTGCTAGCAAGTTATTTTTTACTTCATCAAGAAACATGCTAAAAAGGAGAATAAATCATTTAATCTAACAAAATTTTTAAAAGATTTCAACAGAGCACCTCTTGTACACTAGTGAGGTCATCATGCATTAGCTTGAAACAGAATGACCAATGTGTCTGGGGGTGAGTGGAGGAGAATGTGTACCATGGAGAATGCCACCCTACTGGTCTTCATATGAGGAATCTGAGCCATGTGGTGCAACCATGGGAGATGGGGCATAGTCATAGAGTTTAAGGCAGAAGAGACCACCAGATCATCTAGCCCGACCTCCTGTCTATCACAAGCCACCAACATCATCCAGCACATGGATACTAAACCCAACAGCCAAACTCAGACCACAGTATTAAAGCCCACAGGAGACTAGATTGTTATGAGCTACAGGCAGAGAATGGGAGGGACTGAGATGCACTAGTTCCTAAGGCCCTGGCAATGGCAGGGAAACGATTAAGTGAGATATACCCAGGTAATCCTGGCACCCATATGTTGTTGAGGAAAGCAAAAAAACAAACAAACAAAAAACTAAGGTCATTGTAAATCTAGGATATATCTTGCAGAGCTGCAATTTCTTCCAACCTTCCATGCTTCATAGAATCATAAAATATCAGGACTGGAAGGGACCTCAGGAGGTCACCTACTCCAATCCCCTGCTCCCTGAGTATCTGGATCCTCTCCACTCATAGAAGGAATGGAATCAAATCAGCGCAATAGTTTTTTAAAAAAAATTCTACAAGTCCAAAAGTCCATTCACAACATGTAGTTCAGTTTTTTACACATCCAACATTTCTGTTCGAGTAACTTTTTCTTATCACATATAATCATCATATCATATATACTTATATAACTGTTTTGCACAGTTTTTATAACACAGCTACTGTTTTTATAACACAGCTATTTCAGACAGTGAAAAATCTTTTTTCATTCAACCCTGATTTTGTACCGAAATTAGGAGGATACTTTTTTGGAGCAACACAGTCACCGGAAATTAATGGGCAGGAGTGGGATTTTCAAAAGTGCCTCAGTGAGATAGGAAAAAAATCATCCTGACTTTTAGAGGGACCTGTCCTCTAAAGTCACTTAGCTGCTTTTGAAAATCTAAATCATGATTCTTTGGTTTTAGACGGAGAGTGAAAAACAAAGAGTAGTCAAAAACTCAGAGTAAATTTGGAATCACCTGTAACTCTCGAGTGGTATGAATTTTCTTCAAAGTTTGTGGAAACATTTTCCTTTGACTTTGGAGTAAATTGGACTAGAAAGTTTATTTGGCCTGAAAATTTCCAAATAAGGACGCTACTATAGAGCTGATTAGATCCTAAAGAGATACCACTTCCTCTCCATAATTTTTCTGTTTTCTATTTCATTTGTTAGTTTAAAATATAAATTGGTACAGGGTTTTTGTTGTTCATTTGGATTTCATTTGTTTCCTCAGAAATTCTATACAGACTTTCTGTTCTCTTTCAAAACATTTGGGTTGGTTTTAAAGAGCCAGCTATTTAAATAAACAGGGCCAACTTTGGAGCTCTGCACAATAGCAGCCAGTAAAACTGTTCAGAAATGTAAGATCTTTCATTTCCCATTCAATAGTGCTGCAGTTCAAAAATTTAGGATACTGCAACTTTCTATTTCAGCTTGAAGAGGAAAGCTGTACAGGACTTAGTCCACAGTCACTCTCACTCCAAATGTTCATTTCAATACTGTTTCAAACTTACAGACCATTTTTAATTCTCAGTCTATCCATTATACCAGAAAAATAGGAATGTAAGTCAGTAGCTACATAATGACCATTTTTATTGCTGTATTGTAGAATATATTGAAGAATACAAGAAGGAAGGAAACTGTCATAGATGTGAACAAAAGAATACAAAACTGTGATGATGTCTCATTTGTGCTTTTAGTGCAAACGTTAAAAGTCTGCCTGCTGGAATCAGAAGATCCAGGATGGAGGCTTTTTCAAAGGGAGGTACCTTCTGTTTTCTCTCTTACACAGATTTTATATTACTTCTATATTGGTTTATTGTTTTCCTTAATCTAAAAATGTTATCCCAGCTGAAGGCTTCCTTCTGTATCAGATCTTTGATTAAAAAGGGACAGAATTGTTCAGCAAATACAGCATGCAGGAAGGATTTTATTATTCTGCAGATTGATATTATATCAGTGAGTACATAGAAAGGGGTCTGGAAATCTGGATTGCTCACTTAAACTTTATGATGGAATGAAAACAAAATAGTGATTAGTGTAGATGAAAGTGAACTGTTGACAATTAAAACCTTCTACAAGAGTTTTCTCCATTCTTGCTCACAGGTGTATCTATAAGCATTGGTCTCAAAGGACTTTTAGAATGTATGTGAATGTTTGCAAAAAAGATGCAACATAATCCTCACAGCAATGATAGTTGCATTTTCTTCACCTGCTTATGTGGTGCACTTGTGTACTATATTGACAATGCATGTTGTTATTTTGGAATAAAATCCAAGTTCTAATCCTGAGGTGAAATCCAGCCCCCACTGATTTCAGTGGATCCAGGATTTCAGCTTGGCATCCTATATTTGTTGCAGAGTAGATACAAATCAAAGGGGTTTAGACTTTATTTATAAATAAAATATCAGATTTTTTAAAAAAATATTTTAAAAAGAAAAATATATTTAAAATTAAAAATTAAAATTGAATTATGACAACCTATATAAGTACCTATGCTTACTATTACTTTAATATCTTTTTTAAAATTAAGTAATACATGTTTGCAGCTGAAGTTTTAAAGAAAGTAAAACCAGTGAACTGATGGAAGTCAGCTAAGCACCTTGAGCCAGTGTTTGTTGAGGTGTTAAACAAGGTTCAGCCACCAGTAGCCTCTTCTGTGGGTACAGAGAGAATATTTTCTTCATTTCAGTTTATTCAACTAGTTCAGTTTAATGACTAATTCATTTAAAGTTGAGACACCGCTGGGAATTCAAAAAGCAGGAAAGCTTGTTTCCTTTTTCTATCTATGAAAAAAAGCAAAATGTGAAAGTGTGAGATCTAATAATTCTGAACTATTGACGGGCATGGTGACCAAATACAATCAATTCAATTCACTGATTGCAAATAATTGACTTCAATGAGTGTCATGATTTCATCAAGTGCCTCCAACCTCCTCTGACTCATTTCCACTTCCTAGTATATTTCAGCACCAAAAGCGGCATAATAAGCCCTAAATTTATATTGCTGTCACCCTGATGAGTTCTACCTTAATGCCATGCTTCTTCCTCTGTTCTTGCTGCATTTTTTCCATCAGTAGCCTCAGTGCTCTTTTAACAATTTGCCTCCTGTTCCCTTTAGAACTGGTTGTCTTCCGGAGCCCTCATTTCTCCTTTGTCAAAAATGTGATAGGCTTAACATTTTTAATGTTTTTGAACAATTAAGAGCCTTGAATTTTGAAATTGTGCTGGCGACAAAGAGTCCTATGGCACCTTAAAGACTAATAAAAGTATTAAAGCATAAGCTTTCGTGAGCTAATACCCACTTCATTGGATGCATTTGACGAAGTGGGTACTAGCCCACAAAAGCTTATCCGACAAAGTGGGTACTAGCCCATGAAAGCTTATGCTTCAATACTTTTGTTAGTCTTTACAGTGCCACAGGACTCTTTGTTGCTTCTGCAAATCCATACTAACACGGCTATCTCTCTGATATATTGTTCTGGTTACGCATTGTTGGACTGTCTGTATTTGTGGCTTACTGAGTTTTTTAATAATTAGATGCCCTGAACTCCACAAAGTATTCCAAAAGCTTCTTTATGGGTGTTAGAATAATATATTCTTCATACTTTTATTTGGCATTATTTATCTCTCCCAGAAATTTGACTTTTTTATTCATAGTAAACACTTTTCCAAGGACGTGTCTTTTACCCACCGACAACAACTCCTATTCTCTCCCTGTGCTGCATAGCACATGGCTTTGTCATCCTATCTGGTAAACCATACCACATCTTGTATCTTCCCATCTTCTTATCTAATCCAAGATTATCTGACCTGTATTGTCCTTTTCTTGTGTACATTCCTTTTCGTCTAAAAAACATAAAAAGTAGTTAGATACCCAAGTCCCAGTTTTGTCTTCACTGCAACGCACAACATTCCTTCTGACCTGTGCACAGGCCTAAACTAACTTGGCACCTAAGTTTTAGCAGTAGAAGTTCCCTAGCTTTTGTGTCTGCCTTTGGCATATGCACTCCTGACTCCCTCTGTGTCCAAGAGCCTAGCTTCTATTTAAGTCCCAGAGTGATTCATAGACTAGGGGAAGATAGGCAGCCAAATGTCTAAGTTGCATGGGGATCCTGATTCAGCAGGGGCCCTCTGAGCACAGCTACTAGATTGGGCCCCTCAGGCAAAGTCACACAAAACAGCTGGAGGAAGACCACCCTTATAACTTTTAGCCCAGTGATTAGGTTACTCATCTGAGATATGTGAGATCCCCAGTTCAAGTCCCCGCTCCAGCTGAGCAGAAGAGATCCGCCACCTCTCTGGCATGTGGTCCAACCTCTGGGCTATGGGGTATTCTGATGCTGGGCACTTCTGTACTCTGGATAAATAATTGACGAGTGATTGGAGCAGGTGACTGGATCCTGGGTGTCCCAAATCCTGGGTGAGTGCTGTAACCACTGAGCTAAAGTCATTCTCATGTTGTGTGCATATGCCCTCACTTACACTCTCTCCTGCTCTGTCTGGCCCAAATGACTCTCTAATTCAAGTTCCTTTTCCCCCCTCAGGTGGAGAAGGGGACTTGCAGTGGGAGGTGTCCCACATCCCATGTAAGTACTCGATCACTGGGCTAAAAGTTATGTGCAAGGTTGTCCTCCTCTCCCTCACAAAGATGGTGTAGGCATTTATCTCGGAGGGGAGGATTAGCCCACCCCTCCCCTCACACACACTCTCACACACCTCTGCCCTGTTAGCATATCCCAATATTTAACATAGGCAGCTCCCTACCTACTGTGCTGGCTTTTGTCAATATCATTCTAAGGCTCCTATCTCTCCCCATTCAGTGTAGAGGGAACCTATGTACTGAGCTGAGGCTTTGTGAATTGCTGTGATTCTCTAGGCACCGAAAAATTAGGAGCTGTAATGGTCAACATCACCATGCCTAATCACACTGGTCTACAATTTTTTAGAAGTCATCTGCTTCAGAGATAAAATGTGATATTTATTATGTATTTTGATGTGCTGAATTCAAATATGACAATTAAAACAACTGATTGGCTACTGTTTCTAAGATATTTAAGTTTTTACATTTTATGTCTATGTATATTGTGTAGATAGTAGAGTTTTAATCATAAATTGTAAACCTAGGTCTTTTCATATGTTTATGGTTGCTTTACATGATAATATTGTACCTCTCCTGTTTATGTAACACTTTAAAAATCAGCAAAAGGGTTATATAAATAAAAGGTATTATGAAACAAAAGGCAAAAAACTATTATGTACATAGTTTAGTCCTATTCAGTGTCTACTCAGCGCTTCTTGGCTTGTCTCTTGTATTCATTAAATGGAGCATCTCTTGTCACTGTCCAGCAATAGTCTGCAAGCATTGATGGGCTCCATTTGCCCTGATAGCGTTTCTCCACTGTTGCAATGTCCTGGTGAAATCGCTCACCGTGCTCGTCGCTCACTGCTCCGCAGTTCGGTGGAAAAAAATCTAGATGAGAGTGCAAAAAATGTATCTTTAGTGACATGTTGCAACCAAGGCTTTTGTATGCCTTGAGGAGTTTTTCCACCAACAACCTGTAGTTGTCTGCCTTGTTGTTTCCGAGAAAATGTATTGCCACTGACTGGAAGGCTTTCCATGCCGTCTTTTCCTTGCCACGCAGTGCATGGTCAAATGCATCATCTCGAAGAAGTTCACGAATCTGAGGATCAACAAAGACACCTTCCTTTGTCTTAGCTTCACTTAACCTTGGAAATTTTCCAGGGGGGTACTTGAAAGCTGCTTGTGTTTTGTCAATGGCTTTGACAAAATTCTTCATCAGACCCAGCTTGATGCATAAGGGTGGTAACAAAATTTTCCTTGATTCAACAAGTGGTGGATGCTGAACACTTTTCCTCCCAGGCTCCAATGACTGTCGGAGTGGCCAATCTTTCTTGATGTAGTGGGAATCTCTTGCACGACTATCCCATTTGCAGAGAAAACAGCAGTACTTTGTGTATCCAGTCTGCAGACCAAGCAAGAGAGCAACATCCTTCAAATCACCACAAAGCTGCCACTGATGTTGGTCATAGTTTATGCACCTCAAAAGTTGTTTCATGTTGTCATAGGTTTCTTTCATATGGACTGCATGACCAACTGGAATTGATGGCAAAACATTGCCATTATGCAGCAAAACAGCTTTAAGACTCATCTTCGATGAATCAATGAAGAGTCTCCACTCATCTGGATCATGAATGATGTTGAGGGCTGCCATCACACCATCAATGTTGTTGCAGGCTACAAGATCACCTTCCATGAAGAAGAATGGGACAAGATTCTTTTGACGGTCACGGAACATGGAAACCCTAACATCGCCTGCCAGGAGATTCCACTGCTGTAGTCTGGAGCCCAACAGCTCTGCCTTACTCTTGGGTAGGACAAGGTCATTCAGTTCAGCTTGTGTTCTGAGGTGTGGTTCAGAGGAGGAGGATGGGAGAAAATGTGGGTCCTGTGACATTGATGGTTCAGGACCAGAAGTTTCATCCTCTTCCTCTTCTGACTCAAGTGAGAATGATTCTGGTGCATCGGGAACTGGCAGTCCTTCTCCATGGGGTACTGGGCGTATAGCTGATGGAATGTTTGGATAATGCACAGTCCACTTTTTCTTCTTTCACACACCTTTCCCAACTGGAGGCACCATGCAGAAGTAACAATTGCTGGTATGATCTGTTGGCTCTCTCCAAATCATTGGCACTGCAAAAGGCATAGATTTCCTTTTCCTGTTCAACCACTGGCAAAGATTTGTTGCACAAGTGTTGCACCATATGTGTGGGGCCCACCTCTTGTCCTGATCTCCAATTTTGCAGCCAAAATAAAGGTGATAGGCTTTCTTAACCATAGTGGTTATACTGCGCTTTTGTGATGCAAAAGTCACTTCACCACAAACATAGCAGAAGTTATCTGCACTGTTCACACAAGTACGAGGCATCTCTGCTCACTTTGGCTAAACAGAAATGTGTCCCTTTGCAAAATCAAACACTGACAAATAAGAGAGCACGACACTGTATGATTTCTAGAGCTGATATAGGGCAATTTGTTCAGCAGAGTGATGTAAGCTTCATTATGATTGCATCATCCATGACTTCTACGAATAACATGATGCAATTCATATCATGTATGACTCAATACCAGCTTCAGATTGCATCATTCATTGTTTTGCCTAAAAAGCAAGTACTGTCCAAACCCAGTCATAGATTTGTTCATAGATCCAGTCAAAGATGTATTTTAGTCATTTCTGGTTTAAATTGAGATCCCCTCCCTTTATAACTCACTTATCCTCCGCCATTCCCATGTCAAGGGTCGTATATACTGACCCAATAGCATATCTTGAAAACTAGAGCCAATCAACAATTTTAAGCATCATTTTCGTTCTCAGTGACCAAGAATTAGTAAAGTTTGACTACATTTATTTCAGAAGCATTTTGGCTGTAGAGCAGTATTATTTTTGTGCATCCAGGACTGGGTGTCTCTTTCCCTATCTTTAACTAGCTTCTTCAGCATGTCACCCCTGGAGCAATAGTTTAACTTCTAATCAAATTTCAAGAAGGAAAAAAAAACCCCAACCTTCCTACATTTTATGATGTAAAAGATTCTGCCCTTCAAAGCTTTTCCTCAACAGGGTGATATCCCATCACCAGTTCTGACCTGTTTCTGCTGTTTGCAGTGCTGTGCTCTTCAGCCAGACAAGCTTCAAAGAAGTCCTGCATCCATGTCCTGCCTTGTCATTATATGGATTTTGGGGCAGTCACCTCAATGTCATTGATAGGACTCAGTCCTAGCAAAGACTGGAAGAACAGCATAAAGAGACACCAAAAGCATTTTCATCTTTGGTTCACTATTTAGCTGAATACTTCAGTTCCATTAGCTTCTCATGGTTCTGCACCACCTGCAGTGATCTTGTGGAGTTCTTTGTTATTTACTGGGAGCTGAGATTTGTCTAAATCTGAGATCCGCCTTTACTGACAGCATTAGAAAGTGATATGTAAAAAGTCAACTGTTTTCAGAAATTCCTTCTAGATTGGTGAAGGGGGAAAGGGGAGGTGGAATGAGGGAATTAATCAGAGAAAAAAGGGATCGAAATTGCTTGTTTATTTTTTCCATTTATTAACTCAGTCTGTTTATACTGCCTGTCCCAATTGCATCTTCTTTCTTGCTACGCTGGAGGGAGAAGAATGAATAATGTGGGATTCAGAAAAACCAAACCAACTTTTAGCCTTGCACAAAGAAGCAGTTTTGTGAGTACTGCACCCTCATTTGCCTATAGGACATTAGTGCCAGTTCTTCTAGTGGGTGGAGTAGCAGTATTTCAACCAAGTTAAATTAAACCAAAGTGTGTTTAGTCTTACAGACTCATCAGCAGCTGTCATTGCTAAGTGCTAATTCCTTTCCTGCTGGCAGAAGGAGGGAGGGTGAGACAATGCCGTCAATTGCACAAATTAAGTCACAGCAGCAGAAACAGGACAGAAAGAAATAGAGGAAAACAATGCAAAGAAAACCAGACAGATTGTCACTGTTATACAAACCTTCCTGCTAAGCCTCAGGGCTGGAGAAAGAAAATAATGACTTGGCGGGTGTCAGCTCTTACCTTGAGGGCTCTTTCAAAACAGAAAAAAAAAGCATAAGGTCTCAGGAGAAAGTTGGAACAAGATGGGCAAATAACTCTTGCTGTCCACCCTGAAAAAGGAAAAGGGTTTGGCAGTAATGGAAGGGAAGTCCTGTAGCAGAAGAGACAGAAACAGAGCTCAATATAACAGTGGCAATTGACAGCCACAGAGAGCTGATGATTTCTCCAAAAGAGAGTACAAATATGCAACAGGAGTATAAGTGAAATACAGTATTCTTACTATTACTGACTGCCATAATGCTCTGTAGCATCAGGATTTATGTAGACCAATGTCCAAAATTCCTTCCCACATAAAAATAAATCCCCTTTAACAAAAAGTTCTAAATGTTCCCGCTTATCTCTCACAACGTGGAAGAAAAAGTATTTTTTCCTCTTACTTTATCAGATTATTACCTTAGGGGGGAAAAAAAGGTTTGTGGATATTTTCAATCACTCTTATCTTTAATCACCATGGTCCTATACATCAAAGTTAAGATTTGTTTTAGATATGTACAGTATTGTTTTTTCCCTACATACTCACATTTTTTTATTATTTCTTCAGCCCAACTGTTTTCAGGGAGCTCTGTTATAGTGCAGTAAATAGAGTTGAAAATAGAAAACATATGAAAGTAAAGGAATTAAACACATGTCCCACTAATAAAAATCTATATTAAGAACAGACGCGTCTAGCAACAGGAGATTGACAAATTGTTATGGATCAACTGTAATTCTTATAATATTTTAAAAGCCCACAGTTTCTAAAATACAATATTCATTATCTGTTTCCCTCCTACGCTAATTTAACCTACCTACCTACCCAGAGTTTAAAATAATACATCTAAAATCCATTATCCAGAGCAATCTTATTACTTGCTAACTAGATACACACTTCACTAGGCACAACAAATGTTTGGCCTATAACCAGCACTCAAAACTGACAGGAATACAAAGGAATGGAATCTTAGCACTTCACCCAAAGGGAAAAGGCACTCTCAGGACTCCCCCGTCGACTCCAGCTTACGCTTCTGGTCAAGCTGAAGTTACGGAGTTGACGGGGCAGCGCTGGCGATTGATTTATCGCGTCTTGACGAGATGCAATAAATCGATCGCCATAAGATCGATCCCTCCCCACTGTAGTGAAGACAAGCCCTAATATATCTAGGTAGGAAGGGCCTGATCCAACTCCAATTGAAACTAATGGAAAGACACACGTGGACTTGAATGGGAGATGTATCAGGTCCTTATATTGTACTTGTTACCAGAGTATATGAGCGCCTTATCTTTGTACACATTTGAACCCACATCTTGTTTCAATCCTCCTTCAACCCTTCACTATTCAACCCAGAGCACCCTACAGCTGCAGACTTCAGAGTTTCTCAGTCAGTCCTAATGAGGTTTGGGAGATGCAATGAATTGAGACCTCAGGGGAAAAAACTTTCTGAGTGTAGCCTCTCCTGTCTGGAGGTAATGTAACTGCTAGATTCCCAAATCCCTCTGTAACTGAATGGTCGGACATACAGCATGTGCAGTACCTCCATAAGGGCCTTGACTCACCCATTCCTTACTTCTAATTTGTCCACTTTTCCTGTCATCTGTGATGTACAAATCTTGCACAACACTCTACGACATACACAGTGACCTCTGTTCTACAGGGTAGCTTTGGGTGAATTGGCTACTCAGGTTTCTATGCAAAGAGCAGCCTTGCGTATCCTAGGATGGGTTCAGGCCCTAAATGAGGAGCACAATGAGTCAGAAACATCAGATAACTTAGGCCAGTTCCAACCAGACTGAATTCATTGACTCATTATTCTTGTTGAGTATATTCAGCTACAGCATCTCCTATTTCACAATGGAAGGAGAAGAATAGGGATAGTGGGGATTATTAATTCCCACTTGCAGAGGAGTCTGGATTTGTTTCTTTCCCATTTCTAGAAAGCACGTGGTACAAGACTGAGCTGTACAGTGAGGAAATGACAAAATTAGTTGTATTGTTTTAGGGGTTTTGCCATGGTAGATATTCATAAACTTAAGGGTTCGAATGTTGCCTTCAGTTATCCCTGTTACAGGAATGCTCTCTCTGAATATATGTAAACAGTTAATCACTTAGGTGGCAGTGGGTTTTCTAGGACCAATACATCTTGTTATTTGTACTGTGAATGGGTTTCTCTGGCTGCACTTTACATTACTCTTAACAATACCCATATAATCCTATTGACATCAGTGGGGAGAAATGGGTATAAATGAGGGCAGAATATGGTCCAATGTTTCTCTCTCACTAAGGTTACAGCTACACTACCCGCCGGATCAGCTGGAAGTGCTCGATGTATTGGGATCGATTTATTGTGTCTCATTTAGACGCAATAAATCGATCCCTGAATCGACGCCTGTACTCCACCTCAGCAGGAGGAGTAAGTGGAGTTGGTGGAGGAGCAGCTGTGGTCAACCCACCACTGTGGTAAGTCGATCTAAGGCCCTGTGCCAAATCCACAAGGTTCATGTCAGATCTTACTCATTATAAACACTGCCATTAAAATCAGCAGGGCCATACAGCTCCAGCATTTTTGCCGCCCCAAGCAAAAAAAAAAAAAAAAAAAAAATCCACTGGAGCGCAGGCTGAGAAAAAAAAATGGCAGCTGGAGTGGAAGTGCCTCCCTAATATTGGCCTGAGTGCTGCTCCTTATGAAGGGCCACCGCAAGCATGTGCTTCCCAGGCTTGTGCCTGGAGCCAGCCATGAAAATCTAAAGATCCATGGAAGCCATTGACAACAGCAGGTGGAAAGAAGCCACTGAGAGCTTTGAAAAAAGAAGTGGAAGCTTAGGGATGTTTATGGGATAGCTCTTGGGGTGCAGAAGGGGGAACAGCCAGATCGCTGGTTGAAGATGAGATTTTGCCATCAAATATTTTACCATGGTACAAATTTCCACCCTTTGAAGTGTATCAGATCTGGAATATGGGCTGTGCTTGCGCAAGTTGAAGGTTAGATGCAATTATTTTGCTCAGCTTGGTTCAGAATAAGATTTTGTAGTCAGAATGGGGGACACATGGGGAGGAAAATGAGGTTCATGAGTGAGATCTGGAGGAGACAAGAGTATGATATTTCAGACTTACAAAATACTGCTCATAGGATAGAAGCTTACCCAGCAGGAGCAAGAAAATCTCTCAGAGGTTTGCCTCCCTACTTCAAACCAGGTACTTCAGTGTATTTCAGAGCTATCATAAACCAACTTCAATTTTTTTTAAAATTCATACTATGTGCTTTTTATTTCATTTTTGGGTTTTTTTTGGTTAATGCTATAAATACTTGGTTGCTGGGACATCATATCATTTGTGATTTATTTCTGTAATGACATTGTGTTTACTTGACTCATTATTTTGGCATCAGGAAGGCATAAGTCGATTTAATTAGCCATAATTTGACCAAACTAAATAAGAAAAATGCCTGCCATTATAAGTTCATATAAGAAACTGATAAATAAGCATGAAATTTGTGACCTGCTCATACTGATTCAAGAGAGATTGAAAAGCTGGTGTTCCTGTCTGAAGATGAATGCTTATTAATTGTTGTAGAATGGAGCTCATCAAATAAAATATAATTATTCATTGGTGGGGAAAAATGGTTGGATTTGATCATGCCCATGGCTGTTTTATGTTTGCTTTCTGCAAACATTTAAACAGATGATCTTTACTAGCATAAATATTTATAAAAAGTGAAATTTAACCTTGACTATTTATTTCAAATCAGTTTTTGTATTAGATTACAATATTCTAAGTTGATGTTGATGTTCATGATGTTAGTCACGAAATCAGTAAATAGAAATCCATGATTTAAATAAATTTTATCATTTAAATATTATTTTAATGACCTTTTCACTTTGAATGGGACTAGAATTGAGAAACAATTAAAAATCATTTTGATTAAATATGAGTATTTTACACACATTCTGTAAATAGGGTGAAGTGAAATTCCGTGAAATAAATAAATTATTCCAGATTATTCACTTATCTCTGCTACAGAGCACAAAAGATTTCCTCAAAGATACTGAAAACCAGGCAACAGAACCAAATGGTTTTACTATGAATTAAGCTATATTGACCTGGAAAATGTGTGTGCATATGCATGCAATCGATTATAACAGTATATTAGTAAATACTTCTCTACTCACTGATAATCAGAAATTGATGACAAATGTCAAAATTAAGCAAATCCCCAGGAATTAATATAATAATTCCATTATATTCATTTGAGTACTTATCATATTTTAGCTTTAATAAGTGCCTTTAAATTTGGGACTGTCAGTTAAGAATTAATTAAGAAGCACTGTCTGAGATTGAAATGGTCATGATCCAGCATGTAGAGAGGCACAGAGAAATTAATTCTCACTGCAACATCTTCTATATTAAGAAATAAAATGATATCTGCTGTAGAGGCTGTAGAATGTCCTTGAATCAGAGATAAAAACTTATACTCAGAAACTGAAGCATAAATAGTGGCAGCTCTTGCTAGCATATGACAGCACTATACACATATTTGCGAAGAATACATATAGGACCGTAGGGATTCCCTTCCCCTCACTTTTGTTTGGAAGAAACTCTGCCAAAAATCCTGTTTGTCAAATATAAATTAGAAGGCTAGGCTTCTGGTCAACATTTTTGTTGATAATTAGTAAATTTAAAACCTGTGAGAAGTGGGTGATTTTTCATATCAGAACATGATTTACTTTGGCAGATGTTTTACCACCCCCGCGTCTCTAGTTTTATGATTAGAGTGTGGCACATAAATCTCAAGAGAGAATGAGCAATAACTTATTTCTAAATACAAAGAAAGCAGTGTGAACATTTCTTAGCATCAAAAATTCCCTAGTCAGCAACAGCCATCCTATGTGCCGAAGACTATCAGTGTGTCCTAGCAGGAGAAAGATAAATTGAAATGTTTGTGGGGGTGGCTGAGAAATTGTGTCACCCCCAAGCTTTGTAGTCTCCCAGTCAGCTAGCCAATCAATTTGCAACAAGCTATAGCTTTACACCACATTGTTCAGGTCAATAAATATGATTCTCCTGGCATGTTCAAACAAATCTGGGGTTTCATTTGAAGTTGTTTGGTGGCCTGTTGTGGGGAGAGGGGGAAGGAGTATTCTATAGGGGTACAGTAGGGGAGAGAGTTAATAATAAAATGTCTACAGAATTTGATGCATGCGTTTTGAGGACAGCGTTATGGGAGTAATCAGTGGATTTTCACATTAAAGAGCAGGAAGATTGAGAACTCATGCAGCTGGAGCCTTCATTCATTCTCTAGGGCAATCATGGTGTTTCCAAAAATTCTCCGTCAACACGAAGCAGCTTATAATGAACATCACATAGCTGTTAGAGCACAAGCAATAAATCTCCCTGAATGTGATAGTGTCTCTGTGACAGAAGGAGGGGTTTGGAGAGCCAGTGGCTGCAGGTTTTAGTATCACAACCCTTTACAAAATGTAAAGCAGAGAATTCGGAAGAGGCCTGAGAAGGGTGGTGAACTGTGCTCAGCTATTGAAGCTGGTAGTAAATAGAGAGATGTACAAATGGTTCGGCTCCTATGTTCATTTTGTAGGTGATGGGCAGAGAAATTTTTAGACTAGAAGGTGGTGGTAAGAGCTTCCATATCTGGTACAGCACATCTTCTGCTAGATCATTGCAGTTAGGAAACACTCCTTACTACTTTGAAGAGCTAATTTTTTCTTTTGGAATGCACCAGCTTGCACCAAAAGATGTGTGTGTCTTACATAAAGGCTTCTAGGAAGGCAATACCTCCACATCCCTATAAGCACGTTTTCTGATTTACATTCTTCTGCAATTATTTAATTGGATGAATGGTCTGCGGGGCCTGCAAGTTGAACGGAGAGAACAGCCAGGCAAAATAAAAAATACATAAAAAAAGTCTTGTGCCGTTTCATATGACATTAGAATAAAATGAACATAAAAGAAAAGCCTATTTAAAGAATGCACATGAATGTTTTAGTGTAATTCACTTCAAACCTGGTATGTCCTACATGAGTCTCTTTCCCTTATGGGAAAACAATATACTTCAAGTAGACTAAGTATGATTTTTTTCGTAAGTGTTTGGAGGAACAGGCATTGGTAATGCAACAACACTGTTGTTCTGACCACACAATAGCAATATAGTACCATAAGGCTAGTTAACATCCTGTAGTCCCATTGCATTCCCTGAAGGGAATCATGGTTTTTAATAAGTACATAGACTGAGACATTATTAATCTAGACAAATACCTGTAGTGCAGTAAAGCATACTCATGAAGTATCTGAAGGAATACAAATTTCACACAGGGAAGTACATTTTACATGTGGTTCACTACACTTAGTTACACTGTTTTATTCACTCAATTTTAGACGGGGAAAACATGGTGTGTAATATTTTTTACTTTGTCTACAGAGTTTTCTGTATTTTAAGAATTTTTTATTTGTGATTGACCTATCTTTTGTAAGTGTTTCAAGGCACAGCTTGGAGATTCATCCATTATGGGAAAATCCTGTAGAAATTACAAGGATTGAAACCTATAGATGTTTATAGAAAAGACAATAGATGTAAATAGAATATAATATCCTTTTCTGTGGTTTCTGCCCCCAAATTTTCTATAGAATATTTTTTAATTCTGTGGGGATGTCTGGACAAGGAGAGTGAAACTTCTCTATATATGGTCCCCCATCCACAGTCAGGCAAAGTAAAGGAATACTGCTGGGTTGTTGTGGGCACTTGTCCACTTGGAAGAGGACAATGCTTTTACCTTTTGTAAGTTGCTGTACAGTTGTTAAATACCTATGGATTTTGATTATTGCAAACCAGGGCCAGAACTGAACCGCTGGCCTAGAGGTTCGAGTGTCTCCAAATCCTATCTAACTTCCAGAGCCATTTATGATTTTACCCAAAACTAGCCAAGAGGATTTTTGCTCAAAATAGGAAACAAATGACTACCCCAGCGTGCGTATCCCACATTGCAATGTAACAACATATGTAACAACACACATACCCCCACAAGCCTTGTGTATTAAAACTGCAGAGGCTGGTGTTACAAGTTTCTGGATAACTCCTGTGGACTGGCCATATGTTATTTTCAGCTTTTGCTGTCAATCTTCAGAAGCTTCTCTTTACACTTTCATTACTAAGAGTATGTCTTCACTACCCGCGGGATTGACGGGTAGCAATCAATCTGTTAGCGATTGATTTCTCGCGTCTCATGAAGACGTGAGAAATCGATCACCTGCAGCGCCCCGTCGACTCCCATAACTCCAGCTTGATGTGAAGCGCAAGCCGGAGTTGATGGGAGAGCACGCTGCCGACTGCCACCGCCATGAGGACAGTAGGTGAGTCGGCTGAAGATACACCGACTTCAGCTACGTTATTCACGTAACTGAAGTTGCGTATCTTCAGTCGATTCCTCCCCCCCAGTGAAGACCAGCCCTTAGGGATTATATTTCTATATCATTTCAACTGTTTAGCAGCATGCCACTTTTTTTTTTTTTTGCCCATGGAGGAGTGCCCTGCATTTATGTTGGGATATAAGATGATCACTTTTAGTTCATAGGGGTTCTACCAGAAAGAGCATATCAGAAAAGCGGAAATCCACGTTTGAGTGAATTTTTCTTGGTTACGGAGAGGAACTTGTGTGAACTCAGGGAAAAACAACATTGGCTGAAGAACACAATATTTTGCAGTTTGACCCAATTATTTTAAATGGGGAAAAACACAGAATAATTTAGTATGTCTCAGCAATTTACTCAGGTTTGTCAGATCATCACAAATGCCAATGGAATGCACAATGGCATGGATGGGATCCTGAGAGAAGAAATGCATTGGCAAACTGCTATAAAACTGATAGACTTGTGGAGTCATGGTTCAAGCCTCTAATGTTGGGCAGATGATAACTTAAAAGTTTGATGGGGGCTTTATTTGGTCTGTAGTAATGGAGACAAAATAGTTATGTGGTGCATTGTTTTTTGCTTTGCAAATATGTCACAATGCCAAAGAGGATGAGAAGTCTCACTGAGCTAGGAGGGACAGATTACATTCAAACATCTCTAGTTAAGCAAACAAACAAATGATTTCCACCCAGTATAATAAACTATCTGCTAACTTGCAGCTCATGGAAGACTTAACACCTGCCTGAAGATCCTCAGTGGGTGTAAATTGTCATATCTCCATTGAAGTCAGTGTAACTATGATGATTTATGCCCATTATAGATCTGCCTTCTAGGCAAGACCTTCACAATATATATGAGCTAAAACTCACTGAATTCAATGCCAAAAATTCCATTGACTTTAATAGTGCAGGATCAAGCCCAATGAGATGCATATTACTTCTACAACACAAAAATCCACTCAGATACCTTATCAGTTTAGCTTTATTTTCTTTATAACCATCACCAATAAAAGATTTTAAATTTCTCCCTCCATTAAAAAACAATTATTCAGCAAACAAAAAAGTTGCCAAAAAGCTGCAAACGTCTTTGCAGTATATGAAACTTCTTCTGCTTCTTTAACCAAATTAGTCATTAGTTTATAAATGCTACTGTTGCTTTTCCCATTGAGTTAATAGACCTAATGTACTTTTTCTTCTATTGCTCTCAAGGCTAAATTATTTTTATAACAAAACATAGAAGAGTGAAAAAGTTATATTTTAGTGGACATAAAATATTTCACGTTTTGAATTATGTGCATAATATGCATAATATGCATAATATGCTTTCTTCCCTACACTTAAGAGAAGGGTAAAAGTGGAGAAAAGCCACTATTGCAGGGATCACTGGCAACAGACGGTCATAAGAACACATATTACCACCTCTTTCACTTTCTGTTTTGTGTACAGTAGATTTTGGTATTTTGCACTTTAAGGGAAAAAATAGCCGTATGTTTTATAGCTGGTTGTCCATAGTGTTCAGCACTATATCTTGCCTCTCCCACATAGCCAAAGCGTATTGGTCTGGATGCACTGGTAGGTGTGAAAACAACATGTGTTGCTTACCAACCTGGATCCAGGTTTCTCACTGCTCTGTTGTTGTTCTTATTTATTACATCCTGCTCATGCCAATGTTGGTGCACAGGGTAGAAATTAGTCTTTTCCATTCCTCTCTGTCATTAGCTACTGCTTCCATCTGCTCTCTGGTGTTGATATTCACTGTTCTTCCCTCACGGCTAAGACTTCTTCTTAAGGTTTCTCTTCAGCACGCTCATTTTCTTACACCAGTTGGTTTCAACTTGCAGCTTCATGTGGGAGTCTGTGCATTAGCATCCAGAGTATTGGCCCCTAAGATGTTCAGAACTTCCTTCTAATTTTAGTGGAGAGAAGCTTCTGGTTCATAATTTTTCAGATCTCTTCACTGGTGATGAAATGTCTCCATCCATTGCCCAGAATCATTCACAGGGACTTAGTTTCAAGGACATCTAGATCTCCACATCTTGCAGTCTTGTGTTAGCACTGAGATTACATTTGAGTTGAAAATTCTCAGTTTTGTTTGATATTAAAATCTTTGGTTTGATGTTGCAGAGTTTAGTGGAAGCTGTGGATGCCTTTCCTGTCTCTGATATCACTTCTTGCTTGAAATCTCTGTTGGTTAGTATGGTGCTTCCCAAGTAAATTAACTATCTCACTTCCTTGATGTTTTTGTCTTCTACTATGATGTTACAACTTGATGACTGGATATTTGTTTTTGAGAAACTGATTTGTGAGCCCTACTTGGCCTACTGTTTTTGCCACAGTGTCTGTCTTTGTAGCCTTTTCAGGAGTATTGCTCAGTTGAATGGTATCATTGGCAAAGTCTAGTTCTTCAAGGTATTTGCATTCTATTCATGTTATGACAGTGTTTGGCATTGCCACAGATTGTACAACAAAGAAGTCTATTAGCAACGCAAACAGCAAAGGAGATAGAATGCAGCCAAATTTTTATGCCAGTGTCCGCATTTAACTATCCTGCAATGCCATATTATAAATAGAGCTGGGTGAACTTTTTTTGACAAATAGTTTAGTCACTGAAAAATGTAGTTTTGGTCAGCCCAAAACTATTAATGAATCTAACACAAAATGTTTTGGTTGACTTCAAATGAACGTTTAGACGACTTTTTTGATTCATTGAAAATTCAAAAAAGTTCAGATTCAGTTTGACCCAAACCAATTTTTTTTTCCAGAACCATCAGCAGTCTGGAAAATTTTGTTATTTGTTGAGCTCTAATTGTAAACATGTCTTAGGGATCTAATTGTAAGCCCAGAAATTATTGCTGAACTAAATTAGGACTGATTTACGGGAGATGTGATGTGGATTTTTTAGCTGACTTCAATCAGAAAGTTGAATCCCTGTTTTCAGATTGTCTACTCAAATAGTGCCTCAGATGCTTGCTTTGTTGAAGCTGTCTCTTTGAAAAATCTACTTTTTTCCTCAGTGTGTAACATTTGTTCTGTGATTCATTCTGTGACATATTTTGGGAATTCACAGGATTATCACCAGGGCTACTGCTATCAGTCCGAACACATGCATGTCTTATTATCTCATCCAACAGGTTTTCATTTCCTGTGCACATTCAGTTAGTAGAGAGGATGAGAAATGCTGCCATCACTACTGGCAATGTTCAGTAAATATTATGTCTGTTTTTTCAGTGCTGCAGCAGCCAATTCTAAGACTATAATTCAAAATGTATAGTCTTCCCCTGCAATGGACAGTATCCTAACCCTGAACAACCCTAAAACCCCAAAGAGGGAACATGTTACTAAAACATAAACTGAGCACATGAACCAAATGAATTTTCAGGACCTGTGAAATGTGTACATGTGATGGTTGCGAATGTTCTCTTTTTGTGACCCTAAATACTAATTTTTGAGACTTTTATATGGGAAGATAAGACAGATGCATAGAGAAGAATGAAAAATATAAACCACATCTGTCAAGGAAACTGATTAAATTAGTTTTATAGTATTTCTAAAAACATCAGAATGATTTTTTTAGCATTCTTAAATTAATTTATACGAAATAAAAAATAAGATGATGTAAACCTGATGTTTTCTGTTTCCATCATAGTGAGGTCCTGTGGACAGCTGTGGAAAAAACATAGGAGACGTCATAATCAAATATGCATTTGCTGGAGCAACAAACCAATTCATAAAAGAACAGGTAGTTTTCTGATACAGTGAAGTTTAACTCATTCCCCATACAACTAGGAAAGTATTGGCCCCTTACTGAATGAGGGAGGCAACCTAGTGACAGATGATGTGGAGAAAGCTAATGTATTCAATGGGGGTTTTTTGCCTCTGTCTTCACAAATAAGGTCAGCTCCCAGTCTAATGTACCGTGCAGCACTTTATAGGGAGGAGGTGACCAGCCCTCTGTGGAGAAAGAAATGGTTTGGGAGTATTTAGAAAAGCTGGATGATCACAAGTCCATGGGGCCAGATGCACTGCATTCAAGGGTACCAAAGGAGTTGGCAGATGTGATTTCAGAACCATTGGCCATTTCTTTGAAAACTCATGGAGATTGGAGGACAAACAATTGACTGGAAAAACGGCTAATGTAGTGCCCATCTTTAAAAAAGGGAAAAAGAAGGATCTGGAGAAGTCAGCCTCACCTCAGTCCCTGGAAAAATCATGGAACAGGTCCTCAAGGAATCAATTCTAAAGCACTTAAAGCAGAGGAAAGTGATCAGAAATAATCAGCATGGATTCACCAAGGGCAAGTAATGCCTGACTTACCTAATTGCCTTCTGTGAGAAGATAACTGGCTCTGTGGATGAGGAGAAAGCAGTGGACATGTTATTCCTTGACTTTAGCAAAGTTTTTGATACAGCCTCACACAGCATTCTTGCCTACAAGTTAAAGAAGTATGGGCTGATGAATGGACTATAAGGTGGATAGAAAGCTGGTTAGATTGTCAGGCTTAACGGGTAGTGATCAATGGCTCCATGTCTAGTTGGCAGATGGTATCAAGTGGAGTGCCCCAAGGGTCAGTCCTGGGCTAGTTTTGTTCAATATTTTCATTAATGATCTGGAGGATGGTGTGGACTGCACCCTCAGCAAATTTGCAGATGACACTAAACTGGGAGGAGTGGTAGATACGCTGGAGGGCAGGGATAGAATACAGAGGTACCTAGACAAATTAGAGGATTGGGCCAAAAGAAATCTGATGAGGTTCAACAAGGACAAGTGCAGAGTCCTGCACTTAGGATGGAAGAATCCCATGCAATGCAACAGACTAGGGACCGAATTGCTAGGCAGCAGTTCTGCAGAAAAGGACTTAGGGGTTACAGTGGATGAGAAGCTGGATATGGGTCAACAGTGTGCCCTTTTAGTTTAGGATATTGTGTTAATGATATTGTGATATTTTAGCCAGCGTTCTTTAGGGATCACTTTAGGGATCACTACTAGTCATTCCATAAGATGGTAGAAAATATAAGGGATACAAACTCTCCTGCTTGATCTGCCTCTGTTTGAGCATATTAAAGCTTTGCTGTGAAAGTGTTTCTAAGCCTTCTAAGAGTTTCCTTGGCTGTATTTCCAATTTATTTTGGGATGTATGCAATACTTTGAAAGCATGGAGAGGAATGCAAAAGTTAAGATCATTACAGAAGCTGGTCCATTTTTTTCATGAGTTGTAGTTGTACTGGCACATTCTTTCCAAACACAGGGTTGGTATTGCTGTTTTCTGGTTAACTCTCCTTTCTCCATTTTATTTAATGTATAGTAGAATTTCATCTGACATTTGGACTACAGGGATTTCACTTCTGAAATTAACCTTCCCTCTCAGTCTCAAGGGGGATCATTTTTAACAATACAAAGATGCCACCTTTGGTGAGGGTGTGAGTGGGATGGAGTCCCGGTGGCAAAAGGTAGAAACTACAGAGTAAAATCTTATAATGGTCACTATGAAAATTGCAAAGACGAGTTCTGGATGCCTGACCAGATTGGTGATGTCATACAGAGCCTTTCATTTCTAAGTTACAGGTTCCAGTACAGTCTATTTCAGCAGTGATCCAAAGCCACTGAGTATTTGGTCTGTGTGAGTTCAGTAGTGTAAGTTCATGGGGAACACACGTCTGTTCAAGTTTCAGAGTAGCAGCCGTGTTAGTCTGTATCTGTAAAAAGAATGAAGAGTACTTGTGGCACCTTAGAGACTAACAAATTTATTCGGACATAAGTTTTCGTGGGCTACAGCCCACTTCATCAAATGCATAGAATGGAACACACAGTAGGAAGAACATGAAAAGGTGGAAGTTGACATACCAACTCGAAGAGGCTAATTAATTAAGATGAGCTATTATCAGCAGAAGAAAAAAAAACCTTTTATATATATATAATCAGAATGGTCCATATCAGACAGTTGACAAGGTGTGAGTAACAGTCGGGGGATACTTAACATGGGGACATAGATTGCAAACATGGGGAAATAAATTCAATTTGTGTAATGACTGAGCCACTCAGTCTTTATTCAAGCCTAAGTTAATGATATCTAGTTTGCAAATTAATTCCAGTTCAGCAGTTTCTCACTGGAGTCTATTTTTGACTTGATGATGCAGGGACTCCCTAATCACTCAAGGTGGAGTTGCATTCATTGAACATGAGATGTCAAGTTTAAAGTCTTGGGGGATGTAATGTCCTGTTGTGGTTCCATCTTGGGCTGGGGTCTTCTCAGATGCTACAATTTTAGCTGGAGTAAAAGACTTCCTGAATCTAGGATTTTTCAAGAAGCAATATTAATGACTCGGGGGAGGTCCTCTGAGTCAGCAGTAAACTCATTGACAAGGAAGAGATTACAGGATGCTTTTTGCTGGTGAGGTGTTTGTTGTAGGATCACATTTAAAACAAACCTCTGCCTCATTTGTAATCATTACAAAATCCAGAGGCAAATGGCTTTCAAGAAAGGAGTATTAAAAGTATATATATACTGGGTAAAATTTTCAGAAATGTGAAAGTGACTTAGGATCCTACACTAGATTGTGTTTCAATGGGTCATAGACTCCCAAGTCACGTTTTCATTCTTGAAAATTTTACCTGTTATTTTTTTCCTTATTAATTTTTAGTCCATACGAATAGTGCTTTTTAAAATTTTTCTCTCAACCTGCTTAGCTTATGACATCTGACAAGGTCATAGCCTAAAGACATATGCCTGTAGACTATTGATCCAAGCCATCAGTGACTTGGAGGACAGTATTAATACAGTACAATACTTTTAGGTTGCCAAATCTGAGATATCCTTACATAAGGGACACGAACCATTCCCTGTGTTGCAGTATGTCCTCATAGTACACCACAATACTGTCCCACTGTTATCAAATGAGGAGAACCATATTCTTAATGCAACATATTGCCATCTTCCCTAGTCTAAATATTAGGGCTGTCGATTAATCACAGTTAACTCATGTGATTAACTAAAAAAAAATAATTGTGTTAAAATCATGATTAATGGCAATTTTAATTGCACTTTTAAGCAACAGAATGCCAATTGAAATTTATTAAATGTTTTGGATTTTTTTCTACATTTTTAAATATATTGATTTCAAATACAACACAGAATACAAAGTGTACAGTGCTCTCTTTATATTTATTTTTATTACAAGTATTTGGACTGTAAAAATGATAAACAAAAGAAATAGTATTTTTCAGTTCACTTCAAACAAGTACTATAGTGCAATCTCTTTATTGTGAAAGTGCAATTTACAAATGTATTTTTTGTTGTTGTATAACTGCATACAAAAATAAAACTTTAGAGCCTGCAAGTCCACTTAGTCCTACTTCTTGTTCAGCCAATTGCTAAGACAAACATATTTGTTTATATTTATAGGAGATAATGCTGACCACTTCTTATTTACATTATCTCCTGAAAATGAGAACAGGTGTTTGCATGGCACTTGTGTAGTTGGTATTGCAAGATATTTATGTGACAGATACGCTAAACATTTGTATGTCCCTTCATGCTTCAGTCACCATTCCAGAGGACATGCTTCCAAGCTGTTAAAACAATAATGCATTAATTACATTTGTGACTGAACTCCTTGGGGGAGAATTGTATGTCTCCTGCTCTGTTTTACCCACATTCTGCCATATATTTCATGTTATAGCAATTTCAGATAATGACCCATCACATGTTCATTTTAAGAATGCTTTTACTGCAGGTTTGACAAAACGCAAAGAAGGTACCAATGTGAAATTTCAGAAGATAGCTACAACACTCAACCCAAGGTTTAAAAATGTGAAGTGCCTTCCAAAATCTGAGAGTGACGAGGTGTGGAGCATGCTTTCAGAAGTCTTAAAAAAGCAACACTCCAGTATGGAAACTACAGAACTCAAACCACCAAAAAAAGAAAATCAACCATCTGCTGGTGGTATTTGATTAAAATGATGAAAATGAATATGCATTGGTCCATACTGCTTTGGTCTGTTATCAAGCAGAACTCATCATCAGCATGGACTCTCATTCTCTGGAATGGTGATTGAAGCATGAAGGGACATATCAATCTTTAGAGCATCTGGCATGTAAATATCTTACGATGCTGGCTACAGTGCCATATGAATTCCTGTTCTTACTTTCTGGTGACATTGTAATCAAGAAGCGGGCAGCATTTTCCCTGAAAATGTAAACAAACGTGTTTTTCCGAGCAGTTGGCTTACCAAATAATAGGATTCAGTGGACATGCATGCTCCAAAATGTTACATTTTGTTTTATTTTGAGAGCAGTTATTTTTTGTACATAATTCTACATTTGGAAGTTTAACTTTCATCATAAAGAGATTGCACTACAGTACTTGTATAAGTGAACTGAAAAAATACTATTTCATTTGTTTCCTTCTTACAGAATAAATAGTTGTAATAAAAATAAATATAAAGTGAGCACTGTCACTTTGTATTCTGTATTGTAATTGAAGTCAATATATTTGAAAATGTAGAACACATTCAAAATATTTAAATAAATGGTATTCTATTATTAACAGTGCAATTAATTATGCAGTTAATTGTGACTAATTTTTAATCAGATGATTAATCATGAATAATTTTAATCACTTGACAGACTTACTAAATATATACAAATGCTGTAACAATTTAAAATTCTAAAATAATATTAACTGTATCAATTTGGGGCAAAAGTAGGATTTTCATTCATCTCATGACAGAGACATCAAGGTGTTTAATTTATTTAACACAGAAATATTTTTACGTAATTTTAAAGTTATCTGTAATATTTATAATTAGCAAGCAGGTGACACAGTCAAGGTAGTTCAAATTGAGTAATATGTATTGTTTTTTATTTATAAAAAGATATTCTAATTTTAAAACTTGAAAAACAAGTTTTCTTCCATGTCTAAAGTATATTTGTGTGGGGGGTTTTGTGTGGCAATGCTTCTTGGGAACTCTAGGAGCATATCTGAGTCTGGAATACCTGGTTGTGTACAGATAGCCTTGATTATGCAGCATGTGAACACAATTAAACTTAGAATCTGCCTAAAGGCAAGAGGCAGCCTCAGGGGAAGATAGCAACCAAAAAGTCTTGGCACCCCTTGCTGGCCGATTCTTCAAACTACACTTTTGTCAGACTTTATTACAGGGTTTTCCCTACGGTATTTCATGATATTGTACATGTATGGGGATGGCAGCCTCATTAGAGGAAGTCCCTCTGGACAGCTTCACATTTAACTAAATTATTCCTCATAATGACTTTCACTTTAAAGAGGGCAGACACCTCATTTCATTTAGAGAGTATGTGTGGATGGGGAGTTGAAGGAGTAGGAGGTAAAGGGATGGAGTAATTGATCTGGGATCCAGGTTCGAAGGAATATCCAATGCTCCCAGCAAAGTTTGGAGGAATTCTCCCCAAAACTCTGCGTGTCTGGATAGTGAGTCTTGCCCACATGCTTAGGGTTTAGCTGATTGCCATATTTGGGGGTCAGGAAGAAATTTTCCTCCAAGGCAGATTGGCAGAGGCCCTGGGGGGTTTTCACCTTCCTCGGCAGCATGCAACCTGGGTCACTTGCTGGAGGATTCTCTGCACCTTGAAGTCTTTAAACCATGACTTGAGGACTTCAATAGCGTAGGGGCTTATTACAGGAGTGGGTGGGTGAGATTCTGTGGCCTGCATTGTACAGGTCAGACTAGACGATCATAATGATCCCTTCTGACTTTAAAGTCTGAGAGGTACTACCTCCACCGGGTCTTGCTGAAGATGATGTCTGTGTAGCAGGCAGTGGTATTAGAGTGGCAAAGTCCTGGACAAATTCCATAATTCAAGTCCTGATTTTAATAAATAGCTGAGGATTTGGCTGCCTGAAACAGGTGGATAAGTAGTAGGATACCAGGCTCAGCTGGCTGTCGACCACACGTAGTATGCAGCTTCCATGTACAGTATGTCTGTCTGTCTAATTTTTCAACGACACACTAAGAAGCATTTCTAGGGGTGTTGTCAAATAACTGGTTAAGCAGCATTGTCTGGATTGCTGAAATGTCTGGCATACTGGCATGCAAAGCCGTTTTGCATAGTATCACCATAGAGCATGTACCTGGGTGTTTTGGGCTGTGTAGATATTTCTAGCTAAATAACCAAAGAACAGCACTGGGATTTTTTTTTAATGATTGAGAAACCTTTGTCTGATTTTCAAGGGGAGTTTTGTCCTATGTTACTTAAGCACTTCAGAAAATCCCACCCTTAATTATTAAAAAAAGCTGGAGAGTCAGTTGTTATAATCAAAATTAAACAGGGAATAGAGGGACCAAGAAGTACAAAATACATGCAAATTTGGAAAGCCATAATTAGGGACATGGAAAGTTGTTGCTCTCCAACTGTGTATTGGCCTCTGTAAATGGAGTTTGTCAAGTAATGCTATTATTTTCTATTGCAGAGTATAACACCCTCTGTCTGTTCTCAAAAAGCATTCCTGAAATATTCTTCATACTAAAGAAGTATGGTAGGTAAGTAAGGTATGAATCAGTGATTTGCTTGAGGTCACACACAACCCAAGGCAGAATCAGGAATAGAGCACAGTACCTTAGTGACGAGTCATTCTAGGAGATTTTTGAATATTTTTTAGGAAAAGGTGAGTGATATTTTTCCTTGCTCAAAGACACATAATATCCCACTCAAGCAATTGGTTCTAATTTATTTCACTGGGTTACTCCAGTGTATTTGTCTCTAACTTCCAAGTTCCCTTTGCCTACATTGCTTGCCATCTAGCTCTACCTTTGGGGTGAATGGCATTCATTGAAAAAGTAAATATGGCAAGGAGATATTGGAAGCTTTTGAGTAAATTTGAAGACTACAGCATCTGATATATTTCCACTCTGTAAGGACTGCTTGTATCTAACAATTAGGACCTAAACCAATCTATTTAAGGGTCTTTTCACTCAAAACACATATTTGCAAAAACTGTTAATACTCTGTGCCATAATGGTACCATCACATAACCTTTATCTCTTGTACTAGTAATATCATTACCAAATGCAAGGAAAGCAGCTGATGCTGGCAGAAAAGAGCTCTCAGACTTGGCTAAATGGGATTTAACAAATTAGATTTACTCAGGTAATGTCGCAACTTAATTTTTGTTTTGCATTTTAAAACCTATCTTACTGTTGCATTAAGAGACAATACACTATTATTGTCCTATAAGAATCCCAAATGTCTCTTTTAATCTTATATGAACTGGGTATCATTGTGATGGAACGTGTATTCTACAGTCATTATTGATTCTACAATGTCTATTACGTTAACCAGGCTTTCTGTGAATTGAGAAGGGTAAATTTCACTTATCTATTTAACATATGTTAAGCTGCAAGAAAATGAAATGTGTGTGACAAGCCCCTTTGAATGTGTTCAGAAAATGAGAGCTCTGGAAGAGTCAAGAAAGCAGACAGTACACTAAAATCTTAGCTGCAAGTTTCATTTTCCGTTAGCCAAATATTAAAACCAATGGCACCTATGACCAAGAGTAATCAACTCTCCTCTTATGGCAAGTACCATGCTGGGAATTAAGATTGGGCTTCTTTCTACCCTTGAATTCTTATCTCTGGCTTTGCTCAGCTAATTAGTCAAATGCAGAGGGTCTGTCCAATACGATATGTCTCGTCACTTCTTTCGTAGAAGATGTTCAGATGCCACAATGATAGGTTGTAGATAAATGATAGGTGATAGATAAAACTATAGGCAGATAAACTTAGGTATTAAGGGGTGCACTCTTTAGCACGGGTTTGAATTTCCTGCTGACTCGATCAATATCTGTTTTTATTGATCTGTGTATATATATTAAATCAGTTAAATTAAATTAAATTACCTGATCCCCTTTTTCGATATTTTTTAGTTGACACTGCTATATGTAGGAGGGAAATATGTTGCAGAATCTTTGTTGCAAAAAGATTTTTTAAAAAAAGTTAGGATAGATATGTGCCTTTTATTGAAACAGAACTGAATCCTGTATTATATGTAATTTGTTATGCACTATATATATTTTGTGCGTAGTCCCTTCTAAAAGAAATATCAACCCCCCAACTCCAATCAGAAATGAACCTACCAACTGAATGAAGTATCTGTTTAACAACATAGTTTGAGATTTAGGGAAAAATATTTGGGTTTTCAATAGAGTTATAACGAGCCACCTGAATCCTTATTGCTCAAACTGCTTACTTTACCAGTCAGGCTTGTAACTGCCAGGAAAAATGTTCTTTCAGCTATATTTATGTAGAACATCCAGATGTCAGTAAGCAAAATCGCAGTCATATATCCTCTAGAGAGATTTTAGATCTTGTTTCCTGTTAAATGGTACAGCAGGTGGTAATCAGAATTCTGATCTTATATCAACTACTCCAAAAGTTTGCTGCATTTCTGTTTACCTCGAACTCTTCATTTTATTTGTGTGTGTGTGTGTGAAAGAGAGAGATGTGCACAGTCTTGCATCAAGTATGACAATGTTATGATAGCTACAATGTAAAATACACATACATTTGTTCCTCATCAATTTGTTGGGTTTGGGGTTGCTTAGTTACAGTACAAACTTAATAGACCTCAATAGACGCATACATTCTGTTCACCAGTAGAAAATAAAACAAAGATAGTGATATGAAAGTGTTTTCAAACTTTCAATGGAATTAATTTAATGCAGGATGTTACAGTTTATCAAGATCCAATGGATCAAGTATCATTTAGCTCTTTCCTTTTCACCAGTGTTGTGTACTCAACCAAGAATACAGATAGAATTATTTGTAACTTTTTGGAATAGTCACCATTTGGTTCAATTATAGGTGATTTATAATTGTATTGTCATTTAATTATATACACAGAGTACTCAAATGAAATGTAAAACAAGCCTTTTGGGTGTTCAGGTCTCATAACCATGGTTTGATTAGGCTAACCTTGAAGGCTTTCACTTCATGTTGTAGTGGTCCTCCCCTCCCCACCCCTGCCATTCATCAGCTGCATATTTCTCCTGGTCTTTGGTTTCAATTTATTTCTCTTTGAAACACTTGGTATCTGTTAATATGTTCATTAACCAACATTTTTAAATTAAAATAAAACATTTTCCTGACATTTTGTGATTATTGTCTCATAGCAAGAGAATTATACCAAAATAACCTGTTTCCTCTTTGTTGAGAACAATTTGAATACCTCAAAATTTTGCTGTAGTTTGTCAAGATTAATTTTTGACATAAGTTTAGCGTCTTATAAAATGGATTGATTTCTGTAATTTGCACTGGTGAATGATAAAGAAGCATGAAATTATTATTCCATATTTAATTGAAAATGGAAACTCCTCTGAGAAGTTTTGAGTAGTTAGCAGTTGTTTCTCAGTCATGAAAACTCTTCTTCTGTAAAGCACAGGAAAAAAAAGCTTCACAGCCTCAGATCTATATTTTCTTGATATACATAATACTATTATGCACTAATAAATATGTATATTTTATGGGTGTCATCACAGAAGGCTATAACATGTTAGCAGAACTTTTTAGAGATAACTTAAGGTAATCACTGAATCTTAACCGATTCACATTAAAAATGACCTAGGAATGCACAGCAATTCTTACCAAGATGTCAGGTGATTTATTAAATGCATATAGATTATAAATTTCAATACCATTGCATTGATAGAATACATTTAATTTTTCATTATTGAAAGTTTACATTGATTTGTTCACTTTAAAATTGAACATGCACATAATCTGATCAGCACTCAATTGTAATTGGATCTAATTTTCATAATCTATTAGTTGAATGGATATAGTCTATTTAGGAAAGAGGCTCTATTTTGTCTCACCTGTAGCTAGCTGAGATTATGTATTGATGATGATCCAAGTCTATTTAAAGCAGGATAATATTTTAGATGAATCTTACACTTTTTAAAAAATTAGTTTCATTTTGACTCTAGACTTTTTTTAAAAAAAGGGCAGGAGATTAGAGTTTACTGTACTGCCATTTGGCTTATATTTGAAGAGTGGGAAATAGTTCAGTTGTGATGTGGCAGTGAGGTCCCTATGTGCATGGGTCATTTCAGAATCAAGGACTCAGTCGAAATTATTCCCTTTAAAATATGGGAAGAAAATTGCTTTATGATATCTCAATGAGAAGCATTTCATTCAAGGTTGAAAAAGGAAGGAAAAATATAACAATTTCCTATCTCTTTATCACAGCCAAACATTTAAAGTCTTTTTATCCCTCTGATCATCCTTTGAATTGCATTTTACTTTATAATACATAGGTTTTCATATCACACCAGCACAATCCTAAGTGTTACAATTTAAGGATTAGTGAATTTTCGGCTCTTTGGAGCATGGACCATCTCTATCTCTCACTTTGTTTGTAAAGCACCTAGCACCAATTTCATCTGGTGTGTCTGAATCCTAATGTATTGCTACTATTACTCAGTAGATCTGAAGACAAAGTATTTGGAAAGTTTTCACTTTAGTCTTAATATACAGTGAAAACCACTAAACTGTCATTTACAGTGATGGTTAAAAGAAACCAGTTGGTGGTAAGAAGATGTGGTGCTCTGGCTTTGTTCAGTTATTGTTAACTCAGTCCCAAATCTGTAAAGAATGTTCTTACCCTGCGTGGGATCCCTGGTACCATCAGGACTTTGGTGTTTTGTCACCTTGTGTTTGTTATACACATGCTTTAAAATGTCAAAATATTTATGTTGGATGATGACATGAAAAAATCAAGAGTAGCCATCAAGGGAATAATTGATTAAAAAAAAATCCTACCAATCTGAAAAAAATACATGATAAAAGCCAAAGGTACTTGTTTAGAAATGTTAAGGCTAAATTCTTTTTTTCTCATTTACATACCTCATGGACATAAGCCCAAAGAAGCAAACAAACACTTCAATTCAAAAGAGACACACCAAAGGGTAGATTCATTGAATGCAATGCATGCATTCCTGGGGGAAAAAATTAAAGATTGTGCATAACTTAAGGCTGTCCCTTGATGATCATAACTTTTGAATGGACAATTTGTACATATTCCACGTGCCATAAGTTATTTTCCTTTAGAGTTCATGAATAAATGAATTGGTAGTGCAGCAAAAATCTTATTGTGCAGTGTTTTGCTATTTTTTGTAGACTGTCATCTAGACACTGCATAAAGAAACCTGCACCAATGTGATGTATGAACACCATCATACTGCAAAATAGCATAGCAAACGCTGAAGTGATGTAATTAGCAATTATATATAATTTTCAGTCTTACCTCATTTATCTATACTGGTGATGGTGCTCTTGTCTAGCTATGCAACGTGTTATGTAGTAGTAGTGTTTGTATTATCGTAGGGCCAAAGAGCCTTAGTCATGGACCAGAACCCCAGTGTGCTGGATTCCATACAAATAATAATACAAAATTACCTTAGATTTTTTGATATACTCCAAAGGCACTTTTTTTTATAATGAACAGTGCTTTTTCAGTGGGGCTACAATTACAAATTTGGAAAATCAGGGTTCTTCCGTCCTTCCCAGTCATTCAAAAGATCCTTTTCAGGCTGAGAGACACAAGAAAGTAGGGATAAATAGGGAATGTTCAGCATAGAAGTTAACAGGGGGGAATGTTCACTAGGATCCATATTTGGACAAGTGTTTACTAATGAACTAGAGAAGAGAATGTACAGGGTGGTAAAATCTGTACATGACTGTTTAGTCAAGCCTAGAGAAGACACTGAGGAATTGCAGAGGGATCTAGCAAAGCTAAGCAATGGGGCATCATGATGGCAAATGAAGTTCAATATACATAAGTGCATGGTAATACATATTGGAAAGAATAATCCACTCCTAAACATGGGTTACAAACAAACTTTAACACTCATGAAAAAGGCTTGAGTATCAGTGTGGACAGCTCAATGAACACGTCTCCTCAATCAACATCAATATCCTTAAAAGCAAACCAAGTGGTAGGTTATAGGAAATGGGATAGAAAGTAATTAGCTGTCATTCTGTAAACTGATGATAGGTCTCACCTGGATCACTGTGTCCAGATCTGCTCAGATCATTTCTCAAAAGATTTAGAAGAGAAGGGGTCAAAAGATGGGAAAAATGGTTTAAAGAAATGGAGACACATCCATGTGAAGAGAGACTGAAAAGATTAGGACTGTTTAGAGAAGGAACAAGTAAAATAGGAGATAAAAGAGATATAAAATAATGATTCTATAGAAAGCATTAGTCATGTGCTCCCACTTATTCATCCTTGCAGTACAAGTACATGGAAGCACGTAATGAAGCTGAAAGACAAAAATATTTGCAAATGATAAAAGAAAATTAAATACCAAGAAATTTTTTTAAACTGTACATAATTGACCTTTGGAATTCACTGCCACCAGATTTCATTGAGGGCAAAAGCCTAGGAACACTTAACATAAGGTTAGACATTGTTATGCATAAGAACTTCTACAGTCATGCACAATACAATTTAAAAAAAGCAAAGAGAAAGAAAGAGAGAAATAATACCCCATGCTACAAAGTATAAGCAAATCACAAGCTGCAAGAGGTTGAGAAGACATTCTTCTAGTTATTACCCTATGGTTTTCTGGTGCATCTGATCACACCCTGACATATGCAACTGTTTGATCAGGTGATTTCTATGTCTAATGTTTCTTTTATACTGGAATTACTGAGGCATTCAGAGATGCAGTCTAATTGGCTAACCCAACAAAGGGAGTGCCAATGGATTCTCTTTATGCATTGACTATCAATAGAATCATAGAACTTCCACTCACTCCTTCATTCTGAGCAAGAGTATTCTCTTTCTCTGTCTCTTCTAGATTATCTTGTTGAGAGTAACAGCTTTTGCTAATACACTTGTAACTTGAAATATGGTTCTGGCTACACTAAAGTTTGTACTTTCCCTTAAAGATGTTCAGCTTCTGCAGACATGAGGTGTGAGCTCTGACTGATATGCGATAGTCTAGTCTCAAGGTGCACAGAGCTGAGTTAAAGCGCCTGCTTTTTCACGTAACAAAATACTGATAAAAAAACAAAAAAAAAGTTAATTTTTCTGTTGTGATTATACATCTAATTCTGGCTGACACCTTGTCAACTTGAGGGCATCTCACTAGCCCACTAAACTGGGAAGTGCTAAAAGAACTAGCATCTGGGTGGGGGTGACTGAAGCAGCTCATTAGAAGCAATATTGTGGAAATTTCACTTTTTACCTATGGTAACCAGGTCAACCTATATTTTCTTTCTCCACAGTTTGAAAAGGAAGTTTTAAAAAAGATTAAAAGCTGCCTCTCACAGGCATTGTACAAACATTTCTTGCTCTCTTGTAGGTGTATGGGAAACAAATGCACTGAACTATCAGGGGAAGTGTTTTCTAGTTCTTACAACACAGGGCTGGGAGTCAGGGTTTGCTATTTTCCCACTGAAGTACTTTGTTACCATTGTCAAGTAGCTAAGACTCACTGAGCCCATATACAAGACTGTGGAAATAATACTCAGCAGGTGTGTTGTGATACCCAATTGTAAAGTGATTTAAGATGGTCTAACAAAAGATGTGATGTAGTGGCAAAGTACTCCATTATCACACACTATCCATGCAATGAATAAGCCACTGCAGTTACTCAAAGTGACCTGTTTACAGTGAAAGGAAACGGGAAAACAATTTGGTTTGATGGAGAACACTTTAATTTTACTGCTCCTATAGGAGAATGCAATAAAACAGTAACCTTCAATGCCCTCAATGAAATCTGGTGGCAGTGAATTCCAATGGTCAATTATGTACAGTTTAAAAAATTTTCTTGGTGTTTAATTTTCTTTTATCATTTGCACATATTTTTGTCTTTCAGCTTCATTACGTGCTTCCATGTACTTGTACTGCAAGGATGAATAAGTGGGAGCACATGACTAATGCTTTCTATAAAATCATTATTTTATATCTCTTTTATCTCCTATTTTACTTGTTCCCTCTCTAAATAATAAAGAGCATGTAAATACTCAGTTGCGTCAATGGGACTAAGTAAAAGGCCTGATTTCACTACCCTGACTATTTGGCTTTTCAGGCAAAAATATTCATCTAAACTTGCATTTCTCCAAATCATTACACCATGTTAGCTTATTCTGAGATACTTTTGCTTTAATTATATATTTTCTTGCATTAGCCAAACCATTCAGGGGAATGGTGCCATTGAAATTATTTGTGTGATTGTCAGGACTTTTAGCATCATGCTGTCATTGTAAGTGGAATTCTCATAATGAAAGAGAGAAGTGTCTGCAATGTGTACAGATATGTTAGCTTTTGCAGTTACATATTGCACACCTTAAGATATTTGAGTAGTTTCCTTCCAAATATCAAATGTGCATAGGTTATAGTCACTGATTCACAGATTCTAAGTCCAAAAGGGCCCACTGTGATCATCTGACCGCTTGGATAACACAGATCATAGAACTTCCCCCAAATAATCCCTAGAGCAGATCTTTTAGAAAACCATCCCATCTTTATTTAAAAATTGTCAGTGATGGAGAATCCACAATGATTCTTGGTAAATTCTTTCAATGGTTAACTTGTACTGTTAAAAATTTACACCTTATTTCCAGTCTGAATTTGTCTAGCTCCAGCCATTGGATACCGTTAAATCTTTCTGTGCTAGACTGAAGAGCCCACTATGAAATATTTGTTATCTATAGGGGTATTCAAGTCAAGATAATCAAGTCATCCCTTAACTTTCTCTTTGTTATGCTAACTAGATAAAGCTCTTTGAGTCTATCACTATAAGGCATGTTTTCTAATTCTTTAAGCTTTGTCATGGCTCTTCTCTTTACCTTTTCCAACTTATGAACATCCTTCTTGAATGCTGTGCACCACAAATGGACACCATATTCTAGCAGCAGTTACATTAGACAGCTGCACCCACCAGGACCTTCTGCGCAGGGTGGCACGCAACATGGTCTGCTGGTCGAGGAGGTGATGTAGTCAGAGGATGCGGTGGTCGACATTTTGGCCCCCAGAGGGTCCTTTGGAAGTGGCCTTGTCCCATATCAAAACTATACAGACCAACGCAAAGACTGTCTGTCAGACCCTAGCCTCCATCCCTCCCTCCGCCAAGGGCACTGAGAGGAAGTACTTCGTACCCTCAAACGGGTTTGAATACCTCTTTACACACTTGCCACCCTGTTCATTGGTGGTTGCAGCAGTAAACGAAAAGAAGAGGCAGAAGCAGCAAGCCCCAGCACCCAAGTCCAAGGAGGCCAAATGCCTGGACTCATTCGGATGTAGAGTGTACTCCTGGGGAAGGAGGGAGCGCTCCAGTTCAGGATTGCCAACCAGAAGGCAATTCTGAGCCAGTATACCTTCAACTCCTGGAACTTGATGCTCATATTTAAGGAACTTGTGCCAACTAAGTCCAGGGAGCAGTTTGGAGCCATAGTAGAGAAGGGCAAGGCAGTGGCATGGACCTCTTTACAGGCCTCACTTGTTGCAGACTCACCAGCACGCACCTTGTCCTTTGGTATTGCCGTGAGTTACACCTCATTGTTGCAACCCTTGGGCCTACTGCCCAAGGTTCAAGAAACAATGCAGGACCTGACTCTCAGCTGAATAGCCTAAAAGACTTAAGGGCTACTATGAAATCTTGGCGTATGCACACGCCAGCAAACCATCATAAGCATTTCAAGACACAACAGTAGCAGCAGCAGCAGCGCTCCTACCTTCCTCGGCCAATGCAGGAATTTTACAGAAGAAGGGGCAGGAATGATAGAAGGAAGTCTTCCAACTCCCCTTCTGGACAAGGCCAGGGTCCAACCAACCATCGTTGGGTTCCAAGCAGGCCTTTTGAAGGGGCACCCAAGGACGGTGTGCCAGACTCCTTCCCGGATCCTTCCCTGTCCTCTTTGAATCATTTGTCCCATTCCTGCCATGCTTGGTCCCAAATAACCTCGGACCGCTGCATTTCTGCACAGTGGAAGTGGGATATTCTCTACAGTTCTGCTCCTACTGTCCCTCCCTACCCTCCCATCCCTCTTCAGGGAACCCTCTCATGAGCAACTCCTTATCCAGGAGGTGCAGACATTCCTTGCCATGAGAGCAGTGGAAGAGGTTTCTCAGAAGCTAAGGGGCAAGGAATTCTACTCCTGATACTTCCTAATCCTTAAGGTCAAAGGGGGTCTCAAACCCATTTCAGACTTGTGAGGCTGAAGTTCTGCATGGTCTCCCTGGGCACCATTATTCTCTCCCTGAATCTGGGAGACTGGTATGCCGCCCTCGACATGAAGGATGCATACTTCCACATAGCAATTTATCCAGCAGATAGGTGTTTCTTACATTTCATTGTCAACAACAAGCATCACCAATTCAGTGACCTACCATTCAATCTCTCAACAGTCCCCTGAGTGTTCACTGAGTGCATGTTGGTTGGGCTGTTTTCTCCATTGCCAGCAGCTGCAAGTATAACCTCTACCTCACCGACTTGCTGCTCAGAGCCCATACCAAGGCACAGGTGCAATCCCAAATCCGTTTGGTCAGGTACACATTCGAGTAGCTGGATTTCCTCCTCAGTTTGGGGAAGTCAACCTGGGAACCAACCCAAGAATAGAGTTAATTGGGGCAGGCACAAGCCCTTCTGCCACAGTCACGATTCTGAGCCATCACAGACATAATTCAAAGCCTCCAGAAATTCCCAGCCACAACTGCAAGGGGGTGCCTGAGACTCCTCAGCCAGATGTCTTCTTGCACTTATTGATGTAGCACACCAGGCTGCTGCTCAGGCTCGCATCGGCCTACCACTCAGGGTGCAACAGCTTGAATTCAGTGGTCACAGTGCCAGGGCAGGTTCTCCCGTCCCTTTGCTGGTGGCTCACTCAGAACCACAGTTGCCTCCATCCCTCTGACCCACAGTCCCTCCACCTCATTGCTTGGAATCTTCATGCTGAACTCCGTGGACTTTCTGTGCTCAGAACAAGAAAGGGAGGTCCTACTCAGCAGCAGGAAGCCCTCTATTATAGCCACGTATCTGGCAAAGTGGAAGAGATTCTCATGTTAGTGTGACCAGTGTCACACACCCCCTCTCCAGGCACTAGTACCCTTCATCTTGGAGTACCTCCTACATCTGAACCAGCAAGGCCTGGCAGCATCCTCCAGAAGGATACACCTCGTTGCTATCTCGGCCTTCCACCCAGATGCATCCGATTGATCCATCTTCGCCAGTATCAAAGACAGATGTGTCTCCTGTTCTCTAACATGCACCGTCAATGTTAAAGCATGGGTAACAGCTCTAAAAAATTAAATTTCAAAGATTTGCCTTTCTCTTGGCCATACTGTTAATTCGTCTTTCTTTTGATTGCTCATTTCATGTGCACCTCTCCAGAAGTTTATTAGCAAAGGTCACTCTTCCTACAAGATTGTCTGGCATTACTGACAGATTGTGTAGCTACATTGCTCTCATTAAAGTAAAAAGCTGACGCAGCAAGGTCAGAATGTTCTCAAGTGCGGAAACTATGAACCGAAAGTAGCATCCTTTCACAATTTACGTTAACTGTTATTGCACTGTGTTAATTAGTCATTTTCGACTTATTTATTATTAACTGCCTGACAAGTTTAGAAAAGGTTTCCAGGAGCTGTAACAGTAGCTGTTTCTGAGTTTTGCTAATTAGTAATGTCCAATGCATTCATTATTTATTTCCAAACAAGTTGAAAAGCCCCAAAGATTCCTAGTTAAATAGTGGGAGGATAATTCATATTGTCCAAGATGACTGTGAACATTTTACAAGATTGAAGATAGCCAGAAGCAAGCAATTTGACAGGGCCTGCAAATCTCGAGTGAATGTAATCTCTGATGCTTCAGTGCATTGTTTGCTGCTGCTGCTGCTGCATGAATAATATGATTACGTTTATTAATAAAATGCATTGAGTTTTTGTCCTAAAGAAATGCTGCTTAGTGGCTATTTTATGAGGTATTGAGTGTCTGATCGCTATAACCAGCTAAAAGAAATCTACAGTGATCTGTTCAGAAATTTAACTCTGAGCAATGAGTCCTTCCACCCTTTCTCATATTTTTTTGATACTTAAATTATTCAATTGGTACAGGGAAATCTTCAAAGAGAAAATCCCCACAAAGTCAAAACTCTGTATGAGTAGCAGAGAATATTCTCAGTGTATGCATGGACCATGAAGAACCTCAAATGTTTGGATCTTTGGCAAGGTGAAGAAAGATTGAGTAGGATAAAGTATATTTGTTTAAATATGGTGTATTAGATGGGACTACATTCACACTATGGTTTTTAATACTGGAAATATCAGAGAGTAGAAGTTCTGCCAGGGAGACAGCAATAGCAAATAGTGATAATCTCCCATTCCGCAGAAGGTTCTTAAGAGCTAGCACATCCCAAGAAATGAGATGAACTACTAGGTGAGGTGTAAACAGTCGGCTAATAAATTGATTCAGTGAATAGCCTTCATAATCTCTCAGGGGAGTTCCAGTGAAGCCCTGACTCTAATTTATAGCTTCCCCAGCTCACAGAAACACCAGTGGATAGGACAGCAGTACAAATGCCTACCTTCCTTTTGGGTAAGTGCCCATTGAGGCAGATGGGACTTGACTGCGCAAGGAAGGTGTAATTTGCATCACTCCTCAGCCAGCACTAGTGTGTCTAGTCTTATGTAGACTGTCATTGTTTAAGATGAACAGCACCAAAGAGAAGTGTTAAAATCTGTGTAACACTCTCTTGTTGGAGATGCATGACTGCCTCTTCTCATTTTTTTTGTACAGAGACACTTTAGAACCATATATTTTTCTTTGTGGCATGTTTTAGGCCCTGACTCCTGTGATTTTTTGTTCTTCAAGTCATATATTAGTTTAACTGATTTCTTTGCTGAAAATTTTTTGATTCCTTGCCCACTTGCTTATTTCAGTTATCTTTAACTTCTGCTTGCTGCTGTTTAAACATTGCCTAAACAATGTCTCTTTCTTCCTTAGCACAGGTAACTTCCCTTTTTTCCTTTATGCTACTACTCCATATTTGTTCAGTGTCCCATCTCACCTGCACAATACCATTTGTATAGAGGAGGGGAAATACCTCACATTCCCATACGCCTCTAAAATTGACCATGAAGTTTTCAGGTCCAATATACTTCTGCTACAAGCTCTGTCGACTGGGAATGGGAAACATTTATTGTAGTGTCTTCTCGCTGTAAATTTAACATTTTGGTTCCATTGAAATGCTTTGTTCCCATTCTATTTCATTAAACTTTTCAGAGTAGCTTAAAACACTCTGTCCAGATACTTGCCAATGCTCAGCTTTCCATTTGTTGCTAAGGCTACTAAAGTTTCCATTGATATTTCTCAGATTTGTTGTTATTATAGACCAGGGTAGGTCAGATGTTTTCATTGACTTTGGAGTGTGTAAGAGGATGGCCTGTCTCTTTAAGGGCCAGAGGCATTCAGCCAGCCAGTTCTGCTCACTAATCAGATCCTGTTGAGAAGGGGGAAACTGGTGTTCCCTATAAAGCTAGAGAGAGGGGGGCTAAAGAGAGATGCTGTGGGAAGAGACAGACTCCTGGAGAAGGGAGACACCAGATGGGAAGTCCCAGCTGGAAGTTTTGTTTTCCTTTTTGATAATAAATGGAACCTGGAGACAAGACCGAAAGACTGTTTTGTGTGTGGCTGATACTTCCCTAGATTGGTGAGGAAGGTTTCTCAGTTTACAGAGTTGGATCCATCTACTCTCCCACATCCCAATATAAGGCATCTGGATTACACTTGCAAGCAAAATGTATTTCACTTTGACAAGCCTTTTCTTTTGAAAACACTGTGAAGTAGTTGGATGGGTGTTCATCTTCAGTGGCAGCTAGGGGAAGAGTTCTGTGAACACAGAAGTGGTGACTATCCTCTTGCTCTCTAGAAGTTCTTCTTTGAGAGCTTGAATACGTCCATTATATTGTAGGTGTCTGCACCAGTGCTGGAGACTTTTCCCTATGGCTCCTGAAAGGGGTGGCCCTACTCGTCACTAAGTTCCTCATGCTGTGATAGAGAGTATTAAGAAAGGAGATGTCCCACACCTCCTCTAATTCCTTTTTACCATCAGTGGTTGGTGCACTGGAGCATCAGTTTACCTATGGTACTCAAAAGATTAACTGGACTTTTTTCCCTTTCTTTTATTTTTTTATATATTTATTTCTTATGATGTAGCCCTTCTTTGGGTTTTTTTGTTCCCGTCCAGTGAGTCTCTGAACCTGCCTGTTACTGGGGGAACTTGTGCCAAGGCCTGCAAGGTTCAGACCTTGCCTGGGCTGCAGGAAGTCTGTCCCTGGAAGTGATCCTCATTTGTGCTGCTTCACATGTTTGTGTGAGGGCCACATCAGAAATAGGGGCTCTGTTTGTCATGGCTTCAAGACTAGGACAAAGAAGCAGAAGGAGGAGTGCTGCTAATAGATCATCATGAAGACTGTCCTCAGACATCTAAGGGAAGCTCTTTGAAGGCTCCTTCCCTAGTATTCCCCCAGCTGTATCACTGAAAGAAGACACAAATGATATCCATCTCCTAGACCATCCTCTTCGAGGCCCAGGGAATTGAAGTCCTGGCCTCAGAAGCACAAGCAAAAGTCTACATCTAGCACCTCAAAGCTTACAGTGCAGGATTCTTTCACAGAGGGTTGTTCAGTTACTTAAGGTGCCATGTCCTTTGGCTCACTATTCCTGGGTAACATTTCACTCAGAGAGACCTGAACTATCTACTCCAGTGCTCTCTCAAGGACCATTGAGACTGGCTAGTTCCCTAGGGGTGATACAATAATCTTTTTGATCATTGCAGGTCAAAGACTACTGACTACACCAGAGGTTTTCCCCATGGGCTCCAAGGGGCCTGTGACAATTGATACCATACAGCTTCCTGACTCCTGTGTATTCAGTCTACCATTACTGGCTCCAGAACAACTGCTGTTACTGCAGCCCATACGGTACTGCAAGACCTACCCAGAGAGCTATGTCTCTTGCCTCCACTTCAAGCCTCTTCTCCTTCTCCAGATGAGGCCCGGGTACTACCGGCCTCATCCCTGGTATCACATGACTTTAAATTATAGCAGGAGTTACTCAGGAGAATGACAGCATCTCTGGGCATCCAAGTGGAGCTTGCACAGAAAAATACATACAAGTTTATTGACATTCTCCATTTTGCAGCATGGAAAGTGGCCCTTCCTATAAACAAGGCTATAATACAGCCAGCCAAATTTATCTCGTAAATAATAACCTTTCTCCGTTCCTCTAGAGTTCAATGAATGGAACAGAAATACCAGGTTCCATCCCAGCAGTTCTATCTACATCCAAACTCTGGCCCATTACTTGTGGCTGTGATAAATGAGAAAAGTTGTCTGGGCTATGCTAAGAATATTCCCAATGTCAAAGACATTAAAAAGATTGATCTTTTTGACAAAATAATGTATTCCTTAGCAAGTCTACAACTTTGAAATGCCAAATATCATGTCCCAGTGTTTCATTACAGCTTCTCCAACTGGGAAACCATATCACACTTTGTTACAGACCTTCCTGAAGATTCATGGTAGCAGTTTCAGTCACTCATGGCTGGAGGGCACCTTGTTGCTTGCTAAACACTGCAGGTTTCCCTGGATGTGATGGACTCTCTAGTCAGGGCCATGGTATCAGCTGTAACAATGCATTGTTCCTACTGTGTGAAATTCTTGGAAATTCCTGTGGAGGTGCAATACACACTGAGGGCCTCCTCTTTAAAGACTGTGCCTTGTTCTCTTCCAAAACAGCTACACTTTGCACACCCCAAAGGGCCCAAGGCAGTTCTGAAAGCCCCAGTAACAAAGAAAAAAATATCGTCCTCCACATCAGCCTAAATAGTAATATTACCCCCTCCTCTGACTTAAGTGGAGGCAAAGATTACAGAGAAGGAGGTGACAGTTGCCTTCAACTTCCTCAAGTTCCTCAGGCCTCAAAATAGCAGATTTGACTCTTGCATCAAGGACATGATGCCATTCGACGTGTATCCATCTGGCCCTTCTTTGCCTTTTCATGTCAGGTTGTTTGACTTGCTACTTGTCTGGTGATCCCTGAGATTGGACAAATGGGCACTAAGAACCTTGTACTCAAGACACAACCTGTACCTTCCTCACTATACTCCCTCTCCCCATCCAGAATTCAGGGACTCCTCTCTTGAGTATGTGCTCACACAAGAAGTGCAAACTCTGTGTTTTCTGTGAGCTAAGGATGATGTTCCTTCTCTTCGTCAGGTCAAGTTCTATTAGTGATACAATAAAATTCCCAAAGCCAAAGGAGCTCTTAGAATCATCCTAGATCTTGGAAACCTGAACAGATACATCAAGAAGATAAAGTTCCATATGGTGTCCCTGACTATGGATAGTCTCTCTCTTGATTGAGGAAACTGGTATGCTGCCCTTGATTTACAGGACACCTATTTTCACCTTTCAATTCATTCTGACCGCAGGAAGTTCCTGAGGTTCATAGTAGGATACAGCCACAACAAATGCATAGTACTGCCATTGAGCCTGAAATCAGCCACAAGGTTTTTTAACAAGTGAATGGCAATGGTAGAAGCTTACCTCCACAAAAGAGACACACAAATGTATCCCTACCTGGACATCTGGCTGGCTCAGGGCTGCTCCAGACATTGGATTTACGCTGCTGTTCATCAAACACTTTGACTATTCATCATACCGTGCAACTAAACAGAGAAGTCAGTCCTTTCACCTATACAAAGAACATAACATTTTGCCAATTCTGGATTCACCATCTATCAGAACATGCCTGCCTCTTTTCAAGTTTGACTCTGTGAGACCTGTGTGTGCCCCTCAAGAGGTATCCTCAGACTATTGTAAGAGTTCAATATCCTAGGTCCCATAGTACATCTATCACCCCTCATGCCACGCTGCATTTTGGAGACCAGCAGACATAGCTCAGGCTAACATTCAGACAAGAGTGGGATATAATGCAATTTAAGGAGGTGGCTTTAGCACTCAGCTTTATTAGGATGTATCCAGTGGCCATGTTGCCTTTCATTCTTGAATAAATGGCAAAACTTCTTTGTACTCACCCATCATCACCGGATTCTTGAAAAGTCTCAGGAGATCATTTCTTCTGGTCAGAGAATCTTGACCTTCCTGGGACTTAAATTTGGTGTTGTCTCTGCTGATGGACCCTCCTTTTTGAACTGTTGGAATCGGGCTCTTTTCTGCTTCTATCAGCAAATGTAGCATTTTTAGAAGTCATTTCCTTTGCCATGATGGTAGGTGAATTAAAAGCATTGATTACAGAACTACCATACACCATTTTTTTTTACAAAGACAAGGTCCAGCTTAAACTGTACCCTGAGTTCCTCCCTAAGGTGGTTTCTGATTTCCACATGAAATCAGTCTGTCAACCTGCCAGTTTTCTTTCTAAAGTGGCACAAGAGGAGAATCCAAGCCCTCAGTGATCATTGCTCAGTGGCTTTTTACCTGAATAGAACAAAGACTTTTGGGCCTCTTCCCAGCTCTTATGACATACACATAACATATGAGAGGTCATCCAATAATAACTTAGAATAATAACTTAGAAACTTATCTGTAATTAATAACTTAGAATAGTGACTTAGAAACTTATCTGTGATTCTGATTAAGATTTGTGGTTGTATCTTGACAACCTCATGAAGCTCCAGCAATGTGAAGGGTCAGCAACCAGTCACACCTCCCTATTGGAGAATATTTATGGCATAAGAGGAATGCTTTACCATAAGGTTAAAGAAACAGCCCTTCCACATTATCCCAGAATGCACAAAGAACCAAAAGAGCCCAATTTGGCAAAATACATTAAACAAATAAATCAACCAAAATGTTTGCTATCACTGTCTTCAGCCTTGTACTGTTGAAATCAGAATGAGGCTTGATTAAGTGAGTGATACACTAGTAGTAGATTCCAATTTAGAAATGACATATAGTGAGTAGGGACCTATCAAATTCACAGTCCGCTTTAGTCAATTTCATGACCAAAGGGTTTTTAATTGGTTAATTTCATGTTTTCAGATGTTTATACCTGAAATTTTTTGGTGTAACTGTGGGAGTCAGCTGTGGACCTTCCTGCAGCCAAGGATTGGTACCCAGATGTGGGTCTGATCCGCCCCCAATTCCCCCAAGAGTTGAATATTTAGGAGCTGCTGATTTGAATATTTAGGAGGCAGGAATACAGAGCTAAAACATTGTGTATATGTGGGGTGATGTGGTGTAGTTTGGTGTAGTGGGAATAGGGTTTGGAAGGGGAGGTGAATATGCTCAGTGAGTGTATCTATAAATATACTAGCTGGGTAAAGGAACAGACAAGAGCATGACATCTTGAACATAAACTAAATGTGAACATATTATCAAGAAAAAAGGGTTTTTCCCCTCCCCATTTCTGATCTCTTATTTCAACATATTTTGTGCACTGTATCCCAGGATCCTTTGTTTTTAAGCATGCACACATACTTTACTCTATAATACATTTCTTTTTTCAGTTCCTTTTGTCAGATGGCCAAAGTTTGTATTTATATTCAGTGTGTGTTTATGTCAACTTCAATGTAAAAAAATCCATGTAAAGTGTACAAGAGGTTGGAACATTTTCAACTAACTGAAATTTTGTTGAAGCTGAAACATTGTGTGGAGATATATTGGTTTTGACAACTTTTATTGGGGGACCACAGAAATATTCTCATTCTCCGTACTCTATTGCTCAGGTCTGCCTGATTCAGATTGATATTTGCTTTGACACAGTCAGAGCAGGGACTTGAACCAAGATCGCCTGGAGCACAGACTAGTGACCTAACAACACACCCATCCCTCTTCATGAATCATACTGCTCAGGTAAGTGTACAAAAATGGAACTTTCAACACAATTCCATTTTCATGAAAATGTTTGTTCCAAAGTGGAATGAAAATAGAATAGCTGCCAGTGTCTGTATGGACTACCTTTTACTACATCAAATAAGTACACAATTTGAAAAGGTAGCCCATTATACCTAGGCACATGACATAAACTTTTTAAATAAATATTTTCTATAGGTATGAATGATCAATCATATTATTTTTTAAAATAGAAATGCAAAATTTAGTACTTTCAGTTTGGAACATAGCTGAGTTTGCTTGATTTATTCAAACCGAGCAGAAAGGAGAGGTCCAGTCAAAGCTTGGTACATTTGTCTGACCTTTCTCCATCTCCATCTAAAGCATTCATCAAGCTAAATTAAACTTTTTATGAATGTAGTTGTACTACATTTTTGTATTAGAGTCACTAACTTTTTGTATAGTCCCTGTACCAAATTCACCAATCTGAATATTCTAAACTACTCAGAGACTCATTTTATCCTACCAAATGTTTATGCAAATGTGTACTGTGCAAGTTAATATATTACATAAACTGAGTTTTATGCTCAAGCTTAGCATTTTACTTTATCAGTCTGCTGTTAGAAATAGCCAGCTGCAAATTAGCAATGCTAACTTGAGTCTTTTTAATCAATTTCTTTAGCAATTGTCAGGTTCAGAATCATTTAATAATGGCTTTCTTACATTTATATGGCATCCCAGGATAAAGAAGTTAATCATGACACAGAATATAAACTACAGATTGATCAAAATAAATCAGATGAGGGAGAAGAATTCCCACCAATATTATTTCACAAATGTGGCATCTAATTGCCTTCCGCATGCTCACTAGGAATGCTCTGAATCTTGTTTCTGAATGATTGATTGCTCAGAGCAGCTGTTAAACTGGATTTGCGGTTTATCGAAGGTTGTTTGTGAAGTGACTAAGCCCAGAAAATGAGTAGAACAGCATCATACATTACTGCTTGCTGCTGTGTTGGTTAATGCTGCACATCTAGCCCCCTGACATTATCACAGACATTATAATCTTCTATTACTGCAGGGGAATGGCTTGCTATCAGTAATGTGTTCAGTACTTGAAAGATTCAATATCAAAAGCCATTTGATTCTGTAGAATTGTGAGTTTGTTCCGTGGATTCTTTCTGCTTTACAAAGGCATATATGAGTAGTTAGACTGACCACTGTGTTCAGTGGCCGACTCTTATGTAGCTAGTATGTATGTGTAGGCTTCAGGTTTGACATTCTAAATTCTGCCAGGTTCAATATATTATCTGTATGTAACTGTTTCTTTACTACTGACTGTTTTTTCCTGTACAACTACTGTAATGAAGTTCTTTTCACTAATCTATTCCCTTTCATTCAAGGCTTTCCAAGTGCATAACAAACATTAATGTAGATTATATCATTGATTTTGAGGCTTTATACGTTTATGGGAAAAGCAAAAAGTAAAACAGACAATACTGGAGACCTAAGATGATTAGATGATTAAATAGTAGTGACCTCAAAAAGTCTGTAGTTCAGGTTCTGTTTGTATCAGGATCAAAAATGCAGCTTGTGTAGCTCTGTGGATTTGACAAGCAGTAGAAACAGGGAGTCTGGTAGTTATTTCCTGCTTCTGGTCAGACTCTCCTCAACAGCCTTCCCAAGATACTTTGGCATTTGGTGGTTACACCCTGGAAAACAAACCTAGAAAGTAAAGTCAGACTAGTGAAAAAGTTAGCCAGATTCTTTCATCTTCCCCCAAACACTTGTTTGGCTTGTTCTTTGGAAAGTGTTTAGGGTGGGCATGGATGAACAATAGTCCAGATTATACAAAGGTTTGGGGCTCCCACAAAGTTGCAGGGCCCTTGCTCCTACCTATCCTGCATTGGTTCAGATGAGCGCCCACTTCTTCAAAGTGACTGATTTAAAGAACATGTGTCACCTATTCTTAGAGTGACCAGATAGCAAGTGCGAAAAATCAGACAGAGGGTGGGGGTAATAGACACCTATGTAAGAAAAAGCCCCAAATATCTGATTTATGGATACAGACTAACACGGCTGCTAATTTTAAACCAAATATCTGAAATGTCCCTATAAAATTAAGACATCTGGTCAACCTACCCATTCTTATCCTCAAATCTTTCTCCTCTCACCTCAAGCTCTCTGGTCTTTTGATTACCAACCCGTATATCTATTGTGTACTACTTGCCTTGTTTAAATCAGCAGATCCAAAGTTTGTGTGTTTCTGGAAGTACTCTTAGATTGTTTTTTCAAAATATTCTCCACTTTCAGAGTGTTTTTGTGTTTGAATCCATAGATTGTGAAGCGCTTTACAAAAAATAACAAAAAATAACCAAAAATAGTGGGTACTAGCCCCATTTAAGAATGGGCTAATGGATGCACACAGAGGTCTTAGTATCTTGGACAAGGTTACAGTATAGTGAGTTGGTGAAGAGCTCAAGTCTCCTGCCTCTTACTCTTGTGCTCCACTCAGTAGGTCACAGCTTCCCCAGTTGGGTGGACAGGTTTGTTTCAGCCTCTCTATTGCCAGGATTAAGTCATATCAACACCAAACCAAACCAGGTTCAGAATAAGTCATAGTCAGATACAAACCAGGTTTAGACTAAGTCATAGTCAGATATGTAAGCAGCGTCAGGAATGAAATATATTCTGACATCTGGTGGTGAACTATGGGAATTGCAGTGAGTTATGGAAAATAACTTCGGGGCTGATCGATTTGCATAGACACACCCACTGCACCTATCCTGAGCCCACAGCAGCCCACATGGCCACTTCGGCTTGATGTGGGAGCCTCAGTTTCTATGTTATTGGGGCAGGAAATATAAAGTGATGCTACCCTGATTATGTGAATGAAGGACTATGGACATGTACTTGGCCCTTGTTATGATGGAGGGACTCGCCATCATCTAGGTAGGATTCACTGGGCAAGGGCCAGGCGTTTCAGAAAACTCTGAGATTGAGAGAGGCTGGGGGCAAGCACCTATACCTTCTGGTGAGGGCTTTGTCTGAGAGCCCCACAGACCTATTGCACCCTGCCTCTCTCCACTGTGGAAAGTCAGAGTTAAATTTTGCTTCCATTAGGAGCCTGGGTTCTGGCTGCTGAGCTGAAATCACTTTAGGCTCACTGGTGCACCTGCACTAAGGCTCCCCTGCTATATGCTGAAATCACTTAAGAGCTTAAAATCTACTAAGAGCTAAAGAAATCACTAAGCACTGTCTTAAGTTGGGGGGGGCCTGAAAAGTGTGCAGAGTGGCTGGTGTAGCAGAGCAGTCTGTGTATCAGCTAGCAGGATGGCTAGCAGAGTAGTTGGTGCCACAGAGCAGTCCGTGTGTCGACTAGCGGAGCTGTTGATGCTGCTGACG
>ML677377.1:7693740-7779381 GCA_007922305.1 Dermatemys mawii
CACCGCAGAGCTGTCCGTGTGTCGGCTAGCAGGATGGCTAGCAGAGTGACTGGAGCCGCAGAGCAGTTCGAGTATCGGCGAGCAGAACAGCTAGCGGATTAACTGGCAGAGCGGTTTGTGGGATGGCCAGCGGAGCAGAGCAGATTGTGATGAGGGCTGCAGTGGAACCCCACGGAGAGGCAGCACAGTTGGCCTCGGACCACGTGAGGTGCCCCTGGCCCTACCCTCCATTTCCACCCAGGCTGGGAGGTAAGACTCTGCCGAGTGACTTTTGAACTCTGCACTGACCAAGAACAGAGATTCCTGGGCTGTTGGACTTTTGGGACTATTGAGTGACTTTTTGGGGTTGTGGAACTCAAGAGCCAAAGGGAAGGCCACAGCCTATTTTCTGGGAGGGGGGCTTCTGGTTCATGGTTTGGTTTATTAATCTTGTTTGTGGTGTTTCCCCAATGTAATGCCACATTGTTTCTCCCGGTTATTAAAAGGCTTTTGGTACACTCAGACTCTGTGCTTGCGAGAGGGGAAGTATTGTCTCTTACAGACACCCAGAGGGGTGGTATATGGTTGTCCCAGGTCACTGGGTGGGGGCTCGAGACGGTTTTGTATCGTGCTATTGGAATGGAATCCCTGGATACTGAACCCGGCCCTTGTTGCTGCCAACTCTGATGGGCAGAAGGGTTACAGATACAAAAAATAAAATATGGAAACTGAGACGTTCACTAGTTGCAGTAGAGATGTTTTGTGCTATTCATGTCATGCATTCAGCCCAGTACTCCAGTACAGAAATACCTACCTATGGGCTGAAATACCTATGTAACTTTCCAGGGCCAAATGGTGTCAAGTCAATCTCATAGATTCACTTTGTCTCTTTTTCTTTCCTACCCTTATGAATCTCTTTCCAGTGTTGGCTTTAGTCCATTGTGATATTCTGTACTGCGGATGAAGTGACTGTATTACTCTCAATTCATGTTAGAGTCACTTTCACAGAACAGCACCATAGTCTTTTACTGTGCACAACAAGCATCTGGCAAGTTTCCCATTAAATAATAATTAGATTCAATAGGAAAGCTGCATCTCCGCCAAACTATGGAACTGCAGATTTATTCTGGAAATGATACTATGCAGTGGTGATTCTATTTTGTATTTTTGTTCTGGTAAGTCATAGGTTTCTGCCATCTTCATTTTGATGAAATCTCATTAAAAGAAATTTTAGCATGATTCTGCATTAAAATTTAAATGCTATTTCTGCCCTTAGATTATGCTCATGGGCATAATTTGAAGATGCTGATTAATTTTAGTATCTATTGCACTTAAAACATTAAGGGGCACTAGAAACAGTAATATTTGAATAATAAAAGATGGCATAACTTAATAAATTAATGCAAAGCACGAGAGAGGAAACATGTTGCCTCTTGTGTTCCAGCTACTAGCAAAGAAACTATCAAGATACAACTGTCTGCATAATAGATATTGCTTCGTTCAGTCCCCTCTGTGTCAGACAGCCTTCAGAGTGGGGTGTTCCCCATCTGTAGGGCAATTGGAGGTATACCATATATTTTCTCTAACTGCCCCTCAAGAGGAACATTCCAGAATTCTGCCTCCAAACAGCAGCCCGCTTCCCCCCGCCCAATAGCCCTTTGTAGCAGAGTTTTCACAGGATTTTTTAAAAGATTTTCAACTGTCTCTCACGTTCTTCTTTGGCTTTGCAGTTTTTCTCGTCAAACTTGCTACACTCAAAACAATCAGCACTTCTCCTCATACACGGAAAATAGTTGGTGTGTGGGTAAGGTCTGTGCTGAGACAGTTGAGCAAATCACAGTGAAATGTGGCCTCCAGCTGTCATGTGAGTGAAGTCCACACTGAAACAGGCTGAGCAGGCTGCAGGGAAGCTCCCTTCACTGAGACCAGGCACGAATCAGTGGCCAGGAAAAGGGGGTAAGGTGTGGCTTTTTTCAAAGTCTTGCTGTCTTTCCCCTAGGCATGGGATCCCTATTCCCACACTTTGCAGTGCAAGTAGGAAAGTTTAACTGGAGTGTCCTTAATCTCTTTGAGAAAAACAAAGGTCTCCTTGTAGCAATCATGAGGGGAGGAAAATTCTGCTTCTAGCCAGCAGGTAGGCAAGGTCTGTTCTGAGATGGTTGAAAATGCTTCAAAGTCTCTCCCCTACACACAAGCCATTTTATCTACAGACCTTCAGCATGAAAAGGGCCAGCTCCTAACTTTATGATACCATTCAGCCACTTTTCTACAATACCTCCAGCTCTCGGTCCAGGCCCAGCAGAAGGACGCTTGGGGTGAAGTGATTCAAACCTCCTCCTTTAGAATCATAGAATATCAGGGTTGGAAGGGATCTCAGGAGGTCATCTAGTCCAACCCCCTGCTCAAATCAGGACCAGTCCCCAACTAAATCATCACAGCCAGGGCTTTGTCAAGTCTGACCTTAAAAATCTCTAAAAAAGGAGATTCCACCACCTCCCTAGGTAACCCATTCCAGTGCTTCACCACCCTCCTAGTGAAAAAGTTTTTCCTAATATTTAACCTAAACCTTCCACACTGAAACTTGAGACCATTACTCTTTGTCCTGTCATCTGGTACCACTGGAAACAGTCTAAATCCATCCTCTTTGGAACCCTTTCAGGTAGTTGAAAGCAGCTATCAAATCCCCACTCATTTTTCCCTTCTGCAGACAAAATAATCCCAGTTCCCTCAGCCTCTTCTTGTAAGTCATATGCTCCAGCCCTCTAACCATTTTTGTTGCCCTCCGGTGGACTCTTTCCAATCTTTCCACATCCCTCTTGTAGTATGGGACCCAAAACTGGACACAGTACTCCAGATGAGGCCTCACCAGTGCCAAATAGAGGGGAAAGATCACATCCCTCGATCTGCTGCAATGCCCCTACTTATACAACCCAAAATGCCGTTAGCCTTCTTGGCAACAAGGGCACACTGTTGACTCATATCCAGCTTCTCATCCACTTTAACCCCTAGCTCCTTTTCTGCAGAACTGCTGCCTAGCCATTCAGTTCCTAGTCTGTAGCAGTGCATGGGATTCTTCTGTCCTAAGTGCAGGACTTTGCACTTGTCCTTGTTGAACCTCATCAGCTTTCTTTTGGCCCAGTCCTCTAATTTGCCTAGGTCCCTCCATATCCTTTCCCTACCCTCCAGCATATCTACCACTCCTCCCAGTTTAGTGTCATCTGCTCCCAAAGTCAAGAATAGAAGCCAGGAATCCTTATTCTCTGCGCTCCACTGCTGTCTCACATGTGTGTAACCCTCTGACTGTGTGTAGTGTCTCTCTATGTGGCCTGCTCCACAGAGGATAACAACAGGTTCTTTTGTACCTCCTTATTTGTCCCACCCTGTACCCCACAACATGTTCCTAGAAATCAAGTGTCAGAAAGAGATCCGGGTTCATGCTTTATAGATTTCTCTCACTTAGTACCAGCCAAATTGGGGTGTGGGTGTGGGTGTGAAAGGTTGAATATCAGAGTGTGTGTGTGTGAGAGAGAGAGAGAGATTGAATATCAAGTTAGATGGAAGAGATACAGTTGTTTGGAATGATTTGGGTCTAGTAACCAAAAGATGTTAAATTCATTACTCCCAAATCTGTACAGAATAAGATTCCTGATTCATGTGCAATTATGATTTCATAGGGTTGAGATCTCATCTGGTAGATGTCCTAGAACAGGGATGGGCAAACTTTTTGGCCTGAGGGCCACATTGGGGTTGTGAAACTGTATGGATGGCCAGGTAGGAAAGTCTGTGCCTCCCAAACAGCCTGGATCCCTCCTTCTCTCCACCCCATCCTGCTTCCTGAGCCCTGACTGCCCCCCTCAGAACCACCGACACATCCAACCCCCTCGCCCTGTCCCTTCTCCAAGGACCCCAACCTGAACCACCCACTGGGGACCCCATCTCCTATCAAAACCCCCGCCCCCAGACCCCTGACTGCTCCGACCTCTATCCACACCCCCACTCCAACCGCCCCCGGGACCCCAATTCCTATCCTCCCCTTCCAAACCTCCACCCCATCCAACTACCCTTGCTTCCTGTCCCCTGACTGCCACATGGGACCACCAGCCCCTTATCCAACTCCACCATCCAGCTCCCTACCCTCTTACCATGCTACTCAGAGTGGAATGATCATTACTAGCAGCCCTGCCAGAGCCAGCCACACTGCTGCAACACTGCCCGGCAGGAGCAGTGGGCCAGAGCGCTGGTGGCATGGTATGCTGAAGGGCTGCAGGGGAGAGAGGACAGCAGGGGAGGGGCAGTGGGCTTGCCTCCCTGGTCAGGAACTCAGGGTCCAGGCAGGACAGTCCTGAAGGACGAATGTGGTCTGTGGGCGGTAGTTTGCTCACATCTGTGCTAGGAAGTCCATTTGAAATTATGGTCTCTTTGAGTATATCTATATCCACTTATTCTTTCCTATCCATCGTCATAAGAGTAAGAAATATTGGGCTGACATCTTTAGTCTGCAACTCTTTCTACAAAGGTTTCTACAAACTGTCCTAAAATATTTTTTAAATCCCTCTTATGTGTGAGTCAGGTTCAATTAAGGCTGATAGCCAAAACCTGGTGTCAACATTTGAGTTCCTATCTTCCCTGTAAGTTCCATATACATCCGAAGTCTCTAAGTGATGATTTTTTTCATGATGTTTGTCTGATCATAAAAGTACAATATTAAACTGTGAACACCAAAAAATAAATCAAGCCAAAACCTTGATGGTGAAAAAGCTGCAGGGAAAAACATAAGTGAAGAGGAAAGGCAAGGAAAAAATGGAAATGGAGGATGAAATCCTGGCCCAGCTGAAGCTTGTGGGAGTTCTGCCATTAACTCCAGTGAGGCCAGAATATAAATGTAAAGGGCCCCCTAGGGAAGGGCCTTCCTATAGTTTTCAATTAAAAACTTTCATTTCTCATGGACAATATATGTATTTAATAAAAACCAAAACACTTCAATCATTGTTTTAGCTTCTCAGATGAATGTCCTTCACATGGATTTGGGTTTTGCAGGCTTCGTAGGAATGGTTTTTTCTCAGGTATTATTCCTAATGCAGCTTCTTTTATTGTGGTAGTTTGTCAGTGACAGTGATATCATGAAGAGTATTAATTGTTTTATAGAGGTGTTACTTGTTGACTATTTCTAATTCCATAATGTGTAATTCTCTATTAGAAATAGACTATGTAGGGAGATAACGGTACTTCCTAAGATGGGGGGGATAAATCCATCAATGGCTATTAGCCAAGATGGCCAGGAACATACCCCCATGCTCTGGGTGTCCCTAAAACTCCACCTGCCAGAAGCTAGACCTGGATGACAGGGCTAGATCATTCAGTAATTGCCCTGTTCTCTTCATTCCTTCTGAAGAGTCTGGCACCCACCACTGCTGGAAGACAAGTTACTGGGCTTGGATAGACCATTGCTCTTACTCAGTATGGCCATTCTTATGTCCTCAGTATCGGGTATCCTTAATATTCTGAATGTCCAACTGTACAACGCACTGTATAACACATGGCTATTGACCCAGCAAAATCAGTTTTACCCTAGAAGATGGTTTAAATCATAGATGGGATAGTAACTATTTACCATTAACACAACTTTGCTGCGGTAGAAGTCTTGCTCTGGGGTTGATACCTTCTTGTATAGATAATATGTTCCACCCTGATAGAGGGAGAGCCCAAATTCATTATTTGAAATTAATCCCAAGATGGAAGACTCAGAATTTATCTCTGAGGCTGAGCATTTTCAATGTCTTCGCCTGTAATCCCCTCATTAAAATAATTTTAAATTGGTTTAATGGAAGAGGGCCTGCATTTCACTTGATCACTATGATTTAGTTGGGAAAGTGGTTTACAAAATTATCCAAATGCCTGTGACTGTGGCAGGCAATGGATCAAAAACATCATTGTCTTATAATTTCTCCAGTTTATTGTGGCTCAGTTTTGCAAGGAAAACTTTGCCAGATCTCCATTTCTCCATTGTATCAGAAGTGAGGCCACAGCTGAATATTCCCATATTCTTCTTTTGGCAACTTTCCCAGTCAGGTCCTCGCCCAGGGAAGCATTTATGCAGATGCGTAGATTTAAGTATTTTACTCTCACTGACATCTGTTGAGCTCCTCCTGTGCTCAGAAATAAGCATACACTTATGTGCTTTCTGGATCAAGGCCACTGTGAGAACGCGTATATTTTGATTAATAATTATGTATCAAGGAAATTTTGTTTCCCAGAGAAAAGAGTCAAGTTTTGCCATCTAAACAAAGTCTTTCACTTCCAGTGGAAGTGCAAGGAGATGTCAACCCAGTGACCCTAAACCTCTTTGGATTTTGACCTGAAGTAGATTGGTTCAAACACACACCTTTTCCAACTTCATCTAAACCATGACAGTTCTGTTTTTGCAAAAGTTTTTAAAAATGTTACAGGGTTTGTGTAGCAGGCTCATAATACACCCAGTATTTTCTTCAGCATCCACATTTTAGTGCAGTTTAATAAAACACTGTTGAAATAATTAGAAAATGTCAGTCAACTGATAGCTGCATGTATCCCAAGTGTCACTAAAAGCTCTCTCGGAAAGGAATTCTATAATTTTTTGATGATTCACCAAGTCACCTGGGTCCTTGTTTCATTCTTATTGCACGATTATAATATAACTAGCAGCTCCCCTGCGTCCAAACTTTAAAAGTGCTGTAGAATTTTAATGGAAACATTTAAAGATGACAAACTTCACTTCATTACAAGAAATCTCAAGCTTTACATTTTTTAAAAAAAATCTCCAATCAATAAAACAGGGACATTAATATGCGTTTGTCAATTTTATTCATAAAGAATAACATACATTTTTATTCACCTGAGGAATGCTGTCTTTTTAGGTATACATTTAAAAATAAGAAAAAGGTGTAAAAAAAATCCTCACACATCTAAATTACATCCAATAATTTAAAGATGCATGTTATTGTAGCTCACAGGAGAATATACAATTTGAAAAAATTGTCACCATAAATTTGTTTGATAAGGTCATAGTGATGCTGCTGACAACAAAATGAGAAGGAGAAAAGATTTTACTGCTGCCAGGCATCTTCATGTTAAATGAAGTAAAGAATGAAAAAAAAGCACAGCTCAAACATACAAGGAAAAAAGATTTCACTCAAAGGAGAAAAAACACAAGAAAATCTAGCATTGTGCATTAAAAGTACCCTAGCAGTGTCACTTGCTTACTAAAAATGAAGTACTAAAGCACATGGAAATTTGTTCATTCTTCTATGTGATGTCTGAGTTCAGTTTTACATTTACTTTAATTCAAAGCAAGGATCAGATACCAGATGCTATTTGTAATCTGAGACCCCAATCTCCCAGTCAGGAATTTTCATGTATTATTGTGATTTAAAGTAACCTTCACATTTGCATTCAGCTTTAGTCATTGTATTCATATTACTACCTTTTTACCATAAAAAATAGGTTTGTTTTTGCCTTTTATGGCTACACAGTATTTTTTATAAACAGGCACAATTCCAAACAATTCACAGTCCTGCCACTTGTTTGCCAGACCTGGTCTATATTGGTCAGCTAGAGTCTTGAAAAACACATGCAAAACTATAATTTCTTAAATATTCAGCGAATCCGTATAAGCATGTGTGATATAAGATCTATCACACTTGTGTTACATCTTTCTTGTTCTCATGAGTGTTTAATGTTGTTAATATCTATTTTTAAACATCCAGTGTGGACTCCACACTCAATACTCAATTAAACTTTTCTCTCGGGAAACCAAGAATGGGATTTTTCAGAAATACGCATTCATTTGAGCTAATTGGCTGGGTATACTGCAAGAAGGACAGTAGACTTGTTATGCGTTTTAATCAGGCCGCAACTTTATTATATAGCTGTCTGGGACTACCTGGCAGATAAAGTGTATCTATTCTTACTCAAATCAGTTTTCTGGGGCTTCACCTCCACTCCTTTGTTTCCATCCAGGTCCCCCAGCTGACCCATCTTGGACCTTACCATCCTTCAGCCTCATAAGAGGGTTAAGAAGAACTCAGGGGGTTGGCTCCCTGCCGAACCATAGGAGTTCCCAAGCCTCCTCCTCTGTTCTGTTCCTTTATCCAGTGCCTCCTTTTAAGTGCTTTACCAGGCCATTGATCTCATCACTGGCTGCCCTCCCTATGGAGTACCTGCACTGAACATCCACCACAAGGAGGTGTCAGCCATTTGCTTGGCTGCCTCCCCTGCAACCCTGATGGTTTCCCAGATATCTACAGATGGTCTCTTGGCTAGCAGCCCTACTGTGGAGAAAGTACCAATTGTCCCATGTGTGATCGTCAGGGTGCACCAGCAGCTGTTTTGTTCTTGACCTGGTACTGCAACAAACTCCCTTAACGGAGGGCCACATAGGCGACCCATTTTCTGGATCCTTGAATTGACAGGAATCCTTAAAACAAAACAAAATAAACAATATGTTTTCTTGAGCTAATAATGTGCATTCCACCAATCACATGACATTCCAAGATTCCAGAGAACCCCCGGCTTGTGTAATTTGGCAAACTGGAAATGAGACACAGCATCTATGCCATTATCCATGCCCGGAACATGCTTAGAAGACAAAAATGATGTTGAAGGTTAAGCACTGGAGAACAAAGACCCTTACCAATTTTCCACTCCTGGGGGATCTGGAAGTTTGGCAATTGATAATCTGTACCATTGCCATGTTGTTGCATCAAAGGCACACCCTTATATTAGCCCCAGATTAGTAACCATTTGTACCTGCACAATGATACCCCATTAAATTGAGTGAGAAAACTTTTCCACTCCCATAAGTCTTATCTGTGTAGTGACTCGTACATAATTGTGCAATTGTCTGCCGGGCACAAAACACCCACCCCTAGCCAACAACCCTGCAAGCAAAGTTCAGCTCAAAGCCCAGGTTGGTTAATGTGAGTGATTTTGTTTTATTTTTTGTTTCAGCCAGGGCTGAAATGTGCCCAACAAGTAAAAACACTCATTTGACCCAGCTCGCCCTGCAAACAAAATTTTGCAAATAATGCACTATTTGGTTTAGAGCCTCTGATCCCACCACTGCCCAGTGCAACATTGTACTGAACTCCTGAAAAGCTGCACAGGATACTAAACAGCCCAGGGGCATAGCCTTGTTAAAATAAAATTGCCAACGACAGGTATCTTGTAAACATGCCTGTATTTACAGGGGTTGCAGAAACAACCACCATTATTAAATGCCCAGAAAATATTATTATGTGCCCTGGGCCCCTTGCGAGCTTGTTGTGGTATGAACCAAACCCCTGGTGCCCTCGGTGTTATGTCCTTGAACCACAGTGTTTGGTGCCACCCTATTTCAGTTTGTGTTGCTGCCCTTAATGGAAACTACTTATGGCATGCCCCTAAACATATTAGGTGCCTGCCTAATTATATCCTTATAATTAACAAAGATGGGGCTGCTGTCCGGGTAGGCCTGTACCATATCACCCACCTAGATGATGAGGGCAGCCTCCCAATGTTTTCCATGTTCTAGGCACCCTTGGCCTCTTGGGCAGTTCACTGTTTTGTTTGTCTTGTCCATGTTTACTGTCTATGAACACCTTCCTGTGCCACAGGGATATTATAGCCACAAATTTGCCTGTGAGGATTCTATATTTAGTTGCACTGAGTAGGTGAACTCCTGTCACGTAAGCTACCCCAACATAACTGTACTGAGGACTGCATGGAGGGAGTTCCACAGAGCCCTGTTCCCCGAAAGGCTCCCCAGAAGGGTCTACTCTGTTCCATGTGGTTACATGTTCTGATGGCCGATGAGTTGCCATGTGCCCTTCCGTGTCCTGCCGCTGAAACTTCCTACCCTGTGCAGACCCCTCACATCTAGTTGCCTGAAGCTGCTGTAGTAAATGCAAATTAGTTTGCAGCAGCTGTGTAATACCATCAGTGCCCCCAACTGTAGGTGCCACCCTTAGGTGGGTCTGCCCAAGCTTCTCAACATTCCACTCCTGGGCCCAGAGTATTTAATACCCCAATAGGCTGACTTCTGTTCCACTCAGGTGAACTCACTGAGTGACTGGTTGAGCATGGTCCCTGCACCTGACTGTGGCCCCTGTAACTGCAACCCTTTGCCAGGCTGGAAGGCCAGATACCATCTCTGGCATCCATTCCCCCAACCTCTGTCTGGTTCAGATCACACTCCTCCTTGAGATCAGCATTGCCACCATCCCTTATATTAGGTGGAAGAAAAAAACCTGGTCTTAGGTGACCTGCTGAAGTGTTGTACTGCTGTGGAGAAAACCTCAGAAACAATTTCACTGACCATTTGGTTCACAGCTTAGCTGACTACCCCATTAATGCACACAGCCTGCTCACCTGAATGCATGGACACTTTCCTTTGCTCATTTGCCTCCCTTTGTCCAGGAGGCTGCCCTGGTTTATGCCTTGGGTTATTAAACACACCACCCTGAGCTCTAGCAGTCCATGTACTTGTGAGCCCCCTTCCCCTGGTGCAATACTGTCTGTCTTGGGTTCCCTTCCAGTCCATGGGCTCCCTTGAGGCTTCCCTGTGCTGTGCGTGTCCCCTTTCCAGCAAAGGTATAGGCACCTGAGCAACAACCAGCACACAGCCAGAAAGCAGCTGTGTACATGAAGCAGTTACATTTTCCTTGCCTTGCTCTGCTCCTGCCCCATGCACTTAATTGTTGCAGACACTGACTCCCTTGCCTTGCTCCGTCCCCTTCCCAGGAAATGCCCCGCCTGCTCCAAGTGAAATGAGAGGAGGGGCTAAGCCCATGCTAATGTTTATAACACCTCTGTCCTAGGTGGTGCATCATCTACCACACTGACTGCTTTTCCAGCAACTTTATGTCTCCCCTTCTCCCTCCAGCTAGACAGCACTGGTCTGTTCTCCCTGCCAGCTTTTCTTTGGGTAGGCCCAGACAAATTCTGCCCCACCTTTAATTGTGGTGCAGTCATTCTTCTTCTGTTGAAGTCAACAGGAGCAATTAATTCAATGCAGAGTCCTAATGGGGCTCTTCACATGCTTTAAATGTAGGATCAAGGATTTAGTAGTTTAAGGCTTGTCTACCCAGGAAGTAACTTTAGATTGTTCACCATAAAGTGCTTTGTATCCACATGCAACTATTTTAAAATTTTTAAATTTATTATTTGGTGTCTTAGTTTGTGGTAGGTAATTCTCCTGGGAGGAGGAGTAACTCCATTTCACAGTGAGTTTATTTGCTCTTAGGTCTGTGTGGGTGCATTTCTAACTACTCCACTTTTGGCAGTCTTCCCATACTCCCATACTGCATTGTTTTATACTTGGGTTGTCACACTGGTATGCCCTCCACTAGTCTGGGGGTCATCTTGAAAGTATGTCACCTTAGCCAGGCCTGCCTCTTTTTGATATCGGATAGTGGAGTCACATGTGCATTTTATCAGCCATTCTTCCTATAGAAGGGTGCTGATGCAAAAGCACCTGATTAGCCCCTGCCCAGTCAGCTCCAATCAGGGGAAATAGATTGGGGCTGATGGAAAGGCCTGATGCTGTCCTCAGGATTGGCAGCACCTGCTGGCCTGATCAGTCAAGGGCTATAAAGGCTGGGAAGGAGTCTAAGGTGGGGCAGCTAGGGAGAAGTTAGTCATGGAAGAAACTGGTGACCTCCTAGTTGAAGTCTGACTCTGCCTGTAAAGGAGGTAACTAGTCTTGCAAGTCTTGTATATAGATGGACACTGGTGGCGGGAGAGCTTGACGTAAATAAAGACACGGGTGTTGCATAACCCTGAAGCCTCTCTGAGCTTTACTGGGGAAGTAAAGCTTTACTGGGACCCTGTTATACTCCCTCATGCCCCTTCATATCTCTTGGACTTGAGTGCTCTCTTTGAGGAGCTACATGTCCATTTGTATTTAGAGATGTCAACATAATGCAGATATAGACAAAGCACTGTCCAAGCAAATGAAGGCAGGGGAGATGCCCGGTTCAGTGCTGAGTCAAAGCAAGGGTCTGTATTACAATATAACTGTATAGCGGTATTAAACTTTATTTTTTCTGTGTACCAGTTAATAACTACCATTTTAAGCAGCAATAGGAGCCTCTTTCTGTCCACTCTACTTTTTACCCTACCACACCTTCATACACTCAAAATGGTGTCCACACTGGAAACTTAAAGTTCTAAAAGTCTATTTCTCTGCAGTATCAAATGCTGCAACCATTGGCTACGCTTGCCATCATCACACCCACATTCACAAGGTGCTTCTTCCTCGTTTGCTGCCCCCACCCCCAATCCTTCCCTGCTCAAAATATTGGCCCCACACAAGTTCAGTTAGAAAAAAAATGCATTGTATGGCATGTTTATTGTAATAGCAGATGCAGAGCAAGAAAAAAACAATAGAAAAACTGTGTTGGCTTACAGTTTCATTAATTATTTCCATTTTTATCTAGTGTGTGATTTTGAGGTAAATAGCCCAGATCAGGCTACAGAGAGATTTCAAAAAGCACAGAGATCTTAAGGCATTATAGGGCATTCATGACTATCTGAACGCAGAGGGTTCAGAACAATTACTGAAGAATTCTGTTTATTTTGCAGGGCACTTTATGATGATCTGTAGATGTCACAAAAGAGAACTTAGGGCAAAGATAGTGCTCTATTTTGGGAAACACTTTGCAAGGCAATACATCTCTCTTAGGGTTTCCCATCTAGCTAGCTTTTCTCTTGCATTCCTGCACCAGCTTGGGGGGACACCATTCTAGCAAATAGCAGTGCTGCATAGCTTCATGGTCTGCCCATCTTTCTTGGTCTATTAGTGTTCCATGAACAACTCAATAATACGCTGGTCATTCCATCTTCCAGATCATAACTGAAGATTCTAAATTTTATATGCCCTTGCTGTAGACACTACATATTTATCTCAGACATGGTATTTTACTTACTATTAAGACCTAATTTGAATCACAGAATGATTGTGAAAATATTGTGGCTGAGTTGTGGACAAGACATGGGAAATTGGAGAAAAGTAATAATGGACCTTTATTAAATGCAGTAATTAGGAAAACCAGAAAAGACCTATTTGTTTAAGAAAAATGTGTTGGAACAGTATAAATATTCAAATATTAGGTTATACCTCCTAATTTTTTGGATCACCAGACATTTTGCTGCGACTATATTACAGTTCTTAATACAGAGGGCTGACAGCTGCTGATGTCCAGAGCGACTGTCTCCAGCCCCTAGTGGCTGACAGAATTGCGGTGGAAGCCTAATATTGCTCGATCTGCAATATTGCAAATCAACTAGGGCTTTAAGTATTATTTAACTTAGTTTTATAGCATGTTTTCAATCTATATTAGTGTTTACATCAGGGGTGGGCAAACCTTTTGGTCCGAGGGCCACATTGGGGTTCCAAAACTGTATGGAGGGCCAGGTAGAGAAGGCTGTGCCTCCCCAAACAACCTAGCCCCACCCCATCTGATCCCCATCCACTTTCCGCCCTCTAATTGCCTCCCCAGAACCCACAACCCATCCAATGCCCCCTGCTCCTTGTCCCCTGACTGCCCCCTCCACAGGCCCCCACTCCTAACCACCCACTGGGACTCCATCCCCTGTATAAACCCCCTGCTCCTTGTCCCCTGACTATCCCCACCCAAGACCCTCCATCCTAACTGCTCCCCCAAGATCCCATCGCCTACCTGTCTCCCCTCTCCCTTGACTTCCCTGACTCCTATCCACTCCCCCCTCTGCCCCTGAGAGACCCTCTGGACTCCCACACCCTATATAACCACCCCCATTGCCTGTATCCTGACCGCCCCCCACCCAGAACCTCTGCCCAATCCAACTTCTCCCTGTCCCTGCTGACCCATCCCCTGGCACCCTCTTCCCCTTACCATGCCGCTCAGCGCGTCTGGCTCTATGTGGCCTGCAGGAGCTAGATACTCCGCCCTACAGGAGCACACAGTGCTGCTGAAGCTGCTGGCAGGAGCTATGGACTGGCGTTCTGCCCATGCAGTGGCGCTGAGGCTGCGGGGGAGGGAGGACAGCAGGGAGGGGGCTGCATGGAACTTCCCCAGCCAGGAGCTCAGGGGCTGGGCAGGAGGGCCCCGTGGGCCATAGTTTGCCCACCCCTGGTTTACATCCAAGAAATTTGAATTAATTGTAATGTAAGACTTGTGAGAGTGTACATATAAATGTTAAGGGCTGTGGTAGGCTCCCGAGCACCTGAAGTCTTTAAATTAAATTATCAGACTCTTTTCAGCCAGAAGTAGTAGCCCAAGAATCACTGGCTAGAGCCTATAACCTGTATTATACTTTGTTCTAAGGAAAGTATTTTTTTTTTTAGTAGTAGTAGCTCTAGTATCATCCTAAGGATAGCCATTAGTTGTCTACTCTCTTCTGTTTATAAAATAAACCTAAAAGAGTTCCTAGATGATAGTTATCCACATGAGAAGCCGCATTACAAATGATACCTAGGTTGTCAGCCTCAGCCTGAGGAACGAATCATTCTCTGGGGGTGCGGTTTTCTGGTCATATTTGAAACACATCGGTTTAAGAAGCATTAAAAAGTTTTTACCCTTAGTAAGCATACTGCACCTCATCAGTGGACAAAGAGGTCTTAGGACTGCAAGACTTACACACACTTCAATAGAGTTAAAATCCCCCCAAAAACAGTACAGTTAAGATGTATCCTTCTCACTGCTCTTCATTCATCTCTTAGCTCCACATTTGTGGGGATTTTTTTTCCTTATCATATGGCAGAACTGAAAGGCAAGAAGACTTTCTAACCACAGGTACTTAATTTCTGTTAATCAGTTCTGACATTGAACAAGTAAACTTTTGTTTTGTTTTGTTATTAGATTTGTTCTCCATTGGTGTTTTGGAGACGCTTCCATGGATAAGCAGATACTCTATTTCAGGCTCATGCCTATTGGGTTTATCCTTAGGAGACGTGAACTGCAAAATGCACAATGGAGCATTTTGGGGATTAAAGAGGTTTCTGAATTCCCCACTGTTATCAGGTCTCAACCTTTGTAAGCATTAAATTCATAAACTGAAAAAGAGAAGAAATAAGGAGGAGAAAAAATCCCCCTAGTTTTCTTTTGAACAGCAAAGAACATGGTGGCAGTCTCAAAGAGGCAAACTTTTCTTTCACCATATGAAAAACTCACACAATGATAAATAAGTGTCAAAGAAAATCAGACCAAACTGTCCATTTAACCCCAAATGGAACACTTCCTTTTAAAGTACAGCATTCCCTCCATCTTTTGCAGGTGGTATCCATGGTCATTGCTAATGATGTGAACCAAAAAAAAAAAAAGGGGGGGGAGGTAAAAGTACATTGGAAAGTAATACATTTTATTCCTACTGCTCTTTAAATAGTAGAACTGAATCAAATGTCTTGTTCTAAGAATATAATATTAAAATAAAGCTGAAGGAGGGACATGTAACTTATCATACAGTAGGCTGGAGAGTTTATTTTCATAGCAGCAAAGTATTATGTTCTCCAAGGGAGAGAAGGAGATTGTATCCTAGTAAAAGGTAATGTTACATATGTTCTGAGACAGACCATTGCACTTGGTTAAAATGTAAGTTCAAGATGCATTACTGGAAGGATAAGATTCAATATTTACATCACATCATACAAGTAGTTATCTGTGTTTGACAGCCCAGAATGTGTTCAACCTGATTCTGCCATTCACGCATGATTCAGATGGAATCCAAACTGAATTGGAATTAATGTCATGTTATATTCTAGTGCCAAAGGAACAGTTTTTCCTAGCCAAGAGCTGTGCTGTCTTGACTCAAGTGGTGAATATCTGCCTCTGCTTTGTGAGCCTCAGATCTATGTAGAAATCAATGATCATTAGGCCCAGACATACCACCTTAGAAAATCCCAACATTTTCCTGTGAGGCTTATGAAGGACTACTACTTGAATTGCCCTCTTCCTTTCCTAAAGTCTTGGATGGTGGATCTCACGTATATTTCTCTTTCCCTACACTCTGCCTCTTTTAATAGTGATGAGCACACAGGGTTTTTTTGTTGTTGTTGTTGTTGTTGTTGGGTTTTTTTAAGGCAGTTAGGTCCATGCTGTTGTGAGGTGTGGACTTGAAGCACCAGGTGCAGCTAATTGCTTTGTAGTCAAGGTAGCTTGCTAACAGAGAGAGAGTCTTAGCTCTGATCTCTGATGTCACGTGATGTCCGACATCTGCTCTTATTAGTTATATAAGAGAAAATGTCCTATTCCTAACAGCTCTTACAAAAATTAACCAAATAATAATCCTGTCTGAATCTTAAAATAGCACAATTGAACTAATGCTCTGTAAACTGAAACCTTGAGACAAAATCATAATATAATCATTAGTGTTTTATATAGCACTTCCTGTATTCAGGCCACTATCAGCCTGAATTAATTTAATCCTCAGGCAGTCTTTTGGGACAGGTAGTGCCTGTAATACACATGGGAAAGAAGTCTGAGGTACAAGGGGAAGGTAAGCGACTTGCTGAAGGTCACACACTAAAGTCAGGGGTAGAATGAGGTTTATAGTGGCTTCATGCCAAATGAAACTGATTGAATTATCAAGGTTGTTTGTGGGGTGTTTATTTTTGTTCTGGGTCGGGTACAGTGGGAGAACCAGTGAAACTCTCTTTCGAGTAACTTGCAGAGACACTTCCTAGCAACTAATAGCTTGGGTCTGTGAAGTAGCAGAAGATGGAATGATAGTGTTTTCATTTTGGATTACTGTGATGTATGTGCTATCAGGCTGTCAGACCTACTATCACAGGTATTTATCACTTTTTATTCAAGACTTACTCCTTAACATTGAGTCATGAAGTCTTTGTTCACACAGCTCAGATTATGTGTTAGGATTCAAACCATTTATCAATCTTTTTAAAATTTGATTCCAACATTTTTGTCTTCATTTAAACCTCTTTTTCTACCAACTTTTTTCTTGCTTTGACAAATATATGTTTTTTCACTTTTATTGGTTAAACATGAGTAATTTTCTAGTTTGGTCGCATATGAAGAAAAAGCTTATTTCTATAGGTTATAGATGTATTTTGTTTAGTTTAATAAATAAGAAAATTATCATAGTTGTCTACCCTATAGATCTATTTTCTTTGTCCACCTTATCATCAGACTGGCATCAACAATTATCTTATCAATTATCTGACTTTGTTACTTGGTCCTGTATCATAGGCAATATAAAATCGGTGTATTGCTAAATCTCTTGTTTTAGCTTTCATGTGCCAAAATGTACTGTTAAGGACTTGATTTTCTGTTAAAAAAATAAAGGGCACAAATGTGTACTACAGATATAATTCCACGATCCTTCACATTTGTGCCATGAATACTAACAACACTAAGATCCTGCTTAGCAAAAATTTCTCAGACATAAATAAGATGGAACACCACATAAATGCATCATGCAGTTAATAATATACATGATATTGTTGCTTATTCAACCTCACACATCATTATTTCCTGTGTCTGTCTTACATCTTTACTAGATATCACAGTACCAAATGTGGAGCTTTACATACTGAAGTTATTATTACTTGAAGCACATAATTACACCATTAACATTGTATAAAAATCCTGTCACTCCACAATTTATGGGTAGAGGGAGAAGCTAAGGGGTACTTGTCAGGAGATGGAGATAGTGTATTGAGATTACTCAATTCGGACACCTGTTCGTGGGTCCTGATGTGAAATCGTATTGAGATATGTAATAATGTAAACAATATAAAGATCCCATAGTTTCAATATTTACAAGTCAAATATTTTATTGTGAAGTCTGGATGTGATGTGACTCTACCTAGACCTTTAATGATGTTTGAGGAGTTGACTCAGGAGAAAACTGGAACAAAAGATCTAATGTCTAAGATATATCTATATAGATATAAAGATAATAAACACACACACGCAATTTTGGTTGAGAAAGATCTTGATGGAAGAGGGATTTGGACAAAGAAATTGATCAGCGTTAGTGGATCTCTCTATGGGAAAGGGGATATATATTTCAACTTGTGTAGTTCGGAAAGAAGTTTTTTATAAACTACTATACATAGATGGCATTTGACTCCATCATATTTTTATTACTAGGAAGCCACTCTGTTGGAAGCAGTGTAGAGAAAAGGGAGCATAATTGCATACATGGTGGTTGTGTCCAGGAATTAAATGGTTTGGGGAGGAAATTGTCACAGAGATTCATCTGATGACAAAATGCTGCTTCCTAGAGATCCCCTTAATGCCTCACTTAATGCTTTCATAAAGGACCTATGTTTTAAACAGAATGACTAATTTCCTTATTGTTAGCAGATAACGTGACCCCTGTTCCCTGTGGTAAAATATAGGTAGCCCTTGTCATGGAAAGCTTTCATACCACGTTTGTACACAAGAGAAATGCCAGAAAGAGGATTACGATTTAGAAATTTGGCCACCATTTTAAGCATCCTCAAAGGAGCAGGCACCTCAGCCAGTAACCCAGAATCTTTAGCCACTTTTCTTTGAATATTAATCTGAGCCAGAATAAGTATTGTACTATGTAGTATGTTAATGTTTTATTGCAATTTTGCCTTTAATAAAAAGCTTAACAGAAACCAAAGCGGTGGCTGCTTCTGCACCTCCAAGTCACTATCCCCCAACACAAGAAGTAAATCAGAAATCTGTTGTTCATCCAAGCAAAATAGGCAATGAAGAGGCAGAAAAGTCAGATTTTGTGTTGGTCAGACCTTGACAAATTTGAAATCAATGAGAATTAATTTTGAACTTCACTCATAGGTAATTTTCTAGCTGATATTTCCTTAGTTACACTTCTTTATTCATGCTCTCTTGCATTTCATTAAAATATTGCAGAAAGATAAATGCAACCCATTTACCTAGTATTAGTTAATAGAAATATAGCACTAGAAAAAATAAGACATGAAAATGATTTGGCTTAATTCTCACTATTGAACAAAGTAAACACAACTCAGGGAGAGTTCCATAGCAAGAATCCCTTGCTCTCCAAAATGGTAGATCACTATTATGAAAACTTAAATAAAGTTCCTTAAGATAATTTTATTGGAAAGTGAAAATTACTAGGTCATATAGCCCTGAGAATAAGCACAGTTTATAAATGTTTGTGGTATAGAATACAATACTACTTGAGCAAATTTGGATAATACAAATTACAATTACAAAATTATACAGCTGTTGAGTAAAATATATATATATATTAAATGTAAAATAGGGATGGCATGATTTACACATTGCATTACATTTTTGTCAGTACATACCATATCTAAGGGTATCTTTTCTATAAATTTGACATAATTTCGTAGTGTAGTCGATCTTTAGAAAGTGATTTTATACAGTCGATTGTGTATATCCCCACTAAGTGTGTTAAGTCAGCGGAGTGCATCCTCTATACTGTGGCTAGCATCAACTCACAGAGCGGTGTACTGTGGATAGCTATCACAGAGTCCCTTCAGTCTCTGCTGCCCTTTGCAATTCTGGGTTAAGCTCCCAATGCCTGATGGGGGAAAAACATTGCAACAGGTGGTTTTGGGTACATGTCATCAGTCTTCCCTCCCTCCCTCCCTCTGTGAAAGCAACAGGAGACAATCATTTCACGCCTTTTTCCCTGGTTACCCATGCAGATGCCATAGCACAGCAAGCATGGAGGCCGCTCAGCTCACCACTGCCGTTGTGAACATTGTAAACACCTTGTGCATTATCCTGAAGTATGTGCAGAACCTGGCTAGGAGCCACCATCACAAGGACGATTGTGAGGAGGACATGGACACAGATGTTCCTGAAAGCACGGGATATGGCAGTTGGGATATCATGGCAGCAGTGGGGCAGGTTGATACAGTGGAACACAGATTCTGGGCCCGGCAAACAACCACAGACTGGTGGGACCACATAGTGCTGCAGGTCTGGGATGATTTCCAGTGGCCGTGACATTTTAGCATGTGTAAGGTCACTTTCCTGGAACTTTGTGAGTTGGTTTCCCCTGCTCTGAAGTGCAGGAATACCAAGATGAGAGTTGCCCTGGCAGTTGAGAAGCAAGTGGCGATAGCCCTGTGGAAGCTTGCAACACCTGGCTGCTTCCAGTTTGGAGTGGGCAAATCTACTGTGGGGGCTCCTGTGATCCAAGTAGCCAAGGCAATCACTAACCTTCTGCTAGCAAGGGCAGTGATTTTTAGAAATATGCAAGTCATAGTGAATGGCTTTCCTGCAATGGGATTCTCTAAAAGTGGTGGGCAATAGACAGAATGCATATCCCTATCTTGCCACCAGACCAACTTGGCAGCCAGTATATAAACCACAAGGGGTACTTCTCAATGGTGCTGCAAGCACTGGTGCATCACAAGGGATGTTTAATCCACATCAGCGTGGGATGGCACTCTCATCTTTAGGAACTCCGGGTTGTTTGAACAGCTGCAAGAAGGGACTTACTTCCCAGACCAGAAAATTACTGTTGGGGATGTTGAAATGCCAACCCTTGAAGACCCAGCCTACCCCTTGGTCCCATGGCTCAAGAAGCTATACACAGGCATCCTGCACAGTAGTAAGGAGCAGTTCAACTATAGGCAGAATGGTGGTAGAATGTGCCTTTGGACATTTAAAAAGTTGCTGGTGCTGTTTTCTGACTAGGTTAGACCTCAGCAAAACCAATATTCCCATTGTTATTGCTGCTTGCTGTGTGCTCCATAATATCTGTTAGTGTAAGGGGGAGACATTTATGTCAGGGTGAGAGGTTGAGGCAAAGCCCCTGGTGGCCAATTTTGAGCAGCCAGATACCATGGCAATTAGACAAGCACAACAAAGTGCACTACACATAAGAGAGACTTTGAAAACCAGTTTCATGACTGGCCAGGCTATAATCTGACAGTTGTGTGTGTTTCTCCTTGATGAAAATCAGCCCCCTTTGTTGATTTTAATTCCCTGTAAGCCAGCCACGCTCTCCCCTTCGATCACAGCTGGCAAAGGAAATAAAGCCACTGTTGTTTGGAAACCATGCATTCTTTCTTTATTAATTAAAAAAAAAAGAGATAACTGACAAGGTAGCCCAGATGGGGTGGGGAAGGACAAGGCCACATTGCTTATTGTAGCCACACTACAAATCAAAACCGTTCTTGGGTGTCTGGGTGAGGAGGATATGGAACTTGAGGAGGAGGTCAGGTGGTTACACAGTGGATGCAGTGGGGATCTGTGCTTTTGTTGCTTTTCTTGCAGCTTCACCAAATGCCTGAGTGTGTCCGTTTGCTCCCCCATTAGCCTCAGCATTGCCTCCTGCCTCTTTTCATTGTGCTCACTGCATGATTTCCTGGCCTCTGTCACTGTATGCCTCCATGCACTCAGCTGTGCCCTATCAGTGCAGGAGGACTGCATGAGCTTGGAAAACATGTCATCACAAGTGCATTTTTTTTTTTGCCTTCTAATCTGCAATAACCTCTGGGACTGAGATAATAGGGGGAGCGTAGAAACATTTGCACCTGAAGGGGGATAAAAAGAGAGAACAGAATTTAAGAAGATGCTCTGAGAACAAAAGGGAGACTCTTCCACAGTGAATCAAGCAATTCACAGCAGACTGTGCTTTAGGTACACATGTGCTCTAGGTACAAGGTCGCATTTTGCCTTTTACATTGAGCGCTTGCTGGTATGGTGACACATCACACACAGCTGGACAACAGAATTTGGTTTCCAGACAGCCATGATAAGCCAAAGAGTATGGGGGTTGGTTTCTTCCACCTTAGGAACAGTTTCAAACAGCAGCACCCTCCTTTCCCATAGCAAGGAATGACAGTTGGGTTGGCCATTTAAAATGAGGGGCTGTGTTTTTTGGGTGGATGTGCAGCACACCCCTCCTGCCAGGTCACCACGTGGCAATTCTCTGGGATGATCCCTTCACCCCTCCTCCCTCAGCATGGCTATTCTCAGGGATGATCCCTTTTAGCCAAATGCAAACAGCTCAGCATGAACAGGGTCCTTTGACTGTTCCCTTACAAAAGTTCCCCTATTTCAGCCAGGTGACCATGAGTGATATCACTCTCCTGAGGTTAACAATGAAAGATAAAGACCAAATGTTGCTTGAATACGATCAAAACTCAAGTCCATTTGCTGCCATGCTTTGAGCTGCAATGATTCCAAGCTACTTGCTACTCGTTTGGTGTGGTAAAGTGTCCTACTATGGAAGACAAAATACATCAGGTCTCCCCTGAAAGCTTCTGCAAAGGCTTTCAGAGTACATCCAGGAGAGATTCATGGAGATATCCCTGGAGGATTCCCGTTCCATGCCCAGACACATTAACAAACTTTTCCAGTAGCTGTACTGGCCGCGAATGCATCCCAAGTCTTAAGGGCAAATAAAACATCAAACACAATTACTTTAAAACTCTGTAGTGTAGTTACAAATGTGTACTCACCAGAGGTGTCTTCTCTGCCTTGGGAGGGTATTGGCTCCAGGGTGATGAAAAGGTTCTGGCTGCCAGAGAGAACAGATTCTCCGCTTACCTGATGTGCATTCTCCGCATCCTCCTCTTCCTCTTTCTTATCCACAAAATCCTCCCTGTTGTGTGAGACCCCGCCCCTTGCAGGTGTCCATGAACAGTGATGGGATAGTGGTAGGTCCCCCCCTAGAATGCCATGCAGCTGATCACAGAAGCAGCATATTTGGGCCTCTGACCCAGAGTGACCATTTGCCTTCTTCGTCTTTTGGTAAGCTTGCCTTAGCTCCTTAACTTTCACGCAGCACTGCTGTGTGTCCCTGTCAAAACCTCTCTCCAACATGCCTTCTGCGATTTTGGCATATATATTAGCATTTATTCTTTTGGATCGGAGTTTGACCTGCAAAGATTCTTCTCCCCATACAGCAATCAGATCCTGTGTCTCCCTTTCAGTCCAGGCTGGAGCTCATTTGCAATTCTGGGACTGCATGGTCACCTGTGCTGCTGAGCTTGCCATTCTGACCAAACAGAAAATGAAATTCAAAATTTACCGGGGATTTTCCTGTGTACCTGGCAAGAGCATTGGAGTTGAAAATGCTGTGCAGAGCAGTCACGTTGGAGCACTCTGGGATAGCTCCCAGAAGCCAATACCGTCAAGTTGCATCTCCACTATCCCAAATTTGACCAAGCAAGGTCGACTTTTAGAGCTACTCACCAGGGAGGAATACAGCAGTTGATTTTAAGAGCCCTTTTGGTCGACAGAACAGGGTTGGTTGTGTAGACGCATTGCTTATAAAATCAACCTAATGTAGCTAAATTCTACCTAACCTCCTAGAGAAGACCAGAGCTAAGTGATTGCTCCTCTTTTATTAGGAATTTCTTTTGTCAGTGAATTCCCTTTAAGAGTTTTGCATCTCCAGAATCCTTTAATACACAGAGGGAAAAGGAGTATGTTGCCTCCTTCTGGCATAAAATATCGAGCCTGAAGGTGCAATGCAACATTATCTAGGGTTATGTCATATTAATATAAAACTGATTAAAGCAGTGTCAGACATAGAAATTTCCTTTCAAGGAAAGCAAAATTTGCAACACTTTAAAGAATGAAGGGAGGGAGGGAGAGTGTATGCATACATATGCTGCTTCTCAGGTAGCTCTAGTAATTAACACCGCAATTTTTGTTCACCTACTTTGCCTGTCATAAGCACTTTGCCAGTGGCAATCTCAGACCTGATAAACAGTAACACATCGTCTGACCAGGGCTCTTATCATTAGGAGGTTGGATGATCAGAAGGATTTAAATATCTGCACATATGTACGTCCTCACAAATTGAGAGAAAGGGTTTTAAATAAAACATAATTAAATCAAAATTATCTCTTGCCCCTTCTGACTATGTAATCTACAGCAATAAAAATAATTGAAGCTCTCTCTCTGTAGGTGTATGACTAATGGAAGAGACTTTTTATTTTAAAATACATATTTCTTAAAAAAGGTCAAATCAGTAAGTATTGGTGGTCAGAATTACCACATTTCACAGTACTGCTGTTTTGATGACCAGGTAGTATTAGTGTTAGGGCCTCTGGAACATTTAATTTCATCCTTCCCTTTTCCTAATCCAATTTTGGGATGAAACCAGACATCGTCATGGAAGTGCTATTGGGGATAATGCTGTTCTCGAGTTGTGGGCTTCTCAATCTTAATTAAAGCGAGGGCCTCATTTATATCAGACTGCAGGTTTGATTTAAAAATCAGATGGGAGAATAGACGTTACCCTCCTGATTACCAAAGTTAATTATGGAGAAGCACAGTGAACTGAGCCCATTAAAGAGGGAAACTTTATGAAACAATCATATGCACTCCACACATCTGACATGACTCTCAAAATGAAAAACCTTCCAGTGTGTTTAACAGACTGTAGAGAGCATTGTGGGGCAGAGAGAGGAAGGGAAGTCTAGGGGTAGAGAGAACAGGAAGGTCCAGACTTGTAGGTTTTATGTCCAGTTTTGCCACTGACTTGATGTGTGACTTGTGTAAATCATTTAGCCTTCTGAAAAATCAAGTTTAGTAATCAACCTTGCCAGAGTGACCTGTTTGAAAACCCCCTGAAATCTCAGAAGGAAAAGTGGTATGTACAAGTGTAATTAACTCCAAATTAACTCCAAAAGATCCAATATGCCAGTTTCTTGTTTAGTCACACAGTAATTCCAGATAAAAAAGAATATACAAGAATTAGTTAGGATCTTAAATTTGTGAGCAGCTAAACCATGATCCACAAAATGAAACTGGGCTCCTCTGCTTTCTGCATCAGCTGTCAAGAGGATGTTGCAGTTTGTGCACTTGTGCCAAGTACTCAAATGTTAATTAAAAGCTTCTAGTAAGAAGATGGAAAGGGGAGAAGTTGCAATTGGCTCATATCCAACACTTTCTCAACAGCCAGCCAAATCAAAATTAGTTGATCAGAAAAGAGAAAATAACCACTTAAGGTATATTAAATGTTACTACTCTGGTTCAATGAGAACACCCTTTTCCTTAAATAGTTACCATCTTCAAAACGTTTATCAGACATTTTTGCATTAACTTTAGCAGATGCATGCTATAAAATGACTATCAAAATGTAATACTTGTTCTGCTTGTGATTGAATTCTGGCACAATGTACAAAGTCACCTATTTTTAATTTTTATGTCAAGGGAGATTTTTATTAACTTTTTCTAATGATCCATTAAATAATTTCACTGTTAAATAATTAAGCATTTATTATCGATATCAGTATGTTTCTTTGAATCCCATTTATCAGTGACACCCAAGAACTATTTCTGCCAGTAGTTAGGTAGTCTCTAGTTCAGTCAGCACAATTTAACTATCACTACAAATGAAAACATCTCCCAGCTGTCTCTAAGCTAAAACTACTTTGTGTCTAAATAACCTTTTTTCAGCCTGGACAGGACATTGTTTCACCTCTCTGTTTAGATGCTCGGCATTTATTTTAAACAAAATATAGCTTATCCTGTTCTTTGTGATTTCTACAATCTAGAATCCAATAGCAATAATTCAGCTGATTTCAAGTATATGTAGTTATCACAAAGGGTATGTTACCCCATAACTATACTCTAATAATACCACACTGATTTCAGACCACATCAAGGAGTGAGAACACTCTTTCCCATCACAGAAGTGGTGTACGGAGAATGACAGTGTAATTATTGAAACGTGCTCTTATAATCTGACCAGTCCTCCTCTGTCTGGACAGGTCCAGTCTATTGTAAGTGAAAGTTAATACTGGGCCACTTGCTCATACACCCCCTGGGTAGTGGTTGGCCAGTGTTCCAAAAGCTGAATAATCCCAGGTGCAGATCCTGTGTCTGAGATGTTTCTTGGGCAGTGAGACCCTGCAATCCAGCTGTCGAGATCCCAGAATCAGTGCTATGGCAATTGCTTAGGCTTATTTCTCCAGATCTCCAACTCACTCAGGGAACTCTTGCTTCTCAGTGAACCCCTTTAAGGACAATGTGGCAGGCAAGCTTGGATGGCAAGCTTAGCAAAGGAATATCTTAATCACAGGTACACAAGATCCTTGCTAAAACATGGGGTTTGGGGTCCCTGCACGGCACTGCATTAACGCAGGGACTGCATTACCATGGATTCCAATTAAAGTTACTAAGTTTGGGATCCATGGCCACAACCACACTATACGCGAATTCACGCTATATAGACACATGTTCTAGTGAGGGTCCACTGTATGTACTCTCAGAAACACTAGAGTTACAGATCTTTGGAAAATATCAGTATCCTGGATCTGATTACACCCCTGTCTGTGAGTCCTGGCTCTGGTGCATCCCTATGAGAAGTAGTCTCCCTCTTAACTTCACTCTCCCAGTAAATTGTACTTACACTTACATTGTACTTAGACTGGCTTCCCCCTCATAAAAAGACTCCTTATTCAATATATTCTCTGTTCTTTATTCAAGAGGAGAAGCTACAGCTCTCCCAGCCATGTGCTTAGACTATGAAGTTCCAACCTCCTGCTCCCAAACAGGTTTCTAATATATTCTGTTCAAAGTCAAACTGCGAAAACATTGCTACTGTAGGGAAGAATTAATAAACGTTGATGGGCCTTGCTATCTTTGTCATTCATAGTCATTCATACAGGAGCCCAGTCCCTACCACAAAAGGGATAATAGCATTAAGTGAAGTCTGCAGTCAAAATGGAGATTGAATTACAGAATGGCATTCACAAAACAAAATGGAGGTCGCCATTTGATCAGAGAGATCCTCCAGTTGTTACACATGGGATGTTAATTATACCAGAAGACATACTTTACGCAGATTTCAATGCTGCAAAAGTGTTTAGTAATCAAAGTACTATTGGTTCTTTAAAAATCAATATCTCTAATGTCTTGTAAGATAGAAATGAATGAGAAGTAGAACAGCCTGTATGATATAGGACCCAAGACTCCTCCTTTTTCCCAGCATGTCCTACTAGAAGTCAGGTTTCTGTTCTCACGTTTTTCTTTTGCAGGTTGTCTTGTTGCATCTGATGCGTCAATCTTTCTGAAAGAGAAATGAACTGCTTGGCTTTTCTAAAAGAAAAGTAAGATAACACTGGGGAATATGGGTGATCTCATTGTTCCAATTTCAATCAATTTTAGCTTTTTAAAGCACATGGACATATCTTTTTGAGGCTCCTTTTTTCTCCATGACAGCTTTTCTCTGTCTGACACAGTAATACAAATATTTCTAGAAATTCCAGAAACAAAAGGAAATCTATTGACTTTTTAGTGGGAGCCTGCAGGTGGAGCATCCAACTGATCCAATTGCGATTTGAAAGCGTTGAGTCCTATTCCCTGGCTTTTGAGTTGCTGTGATCTTGGGAAAATCACTTAATATTGTAGTATTGAAATTTTCCAACCTATAAATGAAGTTTGTAAAGCTTTTTCTACCTTTCTAAAACACGTCAAGTTATATGGATGAAAAAATATGTGATGATGATGAAGGGTTTTTTATTTTATACTGAGTTATTTCTTTGATTTTTGGCCAAATACAGGATTTACTACTCTTACCAACTATTTTTCTGTTGTAAAATTCAAGGAGAGATGATTAAAATATCTGGAAAAAACTTAGATAAAACTATGAGGAATTAGGACCTTTTTCAATAATATCAGAATAATATCTTCCTTCGTCTACTTGTTTAATCATGTTCTTGCTATTGCAGATCTTTCTCTTCCACTTTTATTTTTTAATATGAAAATTAATACCTAGAATTCTGATTCCTTTAAAAATCCATTTTCTGATATTCCAAGCTGAGGCTGCTTCATCAGGTTTTTTTTTGTTTTGTTTTTTTTGTTTATATGATGCACAGGATAATGCCATCTGCTAATTTGAGTCTGGTGTGAAACTGTTTTATTTTCTCTTCCTATCACAGTCTGTTTTGAAGATTCTTTTCAGAACTTGTTTCTTTATTAATGTTATCAGTTTAATATGAAATGTTAATCAAGATATTTAATCGGGGTACAAGATAGTTTTTTAAAAAATTATTAATGTAATCATCTGTTAAAAATTATGTAAAAATACCTTGGTTCAGACATTAAAATAACAATATAATGAAGTCTACAAACCTTTATGCACTTAATTATATGTATCCATTAATGAAAGAAATTTGGGTTTTCGCATTGTTTAGCCAGTATTCTAGGAACCAGGTCATACACACTATTTGGCATATATACTCAAAAATTTCCCCTGTGCTGAATGGTAGAAAGGTTATCTACTGTTTCATTGGTTCCCCAATCCTTCCTGTAAATCCTTCAAAGAAAGTTCACTATTCAGCATGGAGCAGCAGAATGGGCAAACTAGATTTGGGGTTGCATAGGGACCTCTGTCTCAAGCAATGTCAGTATGACAGTATGATCCTGGAGCAGGGTTACATTTTCCATGCCCTTCCATTCCTTAAGAGTCCTGGAGGGATTTGTGGGCAGGAGAGGACTTGGTATCATGATTTTAATGGTGTTGCCTTGCAATGGATCTGAGGGGATACCTAGCCCCACAGCAAGTGTGAAGATACAGTTCATTTGGATGGGTGAAAGTAGTCCCTGGTAGATCCCAACAGTCTGAAGCAGGTAAAAGAATCATGGTGTTACTTGCACATCCTTGATGGAACAATGTGGAGGAAACTCTGTGAGGAGAACTTGGTGCACCTTCCTTTTGAGCCCTCTAATCTATTTCTGTGGCTTTCATCACAGGAAGGGAAGAATCTCTGTTACTAGGCTTACAAGTTAGCTATACAAACTTTTCATAAGGCTCTATTCTTCTGTGATTATATAGTGTTTCATTAATAATTTTGATTGTAATTTTCTCATTATTTTCCACCTTCCAAGTAGACACTGCTTTTATTAAAGTGCAGTGGAGTTCTTTGTGTAGACAGGGTCTGGAAATGGAATTGACTGTAAAAATGGAGGTCTGTGGAAATTGAATGTCCCTAAGGGGACAATATCTCTTCTCCTATCCGGTCTACTTAGGGCTTGTACTGAACTTGTAAGTCAAGTGAATATGGCAGACACAGTGAGATGTTGGCACAGCTAGTTTTCTTTTTGCAGTTAGCACAGTAAGAGCAAAGTCAATTGAGGCAGGTTTTCTACACAACTAGCCAAACTCATCTTGGCTACTGTGTGGTAATTAAAGCTATTTCTGTGTAGATGAATACTGTGTGAAGTGAATTTGGCAAGCAAAGACACAGGCTGCTACCTTGTGTAGTCAAAAAACAGTGCTTACCTATGGATGCACTTGAAACGTGCCTACACAAAAACTCATTCAACCAAATCCCAAGCAGCTGGCAGCCTATGTCTTGTGTTTGTCTTATGCTTTGTAAAGAATATCATGATGGCAATTGCAACCCACCGCTCTCTCTTTCCACTTGCCAAACTCACATAAATTGAAGACTAACCACTTATGGCCTAATCCTGTAAACTGTCTTTTAAGCTATCTATGCATTTAAATTGCACTCATCTCCATGGTATCTAAGCACCCATTGAAGTCTAGGAGAGTTGAGGGAGCTCATTGCCTCTTGACATGCACTTAATCCTTGCAGGAGTAAGCACTGAAATAGCATGGTGCTAAATAGAGGTTTTATAAAGTAGTATTTTTGTAAGAGCTATGCCCCAAAATAATCCTATTGACCTCAATTTAAGGCACTGCTAAACTGCTGTACATATTAGCACAAGTTGTGCTTCCTTAATCCAAAATTATTCTGTATTTTTTTCTTTTCTTTTACTGGAAAGTCAGTACAGCTTACTGTCCTTCTTAACAGTATAATTTTAAAAATGTAAGTGATTTACACAATGGCCTAAGACAATGTGATAGATAATAGATAGATTATTATCTATATATCTATCTATATAATAGATAGATCTATTATATAATCTATCTACATAATAGATAGATAGATAGATAATAGAGGGGAGATGTATAATCCCTAGGCTAATTAAGGCATGGTTCCCTGTAGACTAGGGAAGGTTACTACAGTGTCAAGGACGAGGGTAACCCTACCCAAAGGGTAAGAGGGTAAAAAACCTGAATGGGTTGAGAGGGGCTGGGGCTCAGAGTGATGAGCAAACCCAGGCCCCTTCCGCACTTCCTTCCTCTATCTCAGCACCCCAAGAGCAGGAGCAAGGGGTGATATTCTAGTCCTCTCCTTCCCCCTCCCTCCCCCCAGCACCAGGAAAAGCATGGGACTCACCATGCCAACATCAGCCATTTTGCCACACGTGATGTCAGGGTGGGATTTCCATGCCCTGAACATAACCCAGACAGGGTCACAACCCCCCAATCCTCAAGATGGAAGACCTGGTCAAAGCACTGATGCATGCCGCCACCACCCAGCAGGAACTACCCAGGTCCAAGGAGCCACCCAACAGGAGGCCATTTGGCTGAATTGAGACCAATCGCATGCTGATGACCCAGGCACTCAAGATTGGGCCATGCTGCAGGAACTAGTGAACCAGGTGAAGGTCCTTATGGAGCTGAGCCTCAGGTATGACAGGACACTGACCATACAGGCCAGCTGCTGTCTGCTGAAAATCACAGGGGAGAATGGTGTGGAGGTGTACCTCCTGGCCTTCAGGAGGGTAGCCCTGCAGTAGGCCTGGCCCCAAGACCAGTAGTTGGGTATGCTTACCCTGGGGAGGTCCAGAAGGCCTACTATGATATGACTGCTGAGGAGGCAGCAGATTCCTCTCCAGCTGAAGGCAGAGATCCTGGAGAGGTCCAGGGTAATGACAGCCTTGACATGACAATGCAGTCACAACTGTTTGATCTAATCCACCTAGCCCAGAAGTGATTATGCCCAGAGGCCCTCAGCTCTGAGAAAATGATGGAGCCCTTGGTTCTGGACCACTATATGAGAGGAATATGCTTGGGCCTCCAAGCCTGGATAGGCTAGAATGATCTCTCCACCTATGAAGAACTTGTCACCCTCAGAGAGAGACAAGTGGCAGCAAGTGAACTGTTTGAAACCCCAGGAGGTGAAACATAGCATTCCAGAAAGCCAGTCCAGACACTGAGGCTCCGGATCATGAAGAACTCCAGGAAAACCATAGCTGGAAGAACAGGCACCAATGAGTGGCCTGAAGCCCCGAAGGGACCCTGGAGGAGTGGGTTAGAGAGCCCAAGACAGAGGGCAACCTCCGGATGAGATATCATTGTTATGAATGTGGGAAGTTGGGGGCATAGAGCAGTCCAACAGGGAGGAGTTTATGCAATGCAATCTGGGGGATCACAGGAACCAATGTGGCCCAATCAGCCTAGATGGGATCCAGATGGTCCCACATGAGTACACCAGACTGGTAAAGATGAACAGCATCCAGACCATACCTATGGTGAATTCTGGGTGTGCTGTCAAACTGGTCTTGGGGAAGTTAGTGGGGCAAGACCAACTGAGCCAGTCTAAGAGCACTGAAGCGACGTGTGTACACAACACAGAAAATTTATACCCCACAATCCCAATATAGAAGGTGACTGCTGTGTGCTCCCAAGCTCCCCTACCTGGTCTTAATTGACAGAGACTTTCCCAGGTTCAAGAGCCTACTCCTGACCATCGAGTTAGGGGAGGGCAGTAAACCCAGAGATGAAATCAAGCTGCCCATGGATGGCCCTGCCCCAATTTTTGCTGGGTTTTCACCCAGAGTTATTTTCACCCCACCCCATCTGCACCCTGACCCATGAAGTCCCGGAAATCTAGATGGAAAAGGAGGACAGATAAAAGATTAGGAACCAAGATTTTGGTGGCAAACCAGAGAGCTGTCCTGGTTGGGAGGTGGCCACATCAGGGAAACTGCAAGATAGAAAGGACTAGTGGAGACCCAGAGATGGATCCCAGCAGAAGTGGAAGCACCCCAAGGGAAGGAGGGGAGACCAGTGCAGTAGAATCAGGCCAGATCTGTCCTGCACGTGAGTGTTTTTGGCAGGACCAAGTCTATAACCCATTGTATGTGAATGTGAGGGAGGAGGTAGTAGAGGTAAAGGGCATACCAGTAGAAGGGAAAACCAAAGGCCCAGGGCCATACTATATACAGTAATCTAACATGATCTGTTGTACTGAGTAGTGCCAATACAGAGGGAAGTAATTGAACAGCTCTTGGTACCACAGAAGCACACAAGGGCCATGTTAGAATTAGCTCACAGTCATCTCTTTGGGGGACATTTAGAAGCAGATAACACTCTGGATAGAGTACTAAGAAGGTTCTACTGGTCAGGGATATGGGCAACATTCAACATTTGTAAATTCAACATTCAACATTCATGATTCATTTTGTAAATTCAACTTTCATGATCGAGATTGTTCTTGTACTAGGTGAATTCAAATACTATTTTATTATTATTTTTAAAGTGCAAATATTTGTAATAAAAATAATAATATAAAGTGAGCACTGTACACTTTGTATTCTGTAAAGTGAGCACTGCACACTTTGCATTCTGTGTTGTAACTTAAATCAATAAATTTGAAAATGTAGAAAACATTCAAAATATTTAAATAAATAGTATTGTTATTGTTTAACAGCATGATTAATCAATCACAATTACTTTTTTGAATTGTGTGATTAATCATGGTTTTTTAAAATCATTTGACAGCCTTAATTGCAACTTTTCATGATGAACTCGTTTTAGCTTGTTATTCAGCTATTCATAATCTCCGCTTACATAATGGAGGAAAAAAGTTGTAGCGCCCTCTTCATTTAACGCTCTTTCCTACCACGTGTATTAAAAGCCATTCATCCTAACATTTGTGAGCCCCACACTTTTCTTGGTGGAGGGGCTAGGATGCCACATCTTGCCCCTTCTCTTGCGGCGCTGAGGGCCCTGCTAGAGGGAAGTGGGAAAGGAGTCTGGGCTTGCTCCTTGCTCTGAGCCCCAGTCCCACTCAATCTCTTCTCAACACACTCTCAAACTACAGTCCTCTTTCCTTCCTCGCACCACCTTGTCTGTCTGAAACAGAATGGAGTTATTAGGTTCCTGACAGGACCTTAATTGACTACAGGTGTTCCAATTAACCTGTAGTAACCTTACCTAATCTACACGGAACCATGCCTTAATTAGCCTAGAGCTTATATATCTCCCCTCTCCCACTCCCCTCTGGCCCTGCTGTATCACGTATTTCTTCCCCACCCCTCAAAACCACAGGGTTGGCCTAGTTGGGATGAGAGACAGTGTTGTGACAGGCCATCTGTGTTGCCCTGTTGGCTTCTATCTCTGTGCCATATCTGGAAGTGGAAAGGTTGTAGAGATAGGAATCATCTAGTCACTCGTGCATTCCTCTCCTTGTTTGTGTGCATCCATTGAAGTGGGGCGTGGTCTGTCACAAAGGTCAGCCACTACTCAAGTTGGTAGTACCATAGCATCCCTATGGCCCATTTAACCATTAGTCATTCCTTTTGTACTATGGCATACCATTGCTCCCTGGGCAGAAGTTTTCAGCTGAGGTAAAGGATTGGGTTCTCTTCATCCCCCACCATCTGTCCTACCTCTGAGGCATCTGTTTATAGAATGAATTCCTTCTTGAAATCTGGGTCTATGAGCTCTGAATGTTTGCAAAAGGCTGTCTTCAGGTCTGTGATAGCTTCTTCTGCTGTCTTGGTCCAATTAACTATCTCCAGGCTCCAGGTTCTTATCTGGTCCATCAGAGGCACTACCCTCACGGCAAATTGAAGGTTGAACCGGCGGTACTACACCACTATCTTTAAGAAAGCTCTAACTTTCTTCTTGTGGATCAGTCAAGGGACATTTCTGTATTGCCTCCACTTTATTCCACTGATGTTTCACCAGGCCCCTTCTGTTTTGGTGATTCGTATTCTGTAGTTTCAGCATTAGAGTGTTGCTCTTTTAAGACATCTGAAAGCACATTTCACACCTCATCCCTTTCAGATTTTGGAAGGCACTACAAATTCTTAAACCTGTAGTTATCTTTATAAATCTCACGTTGGTACCTTCTTTGCATTTTGTCAAATCTGCAGTGAAAGTTTTTTTAAAAGGAACAACATGTGCTGGGTCATCAACCAGGACTGCTGTAATATGAAATATATGGCAAAATGCAGCAAAACACGAGACATACCGTTCTTTCTCAACGAGTTCAGTCACAAATTTAATTCATTTTTTTTTTTTTACGAGCATCACTAGCATGGAAGCATGTCCTCTGGGATGGTGGCTGAAGCCTGACGGGGTATACAAATGTTTAGCACATCTGGTATATAAATACCTTGCAATGCCAGGTACAAAAATGCCATGCAAATGCCTATTTTCACTTTCAGGTAACATTGCAGATAAGAAGGAGGCAGCATTTTATCCTGTAAATGTAAACAAACTTGTTCACCTTAGCAATTAGCTGAACAAGAAGTAGGACTGAGTGGACTTGTGGGCGCTAAGGTTTTACATTGTTTTGTTTTTGAGTGCAGTAATGTGACAAAAAATCTTCACTTTCACAATTAGAGATCTATGAAGTTAATTGAAAAATACTATTTCTATTATCACTTTCACTGTGCAAATATTTGTAATCAACTGAAATAAATATATTTGAAAATGTAGAAAAACAGCCAAAATATGTAATAAATTTCTATTGGTATTCTATTATTGTTTACAGTGTGATAAAAACTGTGTTTAACTGTGATTAATTTTTTGAGTTAATCACATGAGTTAACTGCAATTAATTGATAGCCTTAGTTGTGATACACTTATTCCTGCTACAAATAAGGTCATTCAAAGAGCCATTGCTTCAAATCCTAGATCAGTGGTAGGCAGGCTGCACACAGCCTGTCATGGTAATACACCGCAAGACAGTTTGTTCACATTGACTATCCACTGGAATGGCTGCCTGCAGCTCCCAGTGGCTGCAGTTCATCCTTTCTGGCCAACGGGAGCAGCGGGAAGCTGGCACATGCCACCGGGACTTCCTGGCCACCACTTCCCACAGCTCCCATTGCCAGGAACAGTATACCGTGGCCATTGGGAGCTGTGATCAGCTGTGATGATCAGTTCTACAACACTATAAAAAGTATATTGAATTCTGTACTGTATAGTCTGAAAAATAAGATGTGAATAGGAAATCAAGTTGATTACCCAGTGGTTTTACTGTATAAGTAATCCCAGTAAAAATCCACATGGTAGCCCATAATTACACTAATTGCATTGTTCTCAGCAAAATCTTTTGTTATGAGCCAGCATCAATACAATGTTTCTGAAACATCAAGAATAAAAAAATGATTCTTAGAGATTTCACCTACTGTTTGGAGATTAAATTATTTCCTTGACAGTTGGCAAAGGCAAGAAATTTACTAGTCTCAGCAATTGTTTTCCTGGTGGAAAAATCTAAGAGAAATTATTAGAACATCTGGCAAATCTCTTAAATAAAACAGTACTTTGAAACAGTAATGATTCACTGTATCCTAGGACTTCATGTCAATGACATTATAACAATTAATATTCAAAACATGCTTAATTATACTTCACAGATGTTGAAGGGGAAAAATGGAAACATGGTGATTTCAAGTTAAGCTCCCATGCAGCAATTTAATGCAATAGTACTTAACACTTCTTTGCAGAAAGTACAGTTAACAGTTATTACTAACTATATATAAAAGAGTTTTTTATAATATATAGGTATAATTTTATACATATGTATGTATGTATAATATAAAAAACTAAGTCAAATGAAGTCCGTGGTTAAAACACATTGTTTTAATAATCTCATTAACATTTTGAATATAGTGGAAAATTGTATTAAACACCTTAAAGTAAAGGAATAGTTGTAATTTTTAATAAGAGATCCAAGTATGGGTTTATGTAATTAAGGTATCTTTCTTGACATTTAATAAGCCTCTGTTGTATCCAATTTCTTTTATTGCTGTGCCCCAATCAACACTTGCTAACAACCCCTCCTGATTCCAATTAGTCACCTGATAATCATGAACAATCTGTAATAATAAACATTTTATGTGGAACAAAATCTTAACTGGAAAAAAAAACCCTCATGTAGTAGCTATACATAACCAAATAGTCAAGTAAGCTTCAGACTTCAAAGACAGGAGGATCCGTGACACAAATCTCCTATCTTCAGGCAACATGAAAACCTGTGCACCAGTGCCACTAATTAAAATTCTTCAATTGTGCCTCTGAGTTTTAATTAACTGTACTGGATTGTGGCAGATGCAGTGTTCATCATTTTGCCTGATGTTTAACTTCTATCTATGTTACACGTTTGTTCTCTTAACCAACAACCCAAGTTGAAATAGGCAATCTAGTTACACAATTCTAGAAAAAAGGTTGCTTAAGTTAGTGTATAGTCTTGTTTTTCTGCCTGAGATAGAATTTTGGGTTTGACTGTTTGATACCCTTTTTATCTTATACTAATATGTGCAAAGAACAAAGAAAAGAAGACACTGTATATTGCATTTCCCACAACCAGGTGGGGCTTTTAGCACAATGAGGAAAAATAAGGGATAGATCTAAAGTGTTACAGGGTATGGTGGGAATGTAATATATGAGCATACACTGCAAGGCTGCCTGGCTCTTAAGGCAACGTCAAGCAACCAGGTAGGAGGGGCAGTGGGGGATTGTGCGGGGGGAAGCATAAGACATGCTAAAAGCCAAAGAAAAGCCTGGCCTTGGCCGGAACACAACCTCATTCCTTACCCCTCCCATGGGATACAAAAGAGGTGGGACGAAGACCCCAGACTCACGACCCTCCACGGAACACTGGGAAACAGACTCTGCTGGCATGTAAAGCTATGGATATGCTTTCTTGGAACTAAGCCTAATAAACATCACATTGGTTGCACTTTGGACTTCTAGTCTTCTGCTTTGTCTGCATGACAAGAACCAGTGGAGGGGGTGAAGGGAAAGCCCTCTAACAGCTTAAAATAAGTGAGAAATTATTCTGTAAAACTCGAGATTTTTGTAAATCCAATCATTTAAATTGCATAGTTTTCAAGGAATCCCAACATTACAAGGGACTCAAAGTTGGAAACACACATGCGATTAATTTTATTCCCCTCGACATTGACTCAAAGTAAAGCATATTAATTACAGTCTCATTGCCTTCTAGTGGTAAAGCTAAGCACCTGCTTAAGTGTTTTACGGATTGGGACACAGGTTCTCCCATCCTAAGTAGGATGAAGGAGGTAATTTATTTCTCTACGGGAGCACCTTAAGCTTTGGTGGGTTCACAAGTGGAGTCATGGTTTACTACAGTACTGTTCCTGGATAAATAACAATTTGCCACTCCTGATATATACTATTGACTAGAAAATCTTATTTGCAGTATAATTTGTAATGGAATAAAAGCAGAGAAGGGGAAATAAATTAAAGGATTTTTCCCTTATTTTACTTTTGTCTGCTCTTAGTCTAGACTGTGTGTCAGTGAGTTGATCTCTAAACCAGGGACTGATTTATAAGAGAACTGTAACACTATTAACCTTTAGTGGAGAATAGTGTATTCCAAGGTTCATCCAGACTGGATGCATCTGGGCCAATATGTACTTGCGTCAAAAGCATGAATATTTTGCACTTTTTTGTTGCTTTCACAAAACTCAAAGGTTTCTACTGAATTTGCTTTTGATTCAAATCAGAATGAAACATCAGGCTAAAAACTTGATCACATCAATAGCGGAGGGGTATGTTGACATGATCTCCTGCCTAAAACAAGCCCTCAAATATTGTACATCTTCATTTAATACAGCCATGAAATTAATGGAATGGAGGTGGGGAGAAAATATTTAATTCTCCTTCCTTTAATTCTTTATTTTCCTTAAGTATTACCATTATTATTATATAGTCAATTTTACATCATTTGAAGCTAGCCTGGCTGTACAGCCTACACAGCCCCTAAGACCGGTAGGCAATGTCTCCCTTTTTGTGCAGGCAACTTTTTGAATGTTCTCTTCCAACGAAATAATCACAAACTGATGCAGCATTTGTTCCTAAATACCATTTACTCTTTCTTTTTGGAGTTTAAAGGCCAAATAACAAAATTAGTTATTTCAAAACCTTGCTAGATTTGGATGAGCTGAGCTCTTATTAGTATAGTATCTTTCCCTATGCCTTTGTGTGGATTTCTGTCTCTCCAAGGAGATCTTTCTGGACTGCTTGCTAGTCAGATTAAAAGGCCTTGAAGAATCAAGGGACTAATTCTTTCTTGTACATTGAATATAATGAAGGAAGCCATTCTAAGCATAGGGAACTGAGTAACGTTCTCAGATTTCCCAGTTCTTACATTGTTTATGCCAAGAGGCAAGGAGATGGCATGTAAACCATACTTCTGCCTCTGCTTAAGTACTTTTGTCAAATAGGGAGAGACTTATGCATGTGCTTAAACGTATTCCTGAATTAGGCAATAGAGCATTTATGATAACAAGAAATACTCTGCACAGAGAACTGTTATTGAAGTCAGGAGGTTTTGCACTCAGCAGAGGTTAGGTTCCCTTATTCTGTAACTAAAATGAATATAGGGATCTCCAGAATCAACAATATATGTTGGATGTTCTATAATAGTTTAAAAATAGATATTTCAAGGAAAATCTTATCTGTGAAAGACATAGGGCCAAAGTCTTATCTGCAAAGTCCCCAGACATGTGTTGATTTATATCAGCCCTAAATGTAAAGGAAATACAGTAGGTAAATAGCGGATGTTTAGATTTAACACTAATTTATTCACAAAAACTGTACTGTATGATATAAAACACTAGAGGGAAAATATCATGTATTGGTATAATTTAGTGGATACTTTATTCTCATGACAGATTTTCTGTTCCATGGTGCACTTTGTTTATCAAAATCCCGTATATGTCACATAAATTCAGATAACTATTACCTTTCTGATCCTACTGCCCCAAAGATATTCAACTCCCCAAGCCAGGGTATACGATAGTGACAGTAATTAGCAATAAACTTCAAAATCTTTCATAATAGTAAAATTACTAATAATGATGATAATTTGATTTTAGAAAGCAGCTTCTGTTAAAAAGGCATCTCAAAGCACTGCATGGAGATCTTGATTATACCATGTAAGGGAGTTATTCACAGGAGAGAGTATTAGCATATCCACACTCCGCTAAAAACACTCTAACTCTTGCCAAGTTTCTGTGCATAAAATGATGCTCATACTTTGCTGAAGTTATTAGCCTCCATCTTCCAAGCTGCTGCAGTCTCCATTGTTAAAAAAATATTAAATAAAGATTTATATATGTCAGGGAATACTATCCCTAAACTCCTTGTGTGAAAATGTGAAACATTTAATGGGAAACAAAGTAAAATACCATCCAGTGTGTCAAGATGGGGAAAAGTAAAGGGAGTAAATCACTTTGGGACCTATTTCTTTACTGTTTTCTAGTGAAAATTGAAGTGATTGCTCTAAGTATTAATTATTTTTAGATGTTTAAGATGCACTACATATTTTGACTTTATGAACTTTTATTTTAGGTTCTGTGTCTAAAATCAATTGCTCAGTAACTTGAAATTTGGAAGCATGTAATAAAAAGGGGTGTCTAATGTTGTGCAATCAATATATATACAATTAATCTGACTCTTAATTTGAAAAAAAATATCCTTGCTATTTGGCTTCTGTGCATAGCTTACAATAGGATCACTAAATAGATATAAAGAAAAATCAAGAGCAATATGAAATTGAAGACTGTCAGGTCCCTGTCAGTGTTTGTGTTAGTTGCCTCTGAGCTTGCTTAAGCCTGATGAATCATCCCTGAGCAGATGGTGTGATGAGTAGTCAGAGGTACTTACCTGCAAGTTTTGTGATAGACCCCGTGCCATTCAACCTGGATTCAGACGGTCCACAAAGACAGACCTAGGAGATTCCCAAGGCAGGTATATAGGCTTGTATATACAAATCAGTGGTCAAAGTGCATGCATGTATGCATATTTCAGATATTACAATAAAAGTTCCCTAGTGTACTTTAACATGGAACTTAAACAGTACTACCTTAAAGAGCACTAGAGAAATATTAGTACACACTAGCAGGATCCACACAGACCAATTTGTGCCAAACATATTAGTATGCTTCAGAAATCACAGTGTGTAGGTAAGCCACCAATTTCTCTCCCTGCCTCTGCTACTGAGTTCCTATGTGATACTGGGCAAGCTGCTTAAAGTAAAATTTTGACTACTGGTTACTAATTATGTGTTCTCTTTTCTGGGGGTCCAATGTGAGATCTTGTGGTCTGATTTGCAAAAGTGTTAATCGTTCACATTCACAACTTAAGTCAATGTGAGCTGTGCTTTGAACATACAAAGTACTATATAATAGTAAGTAATCAGAAAAATCAGGCCCTAGATACCTCAAGTTGGGCATTCAGAATTAGTGGACCTTTCTGACCTTAATATCTCTGTGCCTGAACTCCTTTCTTGTAAAAATGGGGATAATAATACCATCTCACGGTTGTTGTGATGATAAATTCATTAATGTTTGGGAAGCATCTGGATACTATAGTTGTGAGTGACTTAGAAAAAATCCTGGGGAAATTCTGGATTCAGAGCAGCATTTGACTAGCGTTCAGTGAATAAGGCACAAGTCCACACATTGGTTGAGGAGGATAAAAGAAATGTTGAACAGGTGCTCAGACAGTGAGCGCTGTCAACCCTGGGCACTGAATGAGGCAGAGGTCTTGTGGCAATGTGTGATCATGTTATTAAAGACTGCATCAGAATGCAGAAACACACGAGGGTCTAATTAAGAGTGTATGTGCATTCTGGGATTTCCCAACGCTTTGGTGTTTGACTTGGCAATTGTTTTAATGTAGGTTTATTGTTTTAATGTAGGTTTTTGTCTATAATAGATTCAGAGACTAATGAGAGATTAGTAGTCGCATTCATAACACAGTGGTGCAGGTTTATAAAATAATGTTCTTGAGAAGATAAAGTGTATCAATTGCTAGAAATATAAAAAAGGTAGTTGGGATTCAAACATGAGTCTAGCCACCTCAACAATTTGATAGAAAAGTGCTTTTAACAGTGACTTAGTTTTAAAATGAACTATCATAACATTATTTTCTATTTTTTGTACTAAACATATTTAAATAGGTTTAAATATTTTTATAAAGAAGCCATTTTAAGTAAATACCATGTATTGGGGAATAATCTAATTTATAATTCCTTTTGATTAACTTTTATTCCAGTAACATATGGTTAAGTAGCTTGATAGGGTTACCAGGGTTTGTTTTTTAAATGCGTTTTGTCTTCAGAGCCAAATAAATCCAGTCATGATTTCTTAATTAACCACAGTGATTTTAATTGGATGAGAATAACAAATCTAAATGAAATCAAATAGGAGTCAAGTTAACAAGTTGTGGAATGGTATGTCCTATTATGTTGTAAAGAGCTACTGCAGTAAAGGGCTGCAGTAAAATGGTCTCCTTCCCGTCAAATAAAGATCAAGCACAGGTTCTTCCAGTTGTTTTGCTAATATGGCTGTTCTGAATGATTACTGAACTGTACAAGCAAGTGTGATCAAGAGCTATGAGGCTAAAGCAATTCTCTACACATCAATTCCCTCCAGCATAGATGTATCATAAAGCATTTGGCATTAGAAAGGGAAGTGTGGAATATTATTACTCTAACTCTCCTTTCTTCCCTCAACAGAATTGCCAGATGTCATTGGATGAGTTGTCTAGCATCTTAGGAATGATATGAGGAAGCCTACAGCAACTGCAGAATATCACAGGTACAGGTAGGGTATGCTACTTGATGCTGTAGACAAAAGTGGGTTGCTGAAAGATTGAGGCTGCAGGCAGAAAATGTATCCAGCTAAACTTGTTAATCAGGACAAGGCTGCTTTGTCCCCATTGCTTTCAATGTCTTTGTTATATATGCATCCAGAAACATTAATGGCCAGGGTATGTAGTTGCAAAGCAAAATTTGACATGTTTCACCTGTTTACAACAAATTTAATCTGACTAAACTTTGTTAGATTCTTCCCAAGAATGCCTTCAATGTATGATCTGTTTGGATTACTAAATACAAAAGTTTCTCACAATATAACCCCACTTTTCCACTGTCCCAGTTTTTCTTTTATACAAATATCTTGTATCATGAATTTTGTAGAGATTCCTGACAAGGTCCCGCATGTCACTAAGCCTGTTAGTCAGCACTGCTCAAAGCTGTACATCTAAAATCAATTTCATTCACATTTGACCGCTGTGCAGATGGAACACTATTCATACATTAGTCTTTCTAAGTGGGGTAGAACAGGACCTTACATTTATTTCTTACAATTGTGTCTGCATTTTTGTATTATACATGGTTCAGTAACCTTTAGTAGAGGACCAGAAGATGCCTCTGGAGGCAATACATTGTGCATCAGGACTGATTTATACTCAAACATCTGTCAACTTTTCCCTAGGATCTAGTTGTACCAGGATACACATGTCGTCTCTTCTAATGACTTATCAAAGGAAAGATGGTGACTGTGGAAAGGGAAGTATCATGGGAGAGAATCTGATGTGGCTTTCTGCCATTTTCCTGATGAATACAGTTCAAAACACATTTATTGGTATGCTTCACTAAATATACTTAAGAATCAGAGGAGCCATGTTAGTCTGGATCTGCAAAAGCGACAAAGAGTCCTGTGGTACCTTAAAGACTAACAAAAGTATTGAAGATGCATGCATGCATCCGATGAAGTGGGTATTAGCCCATGAAAGCTTATGCTTCAATACTTTTGTTAGTCTTTAAGGTGCCACAGGACTCTTTGTTGCTTCTAAATATACTTACTGTGTTTTATCCTGTATTATAAGTCTGGGGTGAGCTTTTGATGAATTTCTGAAAACAAGGAAAAGAAATTTTATTGTGATATGCATGACTATATTTGCAACAAAGCACCAAAAGACACTGGCTCTTTCACAGAGAGGTCACTTCTTAAGCATATATAAAAGACTAAACTGTCACCTTTAAAGATGAAATGTTTACATGAAAACATTTTATTTCACGTATCCATACAATGAATCTATGCTTCCTTGAGCATAATCAAGTTGTCCATTTGGTATGCAACAAATATGAATATTTCTTCTGCAGAAAAAATCTTTTCAAATCTGAAGTTATCAATGGAAAAATGTAAATAAACAAAACACGACTAAATATATCAATGCTGCTCAAACTGACTGTTGAAGTGCCAAGTGCAGCTGCTGTACCCTGCTGCAGAGCAACCTGGGGAAAGCTCTAAATGTTGGAACTCTGCCATTTTCAAGTTGACTTTCATGAGCACTTGTACCTAAAATTGACATTAGAATACCCACTGATGCTATTCTGTGAAGAAGCTAGCGTAAAATAGTGTTGTATAAAGATGTTTAGCACCAGACCCAACCCAAATCCTTTGTTTACTGCAACCACTCAATTCCAGTCTGAGACAATAGCTTTCCCTCACTCTTGATCTGAGCATGTCTGATGATATTTTGTTGTGTGAGAGTCTGATTCTGTTTAACGGCAAGCACTGGTGAGATAAATCTGGGTGATTCCCTCTCTCTTCCCCCCATGAGTTGTCTGTTTAAATGTAATTCCTGTTAATGTTTGGTAAAATCAAAATTCTTTAAGATTTCAGAATCTTCTTCAACATACTTCAAAAATCCATGTAGAGATCTGTTATCCATATTGGCAACAGTTGTCTCTATGGAAAGACTTTTTTTCATCAACTAGGAGTCTAAGTCAGTATCCCTGACTAGGTTTGCTTTTATAAGATGTCTGTTTATTGGGTAACGTACTATATATTTCAACATTTCATGGCAAATACTTTTAAAAAACAAACTCAGTCCCTTTTGTTGGGCCTGAATAGTATGAGTGTTGAAATCAGGAAGAGGGTAAGTGAAGGGGATATTTTATTTCACTTGCAGGCAGTAAGTCAAAGTCATCTCTGGTTTAGTACCATAAAAGCTTTGTTTCAACCTGTTTGCCTTGAGAAGTCTCACTCAACCAGTGCTATCTGTAAGTGCAGCTGCAAATGGTATTTTGCCTTTTCCTTTTTTCCAGGATGCCTATCAATAGAATTTTTCTATGAATATGGATGAGATCAGAGAATATATATTTACATTCAGCATTAAATATGAATTCAGTAACATTATGAATGGAAAACATACTACTCTTCAGCATTTTTTCAGGTCTCATGATTTAGTTGGTTTATTGATCATTTATCATTTCAGTTTGACATTTATTAACAAAGAATTGCAGAAATGATATCTATTTGCATTGGTTTTACTGCTTAAAACCATCTCTTATATACCAAAATACATCATGTGTACTATGTGCTACATTGTATATATGTTGTTCAAGTTACCCCCATAAGGTACCATTTTAAAGAATGAAAATTACTGTATAACGAAATATTGCAACTGGAGAAAGAGTAACTTTCTGTACCTGGCTAATTGTTATACCAGTAAAGACCAGCAGAATCTTATAGGAGGGAGAAGATAAATGCCATGTTTATTATATGTACAGACAGAAAAGAAAAGACAATCAATCACTAGTTTTTCTTTCTACTCACACACACATACACATGCACTCATTCATTCATTCCTATAAAATTCTGTGAAGATGTTATAGTTACCAGCCTAAACATTGCTTGTGTCAAGCTACTGGCCACGTAGGTGGTGAGCCTTGTCCACTGAGCAATTGATGCTCCTGGAGAATGGATGGTAGCAGAACCAGAGTCAGTTTCTCACTGTCTGACTTGGATTCTTATAGTAGTCTGTCTCCATTTAAGTTTATGGAAAGTGCCCTGTCATGCCGTTGCAACACTGGAAGTGATAATCAATCAGCAGATGGCACCTTCTTGACAACTGTGGGGTACCTTCTTTATCTTGTTCTTTAGCTTTTCAGCCTTATCATCTGGTGATGGCTGTGTAGATCCAGGCCTGTCCTTCGGGGTTATTTGGTTATCTTCATACTGCGCATTCGTCGGCCCAGCAATGTTGAAACAGTAATTTGGCTGGTTCTGGTAACTTCTTTGCTTTATTATCTAAACCATACGTACATGCACATGCATTCTTCTCTAACTGTTTAACTTAACATACATCTCAATATCTCTGTTCTTTCAGGTATTCTTTCTTTAACATATCTACTTTCAGGGCATAGCAGATTACAATAATCTGTTTGACCCGTCTATCACACAGAACCAGAAACAACCAACAAAGCATAACAGGGATAGCAGTTTCTACGTACAATTGTTTTACAAAGTCATTCTCTTATCTCTTTCTCAAAATAGACTTTCTGTCTTAGAAAGTGCTGTTACAATTAGTTTGGCCTTGCATGTTATGACGCAGGCACAAGCATTTCAATTATCACTGTCTCTGATGTTTTTGTTCTGGTCTGGGGGTACAGAGCTCTTTGTACATTTCTTTCGGTTATGTGGTACTTATTACATGTAGTTCATTCTTATATTTCATCTAGCTTTTATCCAACACAATCAGGACTCATTAAAAATCAGCAAAGACCAAGACTCTTAGCAAAATAAAACTTTGCTATAGTGTCTGCCATATGAGCATTTCAAAGTGTTTTTACAAAAATTAAAGAAAGTAGCCTCTGAATAACTCTGAGCAAAGTACACCAGACCCTCACTAGAACCAGGCTTTGGGATCTATGCCAAGTCCCATGTTCTAGTCGAGACTGCATTATAACGGGGACTGTTTTACAATGAAAATTCGTGACCATTACTAAATTATGGATCCATGACTGCATTCTATAGGAATTTGCGTTATATAGATATATAGTGTGCTCTAGCGAGGGTCCGGTGTATAATTATCCCCATTTTCCTATTTTATAGAGGCTCCGATATCATGCTCATCATCATAGAATCTAAGTTTTTTCCAGCAGTACAGTAAGCAACATAACTAATATCTGCCATGTGATGTTTTTTTTCCTTCACACTCTCTCCTCTGGGAGAAATGCATGCAATGGAGTGTCTTGGGCCTGCCCTGAGAAGACTCTGTCTCCATCACAGATGAGCTTTACCTTGGCTATAGAAAGTTCCACTTTCAACCACAGTCCTCCACTTGTCAGCCACAGTCCTCATCCCAGAGCCTTAGGCAGTCTTTAAGATATCTTGGGCCCAGGCCATTGAGTGCCTTGAAAGTAAGGACTAAAACTTTGAACTTGATTTGATTTTCTATAGGAATATAGCAAAGGGAGTGGATGACATGTTTGATATGCTCATAGTAGCCCATGTTACTGAGGAGATGCACTGCAGCATTCTGTACTTCTTGGAGTTTTCTGAAGCCCAATATATTGCATTGCCATAATCTAGCTGAGTGGTGACAAAAGCATGTACAACTGAGGCCAGCTCATTATCTTACAGGCTGTGTTGCAGTCTCCTAGCCAAGCAGAGATAGCAGAAATTATTACTCATGAATGCAGCTATGTGAGAGCGTTACATCAGTGAGAAAACCAAGAGTGTCCCTAGATTATGGACTGAATTGTCCAATTGTGGATGTGTGCCTTCAACTAAAGGACACTGCACCATAGTTGCTCACCCTTCAAAATGCCTTCCTGTGCCCACCAATATGATCCCTATCTTGCTTGGGTTCAGCTTCAACTAGCAGTTCTTGCTCCATGGGCTAATCTCATCCTAGCTGAGGCCCACTTTATTGGTGGTAATATGGTTGTACGTGGGGAAGGATAATTAGAGCTGTATCCATCTGCATATTGATGACACTTGAGTCTGTCATCTTATCAGATCACCTGCCGACTGCGTGTAGATTGGACTACGTGAAATGGTTGATGCTTCTGGGACTCCACAAGCAAGGTGTCCAGTAGTGGAAGTGAAGTTTCCCATCATTACTTATTTAGTGGATTCATTTTAGTACATAACCCTGGAACCATGCTACCCCTTCAGGAGAGACAGGAGGATGAGAATGGATGTCTGTTGTCTATCCATTGACAGGACGAGATCAACCATCAGTGCCACTAAAGTGGCCTGAATCCAGATCATTTTGGGTCTAGGACTTTAGGTTCAATTACATGAACTTCTAGTTGTCCTTTGCCTAACTTCTCTGAGATTGCTCATGAGCAGGTGGTTTGAGACTGTATTAGTTCACTAAATCAAGGGCTTTGGAGAGGAGCCCGGAGCTGAAGTGTGGAGCAGTGGAGCTGAAGGTTTTTGCCTGGAGCTGGAGCACCACTCCAAAGCCCTGGCTAAAACTGATTTATCCAAGGTGAGGTTTGTTCAGTGATTGGATTTCTGGGTATTTGAAGGAGGAAGGGAAGATTCCTTCCATGAATGAGGTACTCGCTATTTTGGTCATGAGGGGCAATAGTTGCTCATGACTCTTTCACAAGCCAGGAAGTACATAAGTCAAAGTCACAAATCATGGGCTATGACTCCTTCATGGTGTCCAGAACTTCTTGATGATTGAATTTACTGAACTCTGGGAATGTTGGAGGGCTATGGATTGGAGGGTACAGGTGGGCTGGTCCAGGTTGTTTGAGAAACTTTCCCAGATGTGCATTATCTTGAAATAGGATAATAGCTGTTCAGGGTACTTGGTGATTGTTTCTGATATAGGCTGTACACTCTCCAAATTGATAAAGTATTTTACAACCATTCACATCTCTAAGGGGCAGAATTTAGCAACTTCAGCAGAGGCAGACAGGAAGGTTCTCTTGGCCATAATATAACCTCATAATAGACGTGGGTGGGATTAAATGTTTCATCTTGACCATATCAGACTTCGTTTTACACCATTGGTGCTTGAGTTTCTGCTCCGATCTTATCATCTGGCACAGAATGTCAGAATACCGAGGACATCTGGGTGGATGATTGGGAGGAAGGAGCTATTTGGAAGCAGCTCTGTCCATGATCAACGCTAGCATACAATTATGATTCCCCAAATGTTTGACTCCTTGTCTTGTGGGTAGATGGCTGCTGTCTTTCAACATGCTTTGCAATTTGTTGAAGTCCATGGGTTTATGTGTCAAATCAGGATCATCAATCTTTTTTTTAACCTGGGAACAGAGAAAACCTTGACAGCTTCTTCGATGTGGTGCTGGTCAGTCCAAGATAGTGACTGGACTGTGATGTCCTAGCTATTGACATCTAGGCTGAAGATTCAATGTTGGATGTGACTGGCTGTATGGATTAGACCAAAGTTGACCTGGGAAAGTCCGAAGGAATCAGATGAGAAGATAATTTTTTGCACTTTTGCATCTGTGGTCTTGCTGATGTGCACACAAATCTCCCAGTGGTGGTCTGTAAATGAGTATGAAATCTGTTATCTTTGGTTCAGGTTTCTATTGTTAGATGGGTGAATTCAAATGAATTTGTCTTACCTGAGGCACTTTTTTTGAATTTGATGTTTGATGAGAAGTTGAATGTGGTATCATCTGCCACCTTGTCCCATCTGGGTCTGTGATGTACCAGGCACCCTGGAGGGCCACAATAGACCAGCACATAGATTGTACTGTCATCCAGTCAGATTTCAGTCCTTCATCACTGATGAAGTCATATATTGTTTGTTGGCAGCAGATCTTGTTTTAATCAGCATCAATTTTAGTTTGTGTTGCTATATGCTGTTTCCAGTGTATGCCAGAATGGTATTGTGCACTGTTAGATGTCTCAAAACTGGTTTCTTATGTCTGCTTTGCAGTCCCTCCTAATTTGGACTGAGGTAGGTGAAGAATTGGATTGTAGTCTGGGATGATCTGAGTTGTCAGAGTCTGTTGGGCACCTTTTTGAAGGTGTAACCTGGCTGAACCTTGGGAATTAGTGGAGCTGGAGCAGTATGTTGCTGGCATGGTAATGTGCGTGGGAAGCACAGTAGCATAACAATAGGAATAATAATAGTAACAATAATAATAGGTAGCAGTGAGCCCAACAAAAAAGGAAAGGTAAGTGAGAAATCTGAAGTATGTGGTTAACTCTAAGTGTGTAGATAACTAATGATATAGATGAGTTTGGTGTAGGTGCAGAATTTAATTACACATTTAATGTGTAAAGAGAAGGTTACAATTCTTAAAATTAACCATATGCTTAAGAGTGTTGCTGAATTGGAGATTAAAGGTAGGATTCTAACTGATTTAGGTACCCAAATCCTACTGAATTTCAGTGGGGATTGGCACAGAAATTCCTAAGTACCTTTGAAAATAGCCTAAGGGCTTGTTGTATTGCCAATCGAGTAAGGTTCGTAGGATACAGAGACAATAAGCACACAAGTGAGAAAGAGTTTAGACTATTTATTACATAGCAGGCAAATAAAGAATACAAGCAAGCCAATTCTACTGAGCAAGAGCATCATTTTACGCTTCTCCTTTCAGTCGTCGGGAACTTTAGGCAGGCGACAATGGAGAGACCCCAGGCCAACACTCAGCACCTATCTTAGATCTGCGTCGAAGTTCACTGAACCAAAGTTTGGGTCTTATTTATACACAAAACCCACTTAGGCTACATGCAAATTTGCAGTTTACAAGCTTATTAATTACTCCTGTTTTGATTTTTAGGTACCAAACTCTTATTGATGTTTATAAATTTCTTTTACTTTAGCATCAGATTTATAAGAAGCAGCTGTACACCCTAACTAGATAAAGACTTCTCCAAAATTTTATAGTTATGCTATCTGAGCAAACAGGTGTGTAAACAAAAAACTTTGCCAAGGCAAAGGTAAGCAAAAGGCCTACTTGACCAAAGAAATGAAAATCTAGGCATAAAAAGGGTAACTACACGTGCCACTCCTGACTCCTCGTGACAATGTTTTCCAGTATATTTCCACTACACTTGTTTACACTTACGGGGGGTTCAACACATGGCAATCAATGCACCGGTGGTCGATTTAGTGGGTCTAGTGAAGATCCACTAAACTGACCGCCACTCACTCTCCCATCAACTCCTGTCCTCCACTTGAATGAGAAGCACAAGGGAAATCAACAGGAGAATCTCTCCAGTTGACATTGCGTAGTGTGAACCCCATAGTAAGTAGATCTAAGTACGCTGACTTCAGCTATGCTATTCATCTAGCTGAAGTTGTATAACTTAAATCAATCTCCCCTTGTAGTGTAGACAAGGCCTCAGAGACCAGCCCAAAGGTCTCCAAGAAAGGGAATCCAGATTTCCAGATCCCTACTTGGTTTAATGAATAGAAGAAGAAACTTCTGGATGCTGTGGAGTCATGAAGCACGCCTGGTTGGGGTTGTAATTTTAGCCCAAAGAGCTTCCTCTTTACACATAACATATGGAAATAATGTACTACTCCTTCACCCAATTCATTTATAGTAGGCCCCTAGAAAAAAAACACAGTCAGTGGTGAGAAACATTAAACTTTTAATTACTGAAAAAGAACTCTCTCAAAATAATGGGTATAGGGACTCCTGTGTCTCATTTGCTGCAGCACCAGACTAAATAGGGTTGATGGCCTATTTTTGTTGTATATTCTTTCTGGGAAGAGTACTTTGAAATACTTTTATGTGCTGATAAAATGATACCTAAAATATACTGAATCAAGATTAATCAATTTTTTTCTTGTTTATAAAAAAAAATATCAGCAGTGGAGGATTATCAGATCTTTCATCTAATTAGAAAGAAACCTTTCAAATCTTTTTAAAAAACCTATTCACATTTTAATCTTTCTTCATATTGCATCATCTTTAAAATACATTATTTTAATCAGCCCCACACAGTGTAACAATAATTAACTTTCAAGGAAACTAATTTGGTGCAGATTTGAGATCACAGTGTCATAGCCAGATCAATATCAAGGCAGTCTGGACAATGCCTGAGGAGTAATGCCTCTTTGCAGTGTGATACAGCATAGCCAAAGGGCAGCAGGAGAGTGTTAGAGGGGAGCCTTATTCACTGTAGAGGGAAGAAACTTTGCTATAGGTTGGTTGGAGTACCTGGACCCAGTTAAGGAACCTGAAGCCAATTAGAGCAAATGAAGCCAGTCACCTGATAAAACCCCCTGCTTCAATCAGACAGGGGAAGTAGAGTGGATTGGTATTGGAGCAAAGAGTAGTTTGAAGGAGTTGAATCAGAGTGCTTTGGTGTTGGAACAGAGAACAGTTTGGAGGAGTTGAAGCAGAGTGTTTGGTGTTGGAGCAAAGAGCAGTTTGGAAGAAAGCAGAGGAGAGTTTGGAGAAGTGCTGTGGTGGGCTAAGAAGACCAAGACCCTAGGTAAATGGACACCTGGCTTGTGCAGAGGGAGGGCAGGAAGCCCCACAAGCTGAAGGGAGAAGAGGGAAGTAGCCCAGGGGGAGTAATCACTAAGTTCAAGTGGTTTACTGCTATATCTAGGGCCCCTGAGCTGGGACCTGGAGTAGAGGGTAGGCCCAGGTCCCTCCCTTTCCACTCCTCTCCTCTGCGATACTAATGGGGCAGTTATACCCTGTTCAGGGGCAAGAAATGGTGCCCTGAACTCCCCCCCACACCAAGAAGAGAAAGCGCAGGACCCATCATAATGGTGCCAGCAATTTGCCACAGTAGATAGTTCTTTAAACCAGGTATTGTTTAAAGATGTATTTTTCATCACCATTTTTTTCAAGCTCTCTATTCACCCCACCTTTGGACTGCTATATGCAAAGAAATATAATTTAAAATATTAAGCACCACAATTTTATCTCTTGAGATTTCCACAACTTGAATTAACAACTGTTGTCACATTACCCTCAGAAGGTCAAACTGTGAATCACTGGGGTTGGAATATCAAATGAAGCTGGATTAGACAAGATGATTTAATATCCAACTGTCTTCTTGTGCTGTAATATGTTATAATCTTCAGACACCAACTGCAAGTGTAATTCCTTTTATATTTTTGGGGGAAAGAGTGAGGGATTTTTCTGTGTAAATAATCCAAAAAAGCCTATCTGATTATCAAGTGAGTGCTCTGTCTGGCATTTTGTGAGCTAATGAAATAACTGCTTAACTTTATAGGTGGATTTCAAGATTAGTTTCTGGGGAAAGTGTACTGTAAATGTAATGTTACCCAGACCTCCCTTAATGAGAATTTAAATAAAGAATGACCCAGTGGAATTTAAGCAGTGCTGCAATTTAAGAGAATGGAATCATGTCTCAAGGCCTAGAGCCGGTAGAAAGTAGGGAGTTGAAGTTTCCGGTCCCAGGAGAAAGACTAAGTGCTTTTCAGTTTCTCAGGCCAAGCACTGCTGGCTAGAGTAGCCTGCCAGAAATGGTCATTATGCGCAGAGGGAGACTAACAAGCATCAGAATATGTCTAATATATTAAATGTGTTTTTATCATCTTCTTGCATTTTATTTTCATCATCACCTTCACGGTAAGTGCTCAAGCACCAGAAAAACTCATTTTTAGGGGGAGGCAATCCATGTAAGATGAGCCAAGATAAAGTCAAAATCAATGTCCCTGCATGCTTGGCTAGAATCTCATTCTTCACTCTCAGGCAGCCTCCCATTTTGTCTGCCTGCCTATGTCCCTCCATCCTAGGTAAACTGCATTATTCAGATATGTATAGGCAGTTTGAAAAGAGAATGACAGGCACTATGTGAATGCAAACTACTACTATTATTATTCATCATATAATGCAAAGCAAGACAATGCTTTAGGAATAGAGATATGTAGCAAAAGAAAAAAAGTTTAGTCACTGCTGACTAATGCATGGAGAACCAAAAAAATGCAAAGGCTTCCACCACCATAAACTCTCCTGGTGGAAAATCTACCAGATGAAAAGATTTCATTGTTCCTAAGCTGAGAGGAGGGCTAAGCTAAGATAGATGGTAGATAGCAATTTACTGGCTCAGAAAATTGCCTTGGGGCCAGGGTGCCCCTTTTGACACTGAAATATTGGATTTCAGCCTCCTTGGGTCAGCTCTGTTTTCATCAGGTAGAATAGGTAGATTTTTGGATCATGTTTCCCATGCAATGAGATTTTTAGAAACAGCCAATGATTTTGTGAAAATAGCAAGTTTATTTTGAATACAAGATTTAAGGAAATGAGAGATTTGCAACTTGAAAGAGCTTTACAAACATTAGGTAATCTTGAAAATGCTCCTGAGAGATTTTTAGAAAGAAACCCTGATTTTACAAATTTCAAAACTGACACATAAATGAAGTTATTTGTCCCAGGCCACAAAGTAACATACTAAGTGGTCCTGCGTACTTGTATCTCCTACGCCTCCCAGTCTTCCCTCAGGAGCTCCAGGGTCCCTCTAGGCTGTCTGCCATATAAGAGTTCAAAGGGGTACCTCTCTTATAGCAAAAAGCAGGGCTGGCAATAATGCATCCCAAGGGTGAGGTCCTCTTCCACAAATTTATGCAACGTGGACTTCAGGGTACCACTAAAATGCTCCATTAGACCGTCTGTTCTGGGGTGGTAAACTGACGTCGTGAGCGTCCATATATTCAGGAGGTGACACAGCTCTGCTATTAGTTTAGAGCAGGGGTTCTCAAACTTCCTAGGTTCGAGATCCCTTTTTGCAGTTCGGCACGCGCTGCGTCCCTGGGGTATGTCCGCCGAATAGCTGCCAAATAGGACACTTCCGGTTTCAGTGGCATTTCAGCGGACGCAGTGCTTCTGTGTGTCTCCGCCGAAATGCCACCAAAACCAGAAGTGTTCCACTCAGCGGCTTTTCAGCGGAGACACAGAGAAGCACTGCATCTGCCAAAAGGCCACTAAATAGAAAGGGAGCACGTGGGCCCCGGGAATTGCCCTTCGACCCCCAGTTGAGAACCCCTGGCTTAGAGGATATGTTAGTACCCTGGTCAGTCAAAATCTCTGTGGGTATCCCGACCCTAGCAAAGATCTTCATGAGTTTCGTGGCAATCACTGGTGCCATGGCTGCTTGCACGGGGGCAGCTTCGAGATAACATATTGCATAGTTCACGATCACTAGAATAAATAGATTCCCTGTCTTACTTCTTTCCAGAGGGCCAATCAGGTCCATCCCAATGCATTCAAAGGATAGACTCATAGACTTTAAGGTCAGAAGGGACCATTATGATCATCTAGTCTGACCTCCTGCACAACACAGGCCACAGAATTTTATCCACCCATTCCTGCAATATACCTCTCATCTAAATCTGAGCTACTGAAGTCCTCAAATCTTGGTTTAAGGACTTCAAGGTACAGAGAATCCTCCAGCAAACGACCCATGCCCCTAGCTACAGAGGAAGGCAAAAATCCTCCAAGGCCTCTGCCAATCTGCCTTGGAGGAAAATTCCTTCCCGACTCCAAATATGGTGATCAGCTGAACCCTGAGCATGTGGGCAAGACTCACCAGCCAGACACCCAGGAAATAATTCTCTGAGGTAACTTAGATCTCATCCCCTCCAACTTTCCATCATATCCCACCAGGCCCATCTATTACTGTAGTCAAAGATCAGTTGCCAAAATTATGTTATCTCATCACACCATTTCCTCCATAAACTTATCAAGCTTAGTCTTGAAGCCAGATAAATCTTTTGCCCCACTGCTTCCCTTGGAAGGCTGTTCCAGAATGTTACTCCTCTGATAGTTAGAAACCTTCATCTAATATTGAGTCTAAACTTCCTGTTGGCTAGTTTACACCCATTTGTTCTTGTGGCCACATTAGTACTGAGCTTAAATAGTTCCTCTCCCTCCATGGTATTTATCCCTCTGATATATGTATACAGAGTAATCATATCTCCCCTCAGCCTTCTCCTGGATAGGCTATTCAAGCCAAGCTCCCTGAGTCTCCCCTCAGGAGACAGGTTTTCCATTCCTCGGATCATCCCAGTAGCCCTTCTTGCACCTGTTCTAGTTTGAATTCATCCTTCTTAAATGTGGGAGACCTGCACGCAGTATTCCAGATGAGGTCTCACCAGTGCCTTATATAACAGTACTAACACCTCCTTATCTCTACTAGAAATACCTCGCCGCAGCAGAAGGTGGGGTCCTACTGAAACATGCTGAGCTTTCCCAGGCAGGAGGTACCACTGTGCCATGCTTCCTGGGTCACTTCCTACCAGTCTCTGTGTTGGGGTCTTTGGATTTTCCGTGGACAGTTGGGCCAGTCACTTCACCTGGTTCCTCCAGTCGCCAGGGTTCAAGCGGGCCTGGGGAAGATCTGATTCCCAGCATAGTGAAGGGTTGTGGCCAGCCACACTGCAGAAGCTTGCAAGACAGGTCCTTCCCCTGCAACTGCCAGCCCAGAATGAGCTGGGTTTCCTCCCTTTATTCTGTTAGAGCATTTGGAGCATGCCCAGTCCTGCTGAGGAGGCAGGACTTCTGCTGTCAATAATATGGGCCTAACCCTGTCTGGGTTAGGGTGGGGGTAAGCAGATCCCATCACAATAAGCATGGAGAGGTTTTCTAATGAGGGAGAAAATAAGGTATTGTCAAGTTCTAATGAAAGCTGCTATTTTGTGCACTTGCTTGCTGTAGCACCTTTTATCCAGCTGACTTGTCCGGATCTCAAAGTGAAACAGAGGCTCAGTAAGGTTTGTTTCTGTTGAAGTCAATGGCAAACTCTCATTGAGCTTATTGGGAATGAGTTCTGGTCCACAGAACCCTGAGTTCTGGTCCACAGAACCCAGGAGTGATATTCTGGTACTGTTAAAGGCAGTGAGAGTTTTGCCATCAGCTTCAGTAGTGTCAGGAATTCACCCCAGCTTTTCTGACTCTGAGGTCTCTGGTCTAATCACTCATTCCCTGAGATGACGGGGAAATGCAAACAACATCTGGTCTTTAAGTCTTTCTTCACAGTTTTCCACATGGGACTATTAAAAAGAGATCAAAGTGTTTGAAAACAGATACTCTAATGTCTCTTTTCTTTGGGCCATACTAAGAACGTATCCACTTCTGCACTTTAATTATTACTATTTTTGATGAATATGTATATTAAAAAATCCAACCTGTGAAGATCTCTTCACACAGCTGACGGTCTCACTCACTACAACTTGCCTCTGGCTGGGGAAGGTTTATGACTGCTGCTCAACGTATTTGAGAGAGGATTATTGCTGCTGACACACTGCAATAAGGTAACATTTGTGTGCATCAGTGACTAAATTGCACTCTATTATACCACATCCCGTAAAATGTCAAACATCATCAATAAAATAAGGGTAATAAAAAGGGTAGTTTGGGATTTGCGTAGCTTTGGGGAACTGGAAGTACTTAATATCATTGCAAGGCTGTATCCAATGGCAGGTGAGAGGAAATATTGCTTGCTCATTGGGAATTATCAAAAACTGATGACTTTCTGGAAAGTTTCCTTTGTCCTCTAATTGCCCCAATAAAGCAGAAAAACAAATTAGTTATGACTGTCAAGCTTTAAAAAAGAAAAGACTAAGGTGACTGTTTCTTTAACTTAACCAACATTTTTAAAGCAAATTTTACTACCTGAGCACACAGCACTTAATTTTCTTTTTAGGGAGGGTGCAAACAGTAAAACCTGCAAGCTAAGTAATATCCAAAGGAGATGAGAGGGGGAAACATTAAAAAGAAAACAGTCCTTATAAAATAATTTTTATAGTTAGAGGCAGTTGTGCAGAGGAGTAGATGGAGAAGCTTACCAAAACTATGCAATGGGTTGACACACATTCTGAGAGAATCAGATGGTCTCAAGTTGACTAGTGGCCCTTGATTTGTCTAACCAGAAGATAAATTTTCATTTTTGATTTCCTTCATTATTAAACATAGCACTGTCCTTCATTTTCATCTTGTTTAGTGCTCTCTGAAAAGAGCAGCACCAGAGGAGGAAGGAGAACCAGCTGCTCACAAGGAGCAGATTGGCTCCTGGCCAACTCAGACCACAAACAGTGTTCCACCTCCTTACTCAGGTCCCCTGTTCATTGTGGTCAAGAAACTGTATGTTGTGCTGGCAATAGGAAGGGATGAGCAAGACCCCAATGACTGAGGAAGATGAGCCATCTTCCCCAGCAAAGCTGGGAGGCTCACAGCTGCCGTACCCAAGAGAAGGAAGTACAGGGGGTGCTGGTGGTCAGAGACTCCGTTCTGAGGGGAATGGAGGCATCCGCCTGCTGACTTGACATGATGTCCTGTGTGTGTGTGGCCTGGAACCCACATCTGATATAGTTTTTCAGTGTGTCACTGCCATTCTGAGTGAGCACATCAAGTGGGATTCTGCAGGGGGTCGGACTTTGGTCTGGTGCTATTCAATATCTTCATTAGTGACTTGGATCATGGAGCGAAGAGTATGCTTATTAAATTTATGGATGACACCAAGCGGGGAGGGTGCTAGCACTCTGAGGACAAGATCAGAATTCAAAATGACCTGAAAAATTTGAGACTTCTTCTGAAGTCAGCGAGATGAAATTCAATAAAGGTGAGTGCAAAGTGCTACACTTAGGCAGGAAAAATCAAATGCATTACTACAAAATGGGGACTAACTAGTTAAGTGGGAGTACTGCTGAAAAGGCTCTGGGGATTATCATGCATCACAAAGTGAATGTGAAGCAACCATGTGGTACAGTTGTGAAAAAGGCTAATATCACACAGGGGTTTATTAATAGGGGTGTCGTTTGTAATATATGGGAGGTAACTGTCCCATCCTAATTGGGACTTGGATCTCAGCTGCAGTACTATGTCCAGTTCTGGGTTCTACACTTTAGGAATGATCGAACAAACTGGAAACAGTCCAGAGGAGAGGAACAAAAGCAAGTGCTTTAGAAAACCTGACCTTTGTCGAAAGGTTCACAAAACTGGGCATGTTTAATCTAGAGAAAAGACTAATGTGTGAGAGAAACGTGATTAAGCCTTCAAATATATTAAGGACTGTTTTGAAAGGACTCTGATCAATTGTTCTCCATGTCTGCAGAAAGTAGGATAAGAAGTAATGGGCTTAATCTGAAGCATGGGAGATTCAGGTTAAATATTAGGAAAAACTTTCTAACTATGATGGTAGATAAGTTCTGGAATAGGCTTCCAAGGGAAGATGTGGAATCCTGATCACTGAAAGTTTTTAAGAGCAGGTTGGATAAACATCTGTCAGTGATGGTCTAGGTCTACAGTACTTGGTCCTGCCTCAGTGCATATCTGTGGGCTTGATGGCTTCTAGAGTTACCTTCCAGGCTTCTGTTTCTATGATTCCAGCCCTATCACTTTTAATGGTACCCTCAGGATAGCCTGAGGTTGCTTTTCTAAGTGAGGCTCATAGTAATCCCTGTGGCCATCACTAATGTACAAGTTGTCTCTTGTTGCTTTCCTTGCTGCAAATAGCAGAGAGGACAAGAGAACATTCTTCTCAAGTACATGAGTCGGTGTTCCAATGATGTATAACTGTACTAATTTGATTTAGAAAAAAAAATACTGAAAACTACAGTAGAGAAAGTGAAAAATGGTGTTCAATATTAAATGCCTTTTATTGGTTCCACATAAAGATACTGAAGTAATAGGCCCCACTCTTATAAATGCTTATGCATACGCTTATCTTAACACATGAGTAGTCTCATTGATTTCAATGGGTATGTTCATATTTCTAAAGTTAAGCATGGACATAAGTGCTTTCAGAAAGGGGCCTTAGTTACTATATGCTGTTTCTTGCCTGTAATTTGGTAGTCATGTAACTGTAATTTCCTAACAGCAAAACCTATCTCTGAACATAGAGTAGTTTGACAATTTTACTTTTGTAGGAGTCTGGTGTCTGCTTATAGAAAATGTTAGATGCTCAGGAGTCTACTTTTTCTTCTCATCTAAAGGTAACCAAATCAAGGACACAGGAGATCCTTTGTTCTGTCAAAGAATGTAGATGCTTTTGATTAACTGACATCTTTCTATTTGAAGTTAGATAAACCAATAAAAACAGTTTCTTCCTTTCTAATTCCACAAAATGTGCTCACTTATGATTAGTGTTTGTCTTCCTTAACTCATTAGCCAAATCACACCATTCCCTTAGTTTCTTGTTTCGTAGATGAACAGAAATATATGCCTATATATTGGTTACAGTAACATCACAAATGGCAGTTTTTGCAGTCTTGGTGTGCATAATCAAGACTAGGGCTGTATGTGCTTCTTTCACAGAGTTTATAGTTTAAGGGGTTATATGGAGTGTACATTGTGAGGTTGCCCCCCATCAGGCTTTATGGAAATATGCTTATGAATGCATATGACATAACTGGAATATGTTTTAAGCTACATATGCTATGTACCATATCTCTGTGGATGTTATAATCTACTGAATATATTCATCCCATTTGTATGCATGTATCATTTTTGTATTCAAGGTTGTGAATATTGGCTGTGTACTTGTTTAATTTTAAGTAGCCTTAGTAAGGTTTATGGTCAGCTTCTTTAGAAAGGAATGTGCAAGTTAAGTGCCCAATCAAGAAACATTTAAGCTGACAATAGACCTCGATAAATGTCAATTCACATCTGAGCTTTCCTGGCTATGTGGCTTGGCCTGTAAAGTTCTGAGTCATGCATGAACATGTGACTTGCCCATGTGACTCCAAAACTCCATTTTTTACCTGTAATTCGGCATAGGTGAAGTTTAGAACCACAAGGAGAAACTATATAAAGCCTTGGGAAACCCCTCCATTTTGTCTTCAGCTGGCTCAAGAGATAGCTTCTCCACCCCTGAAGGATACCTGAAGGAAACTGGAACAAAGGACAGTAACCACAGGGGTTGAGTGATTGGTGGATCCAGACTAGAAGGAGGCTAGTCTGTAAAAGAGGCTTATTGGAACATCTCTGAGGATGAGATTTTATCTGTATTCAGCTCCTTATTGCATTAGGTTTAGATTTGCGTGTTTTATTTTATTTTGATTGGTAATTCACTTTGTTCTGTCTGCTATTACTTGGATCCACTTAAATGCTACTTTTGGTATTTAATATAATCACTTTCTACTTATTAATTAACCCAGTGTGTGTATTATCACCTGGAGGGGGAGGGAAAACAACTATGCATATCTCCCTATCAGTGTTGTAGAAGGTGAACAATTTATGAGTTTACCCCGTATGAGCTTTATACAGGGTAAAATGGTGTTTGAACCCCCCTGGATGCTGGGCATCTGAGTGTTACAGACAGGAACACTTCTTAGTTGCTTTCAGTTAAGCCTGAAGCTTTTGGGGCATGTGATTCAGACCTAGGTGTGTGTTTGCAGCAGGCAATCATGCCTAGCTCAACCAAGGCAACTCTCTGGAGTCCCAACTGTTAGGGAAACCAAACTTAGAAGTAGCCTTAGCACATCAGTTGGCAGTTCCCAAGGGGTTTTCTGTGATCCAGTCCATCACATACGCTTCATATTTACATTTTTAAAAAATAAGTATTCATCCTTCATTCTTTAATTTTACTTGAGGTCTAAAAGGGAGGTATGTTCAGTAGCTGTAGGGATGGTATTTCAGGACAGCAGGTGTGCTAGGAAGAGCTGAAGTGTAGAATGGAAGAGGTGTTGCATTTAGTGATCCTTTTATGCTCATTGTGCTAAAACAGGGGTGGGCAAACTGTGGCCCGCGGGCCACATCTGTTCCGCGGGACCATCCTGCCCAGCCTTTGAGCTCCCGGGCGGGGAGGCTGCCCTCGGCCCCTCCCCTGTTGTCCCCCCTTCCCCACAGCCTCAGCGTGCCATGCCACCGGCACTCTGGCCCACTGCTCCTGGACACTGCTGCAGTGGTGTGGCTGGCTCCAGCGGGGTCTGCACTCCTGCCCCTCTGAGTGGCATGGTAAGGAGGCGGGGAGCATCTAGCCCCAGTGGGCCGCACAGCTGCCAGTCATGCTGCTCTGAGAAGCATGGTATGGGGACTGGGGCCAGGCCGGAAAATTGGATAAGGGTGCAGGGAGTCCTGGGGGGCAGTCAGGGGACAGGGAGCAGGGTGTCTTAGATGGGGGTAGGGTCCTGGGTTATGGTGGTTGGGGTGAGGGGGGTCTCTGGAGTGGACAGTCAGGGGACAAGGAGCGGGGGGGAGAGGGGTTGGATGGGTGAGGGGTTCTGAGGGAGGCAGTCGGGGTGAAAAGTGGGTGGGGGTCGGATGGGGGCGGGGCCAAGCTGCTTGGGGAGGCAGAGTCTGCCCTACCCAGCCCTCCATTCAATTTTTCAACCTTGATGTGGCCCTCGTGCCAAAAAGTTTACCTACACCTGTGCTAAAAAAGAGATCTGTTTTATTCTCTGTCTAGTTCCAACTGGCTGTTTATAAGAACAAGAGCTTCACAACATACGCACACACACAGCCCTTCAAAGCACAGACTCCAATACCACATCTCCTTTCTCAAACCTAAACTTAATAACAATATCACTTCCATGTTTAGTGTTTCACCACAGTTGCATGTGTCTGGGTCATTGGAATAACCCTGCTTCCGCATATTAACTTTTGACCTGCCAGCTTTTGTTTGGAGGTGATTTAAACAGCTTCAAGTTGACCAATCCTTACCTGCATCTGAAGGAAGGCATTGGACATTGTTGACTTGCATTCTTTTCAAGTATTTCAAGCGGTGTGTACCACCTTTCCTGTCGTGTAGCTGTTCCATTGGACTGAAGAAGTTTTTCTGTGATTTCAGGTGGTTACCTGCCATTGTGTAGCCATGTTGTGTTCAGTGATGACTCAGTACTTAGGTGCTTGAAAGAGATTTGCTTCGTTCTGTATCCAGTTTGAACTGGGTGTTCTTAACCAGAACTTCACAGTGCCCTGGAAGTTTATTTTCAGAGAGACAGTCCCCACAATCACAATAGGAGAGCCAATCAAACAGGTGGATGGACAAGGCAAATGACTTGTGACTTGTGACAGGTAGACTAGTGACTGTGAAGAGAGTCTGTCTCACATGTTTGCTGTTTGGCCTTGAGGAGAACTTGTTCCTATGTTAATGCGGTTCTGATATGTGGTAGTAGCATTCTGTCATGAAAAAAATAATCAGTGAGCATACAGAAAAAATAGACTTAGAATGGCAGTTGCTATGCTCTCCATTTAGGTCCAACGTGGCATGTCCTGTGCTGCATTAAAGTTGACATAAGCACATAGCTATGTGTTAGTTCTTTGCTGAATTGAGGCTTTTGTTGAGGGAGTGCTGCCTCAGACATAGCTGCATCATTGCATCAGCTGTGAACTTGCCCGACAACCACCTTACAACATGCTCCTGCTCATTGGCAGGTGTTGGTTTAAAACAGGGGAATCACTTTTGCATCCTAGCCATCTTTTTCTCCCTTGATGAAGATTAGCTTTGTGTGAGGGTTAGCTTTTATATTGACAAGTCGGCCTATACTGTCACTAAATCATTCATATGAAGTGTTTTGGGGGGTGAAGTGTGAAAAGTTCTTTTGTTACATAAGAGTAATCTTAACAATAATTCTGTTTATCTGAGAAATGCCACTAAAGTTCAAAGGGATCTGGGGTCATCACCTAAACCTTTTGCAAATACTTGACAGAAAGCTAATCTCCATTACACAGTGGTAAAGGAATGGCTGTTATGATAGATCCATTGCTTCCTTTATTAGTTTAAATCTAATTTTTGCTAACCACAATTCTTATTTTAGCAAACTCATTTACATATTGGAAAGCTTTATTTTAAAAATAATGCCCTCCTCATTGATGCTAATCTTCCCTTATAACATCAACTCCTTTACTATTTCACGGCAAACATTAGTTCTAGGCATTTCCCTCTGTCTGATAGATAATTTGCAAATGTATGTTTCTTTTAGGCGCCAGACAGTGCTTTTATGACTGACTCCAGTTCCTGTGTATCAACATTGGGATTGTAAAACAATGGCCTGAGGAAGGCTGACCATATATAAAATAATCACTGATGAAGCTGCCACATTCATTAGCTGTTGGACTTCCGTTAATTGCTTGGTCAGATTGCCACAGTAGGATTTCAGACTTTATTTGTGTGGTACTATTACCTCATAAAAGGGTATGTTGTTTATGACATATACCACAGGATGTTTGTTAGCCAGATATAAATCAGTAGATAGGCAAAAACATTTTTGCCTGAACTGTCTTAAAGACTTTGCCCCTGCTTTAAAGACATTGTGTAGTTTTATCTGTATAAAATTGCTAAACTTCCCAAGACTTTTAAGGAAAGTGGGAACCAGTGATCTGATTCTGTACTTGGATGTATGTAAATAGTTTTCATTGAATAATATTTTTCATCTGAGGATCTCAAAGCACTTTATCAATGTGGATAACTTTCTATTTCACAAGTGAGGGAAATGAAGCACAGGAAGACTGAGTGGCTTGTCTAAAGTTATATGGCATGTATATGACAGTCAGGGATAGATCCTCTAAGGGCTTGTCTACATGAACATTTTGTTCGCAGCAAGCTGGGTGTGAATCTAGGCCGTGCTAGCCTGCTGTGCTTTAATTGTCCATTTGGAGCCTGCTGATGCATATTAACAGTCATTAATGAACTTTCATCTAGCCCTTTTTGAAACAGGAGTAGATCAAAGAACATTACTTAATTGTTAATGCACATCAGCAGGATCCACATGGCGAGTTAGAGCGCAGCAGCCTTGCATGATGCAGATTCACATCCCAGATTACCTCAAACTAATGTTATGCAGATAAGCCCTAATAAGTCTCCAGATTCCCAGTCTCTTAAGGGCTAGAACTGAACATGCTGAATTTAAGGGAAGATACTAAAAGTTTAAAAACTCATGGTAGCTTCTCTTATCTGCAATATCCTCTCCAGAGTTTGAAATAAATCTTCCTTACTAATTTTGGCCTGTAGTCAACAAACACAGATTATTTTTTTGCATTAGTGGTGAAACAGAAGGGAGGAAATAAACAGACATTTCAATCAAATACTACACACAGATCTCCTATTAGATCCTAGAATTTTTCTGCTTTGGGATTTGTGTAGTCTTTCTGGCAGACAATAAAGCACATGAAGTGCTCCTACTTAAAGCTGCTATGATCACCAAGAGAATAATTGTTTAAGAACTGGAAGTCAGCAAACAGAATTAATATTGCTGGATATATTCTGTACTCTGCAGTTTGGTAAATTTGGAAAAAAAGCAAATATCAAAAATGCTTTACATATAAAAAAGTTTCAGGAAATGTGTTGATCCGTCAAGCTTTACAATGTTAATGGTACCATTTTATGGGATTCTGCACTGAAAACTGAAGCAAACTCTCGTGTTTTGGGCTTCAGATATGGAAATAAAGCCAGCAAGTTGTTGGAATGCTGTTGTATTGTGATAACACACAAAAGCTGTTGGGCTTCCCTCCCCACTCTGAATTCTGGGGTACAGATGTGGGAACCCACATGAAAGGCCCCCTAAGCTTCTATTCCACCAACTTTAGGTTAAAAACTTCCCCAAGGCACAAATTACTTCCCTTGTCCTTGGACAGTATTGCTGCCACCACCAAGTGATTTAGACAAAGATTCAGGAAAAGGATCACTTGGAGTTTCTATTTCCCCAACATCTCCCTATGTCCCTTCGCTCCCTTGTCTGGGAGGCTGGAGAATAATATCCCAACTAAAAGGTTAACAAAGTGAGCACAGATCAGATCCCTGGTTCTTAGGACACAGAACATCAATCAGGTTGTTAAAAGAAAAAATTTATTTCAAAAAACAAGTAAAAGAATCACACCTGCAAAATCAGGATGGAACATAACTTTACAGGGCAATAAAAATTTAAAACACAGAGGATTTCCTCTAGGCTCTATTTCAAAGTTACAAAAACAGGAGTTCCTTCTTAACATAAACTTCCCTCTCAGCATAGGAAAAATTCACAAGCTACAACCAAAGATAATCTAACGCATTTACTTGCTTTACTTACAATTTTTGTAATCTTAGAGGCTCTTTTCAGGTATGGTTGTAGGTAATGGGTTTTCCTGCCCTCATCCCTGTCTGTCCCAGAGAGAACACAACAAAGAGTGCCAAACAAAACTGCCCCTCCCCAGATTTGAAAGTATCTTCTTTCCTCATTGGTTCTTTTGGTCTGGTGCCAACCAGGTTATTTGAGCTTCTTAATGCCTTACAGGTAAAGGAGGGATTTTAGGCTACCTTTAGCTGTATGTTTATGACAAAAGCCCAAATCAGAATAAGAGCCCATTCTGCTATTATGCAATCCTTTTTTTGGATCATTGAAGTTTTTCCTTGCTACTAAAAGAGAGCTTGTTCAGTCTCTATATTGAGGATTAAGGTTCCATTTTTGGTTTTATGATCACATAGTAGGTCTTCTGCATTGAATGACCCTTCACCAACTCTGTATATGGGGGCCAGATGAGAACAGTACCAGAGAACCCGGGTGGACATTGTGGAATGATAAGATCCCTTTCATGGTGATGAAACCTTTTGTTGTTAATTTCATTCTCATCCAAATATTTTTATTTGGGTTTAGTTCAATATGGTTCGTGTGTGTGTGTATATATATACACACACGCACACACATACATACACACACACACCAGGGAAAGCAGAAGGATGATTCATTTCAAATAAAACAAAATCTAATATTAGGTTCATTTCTGATTCTACATACTAACTACTGTATATATAAGATACAAACATCCAGAAATATACCTACCTCTGACATCTCTTACACTTATTGTTGTCTTCCGGGTGATGAGAAGTTTGACCTACTTTGCTAGGTAAAGTAGCTGTATTTCCAGTATCCTCAGGGATTGAGAGTTGACTGCTTCTCCCATATTTTGCAGTTAGTTCAGACTGGGCATATTTTCATGGCCTTGATGCAGTAATTAATATAGCCATGCCCATACTAACTGTACAATATTTAATTTGCATAGTCACTACCACAATAGTAACCTGACACTTATCCTTACAGGATTCCAAAGCAGACTTTCTCAGGATTATTTTTTCCTGCAAAAAATGTTGACAAAAAAAATTGTTCATTTCTGTTAACATTTTCTATGTTATTTTGTATTATTTAGTTGAAAATCTGATTTTTGTTTCTTAAGAAAACAAATGTTTTTGTGAAAATTTTCATTTTTCCAAAGTGTTGTATTTTGTGTTTAAAAAGAAAAGTTTAGATGAAATTTTCTGGCTTGTTCTTCCCAAACAGTGCATGACAAGACAGTGCGTAAATCTGCAACACTACATTGCTGAATACCAAGTGGCTGCAGGGACCCCACTACTACTCCCTTGACGTTCTGCAGTATACTTAGGTTACTACATGCTAAGTATCCATGTTCACAAGCCCTTGAATCAGTCTTCTTGCTGCAGTATTGCATTGCAGACTCTTGTGCAATCTGCCGTGCATGGTCACGCCATAGTTTTTCAGGGTTTTCCTTCCCCTAAAGTATACCTCTTCCTGGTTATTTTCTCCCAAGTGTACTTAATCTGTATTTTCCAAGTTGAAATTTATGTTGTTGCTCTCTCTATCTCTGTTAATCTCCCAGGGATCCTGTGTTTCATTTCTGTACCTTCCCTAGTGTCTGTAGTATCTCCCAGTTTAGTATCAGGAGTAAATATTAACATGCCCTTTTTGTCCTACCACTCACTCATGAATTAAGATATTAAATTAAATCAAACTTAACGTAGAAACCATTGACACTTCCCCACTTATAAGTGGTTCATCAGTCAGTACTCGGCCCATATGGGGTTCCTTAGCAACTTTATTATAGTTTCCTAGCAAATGAGTGAGGGATTATTGGCTCTTCTGTCCCTTTTCTCAGTGTAGCAGTGCAGGCATTGGAAAAGGGCAGGTGAGTATATTTTTCCCTTGATTTGGCATGTTTTCATGCAAAATTTTAAGTATCAAACTGTGAAAGAATGAGGTTATAAATTTGCTAGTGTGTGTTGAGAACAATATTCCAATTCTAGATCCATATTTGTTTCATTCATAGCATACACACAGAAAAGTTAGATTAAAAACAATGTGACACTACTCCATTTCTTAAAATCCAGAATGGTAACACATTAGAACTAAAGGCTTGTCTTCACTACGCGCGGTAGCAATCAGTCTTTTGGCGATCGATTTATTGAGTCTCATCAGGACGCAATAAATCGATTGCCAGCGCTGCCCCTGTCGACTCCGGAACTCCAGCTCGCCGAAAGGCGTAAGCTGGAGTCGACGGGGGAGCGCGCCGCCGCCTGCCGCCGCCATGAGGACGGCAGGTAAGTCGGCTGTAGAGATGCCAACTTCAGCTACATTATTAACGTAGCTGAAGTTGCATATCTCCAGCTGATCCAATCCCCTAGTGAAGACCAGCCCTAAAAGCAGAGAGAAAGCAGACTGCTCCCTTGGGCAGAAGTGCAACTCAATGCAGGCTGGCTTCTTACAAACTTACTACTGAAGACCCAGCTTCCACACTTCTCTACAGCCTGCGAGTAGGGCCAGGAAACCCCTTGCAGTTAAAGCCATACCTTGTAATTTTAACACTGATCGGTTCTTGAACAATTTTAACAAAGCAGTCCCCTTGAGGGTGTCTCACTTTAGCCACCTCAAATAACTAATCACTAGTGAAAATCTTGACTTGTATGATAAAGAGGAAGCACTACTCTGGGAAGTACATGAAAGGAGTAAAATGCAGGGACCAGTGAAAGCATGAGGACATTATTTGGCCTTTCAGCACAACTGGGGAATATTATTCTCTACTGTGTAAACTATTGGAAGACCAGAAAGGTGTAATCCAAAAAGGGAATAGGGCAAATACAGAAGAACCCTGTACACAGAGACCAGCCCAGGGGAGCTCAGGTGGAACCAGAAATTACTCTGTGACTATCTCTTGAAATCAAGTTTGCTCAGCTTCTCTACAAGTCTTTCTGGGCCTGCATATTTTTCCCAATCCTCAGTTTCATTCAGAGTCCAACATAAGACTGGGTAAAGTGCCATAATTTATTAAATGAGCAGTAGTACCTAGTTATCTGGGACCCTACTGCTGTGTGCCCGGTATATTAGCTAGTGTTTGGTTTCAAGTTTGTGTATATGTCCCACTTTTTGCATTACTGATGTGGTGGAGGGTAAAAAGATTGTGTGTGTACTTTTCTCTAAAAAATAACTAATTAATAAACTTTCCAGTGAGGATTCAGTGCTTTTAATGGAGCCCTTTCCAGCTTGTTCTACTCTGACAGCTGTCCCTTTAAATCTACAGTAGTCGGCCTGCTGCGGTCATACAATAGCCATTTTGAACAGCAGCAGACTATTGCTCTGCAGCTTCTTCTATTCTAGTAGTGAGTAATATAGCTCTGTTTATATTTTTATTACTCATTTCTTTCAATTTCACTCACTTCTAAGAAGGTGGCATATTCTCACAGGCTGGATGAGAATCAAGGAGCATTCAGCTGAACATCATGTCATTCTCAATTCTGTTCCAAAGTATCTTCAGGCAACGTGGGCCATTCAAGCATGATTTTGTAGCTTAATAGTTGGTTTTGATTTGTTTTTCTGTGCAAGACTGTTTTGGTGCCTTGTTTTGTGTGTTGCCATATGACTATCCTTGGTTTTACTTCATAACTGTATTTTGGTCATGAAGGCGTTTTGACTTACGATATTTTTGCTTTCCTCATTGCAGGGGTTTTCAGCAAAACAGTGGAAATGGTTGGGATAGTTGAGCTGTTGTTTAGCAAACTTGAATCTGTGATGTTAATAGTGTTATGGGACAGCTGTCTGAATGCTGTTAGTGCTTACCTACTGCTTGTATGGGGTTCAAGTTTGTTTTCTTTTTTTATTGCCAAGGTCCCTAGGACTTTGCCAATAACTTTAATGTGTTAAGCTAATTACATTATCCATTACATGGGCTGCTAATTATATTAGCTCAGTGACCATGGTACTCAGCAATGGGTTTGTTAGTATTTAAGATAGTCATTGAGTTTTATTGCCTATATTTTAGGACCATTCTTTCCTAATTTGTCAAAGAATTTTATAGGTAACACTTTTACTAACTAGAAAATTTGCACGTTTACAACTCCCTTAAAAAGTATTTAGGGTATTTCTGCACCTAATGGGGAATAAGTATTCAAGGCATTAAATATATAGCTGAATTAGTTAATACATTTCTCCTGATTATTATTTTAATAATTATATTTGGACCAGTAAAGTTAATGTTGAATCTCAGTTTTCATCGTAACTTTCTCTGCAAAACTTCAGTACTGTAATTTGTAACTTAGCAATAAAACTACTCTGGAATGAAATATTTTTACTCTGGAACAAAATTATTTCAGTCTGGGAGTAACTTTTTCGATCAAATATAAGTATGTGGGAGGGTGTATGTGTATAATCTTGATGATATTTTACAAGTTTATTTCTTAATATGAACTAATTGCTTTGTGCGACTGGTAATTTGATTTTAGTGCATGTTATAAATTTAGTACAAAAGAGCCCTGTTTTGTTAAAGGCATTACATTCTGAATCTCTTATACGTTCTCAATAGCTATTTTTTTTTCTGTGAAGTATTTACCTTTTAGAGCTAAGTTCTGGAATTACACGAAACAGTCCCCAAATATACTCCTGTTTTGTTGTTATATACATACCTACTATGAAAGAGTGGGAGAGAGTGACAGAAAAGGAATGCACATGCACACAGGCACTCATTGATGTGGGAGAGACTTCTAGTATTCTAGTAAAAACTGAATTGGATTTGATAGAACTAGAAGCTTTTGAAAGTAATACTCTGTACTCTGGCAATATATATTGCAGGCTTTTAATTGCTAGACTCATTAAGTGTGGAGTTGCCCCGTGAAAAACTTAGAGAAATGCAAACTCCTTTGATTTCACTGGGCTTTAGATCAGACATTAAATAATACATGGGACCCCTTGCTTCATTCATTACAAAACTTGTATAGTGTATAAAGCAAAGGCTCTGCAGACTAACAATGTACTGTATTTGAGAGACTGGGTATGTAATTGCATATTTATGGGGGGGAGCAATTTAAGTTAGGAAATGAAACCATTGATATTGTATGCACAACCTTGAGTGCTTAACGATGCAGCATAGTTTATGGAATTACATGCATAGATATGTTAGAGTACTGCAGTATGTTTATTATAGCCCTCTCCATCTAGATGGAGAGAGGTCTTAAACATCCTACAGTATTCTTGAAACACTTCACTCTGTTTCATGATGCTGTCTATTAAAAATTAATGTTAGTATTTCAGAAAAGTGTAGATGTTTAAAGAGGATACTAGCTTTCTTTCATTTTAATAATGAGAATTGTATATTATAGGACTATTTCAGGAAGTAAGAAAGCACTTTGCAAAGGAAGAGGAATGCATGTGGTTTAAAATATTAAAGCATTACACTGACAGCTCTGTTTTTGTTTAATTTTTTATTGATTTTTTTTTTCTTTGAAGTAACAACAAGAGACATACACGGTTGGCAGATAAACGATGCTGTACTGAATGAGTGGCTACTTAACCTTAGAACTGTCAGACCCCATTATTTTCAACGTCAAGGAGCTGGCGAGCTGCATGCAATTTATTCCTTTCTTCAAATTAAAGTGGGCAAATTTCTGTCCCTTCATAGGTTCCTATGCCACAGCTGCACAAGTTACCCTAGAATAGCTCAGGAGGGAATGCAAAGTTTGGCTATAGACTTGCTAACAGCATAAAGCCAAATTATGCTATAAGATATCTTGAGAACTGAAGCCTGAAAGCACTAATGTTATTCTTTTGCTGTGGGATTTAGGCCTTCTAATATCTGAAGTAGAAGTGTGATTGTCATGTTTTATAAGAATGTGCAAATCTCTCAGGGTAACAGTGTCTGATTCTGCAGAAGCAGGTTAGACACTCTTTTCTGCAACACTGCTTATTCTTCTTCCCCAGCTGATGTTCTCCTTTGTTGTCGTCACTTTGACGACATTTGAATATTTTCAGTTAGAAATGAGTGTGTTGGGTTTGTCATGCTACCCCAAAGACTTGCATTTAGCACCTGCCTCCGTACAGATAGGAAAGATAATTTGCAATACTGGTAATTCACAACCAACATTTTAAGTCAACTGTTTGGTACCTGTATGAAAATTCTCAGTCATCTGGAAAAATTCTCCGAGAAAAGACTGGGATGGAAAGATACCGTAGGGTGACTGTATTACAGACACAGTACTGTCAACACTCTCCTCACAGGTGCACTTTTCCTCACCTACTCATGTAGTGTAAATCAATGGAATGCTAATGCTGCACTTGGCTGAGGTGTGGGAAGGTTTCCAGATTTGCACCTAATATTCATGTAGTAATCACAAAAGCAGTGCATAGGCTTTTAGTTGGGAAACTTCAACTCCACTTATCACATAGTGCCCCAACGTAATACACTGAAAAAGGTACCCTTCCTATTTGATTTAAGTATGTGGTTATGAGCTGCTTTCAGCCATACAAGTTTTCTGTGTGTCCTTACTTTTCTGTAGCATTTGCTTTTCTTTTTCATTTCCAACTATATCTCTTGGCCGTGACTCCTCGCTTATACCTTCTTCACCATGGCAACCTCAACCAAGGAAAATTTCTCTTTGCTCTCTGCATTCATTGACATTAAAAAGTAATCTATTCATGTATGTACCTTTGATACCATGGGAATAAACACAAGCATTATTGCAGAAAAAGACATTTTTAATAGTGTGAGGCTTGATATTTTGAATAGTTAAGCAAAAAGATTATATTTCTGTTTTTAATTGTATACTTATCAGTCTTTTCAGTTGTCTGTCTAATCTGTTCAACTCCATCAATATTTTTTTTTTTTGTTGGGGAGGGTAAATGTTGTCGTCTGCATAAAGGATGGATAGAACATTCATCCTTTCAGCATTTCTCAAACTCTAAACAAAGCCAAACTGAACCGTGGAAAATGTTTGGATTGCCGCCACCTTGAAATATTCCTCAGCTTTGTCTTCTGCTGTACTTCCTGATTCTGTCCAGATGGACAGTGGAAGGTGGAAGCAAAGCAATACCACACACACAAAACCATTCTTTCTCAGCCTTGTCAGAAGCAGGTAGGACTGAAAATTTCATAAAAGTCTGTTCTCACAAGATTTGATACAATTTGTTCCCATTTATCCCCCAGCAAACAGAACGGCCTGGGGAAGATTTGAGGAGAGTGTTTTTTTGTTATTGAGACAGCATGTTGACCTGAAATGAACCCAGATGATGATCCTATTATCTCCTATGTGTGGAAAAAGCTCACTAGTTCAACTTCAGTTTCTTTCAAGGTATTCAGCTGACTATGAGTGTCAGGTGTTTTTTTGTTTGGTTGTTTTTTCTTTTTGGGGAGCGGGGGGAAGGAGGGGTTAGTTTTTGGCAAACCCACCCACACAGAATATGCAGGGGAACTATTGCCATAACACTGAACATGCTCCTGAACATCAGTGAGTGAGTTCCATAAAACTGAGTCAACCTGCAAGTGGCTGGGTCATTTGAGTGAAGGGACCATATCTCTGCATTGCTTCTCCAGCTCCCTGTGACAGTGTGACTCCATGCCGACAATTATGGATTATTCATGACTCTCATATTGCTATGCTTCTCTGTATTGGTCAATCTTGTAAATTCTAAACAACAGCTATGGTTTCTGTAAGCTCAACTGCATTTATTGATCTGGTTCAAGGAAATTAAAAGCTCTGTTTGCAAGGCTTATGGAGTATTCTGAGAGAGAGAGAGAGAGGGGAAGGACTGTAAAACATGGCTGTGGGAGGAGCGTGGAAGAGGTTCATATACGATGTTCTTATCTAGAACTCCTGCTCAACAGGATTTTGCCCATTGTAAGGCTGTGATTACAGGAGACCTGAAAATAGTATACATTAAATGAGTCATGCCTGAATCAAGTTTCAGAAAAAAAAATTCTCAGTAAATAGACTTCATTATAACTCACCTGAAGTTTCATTGAAAGTAGCTAGTATTATCAATCTGCATACACATATAAAGGACAGGGACAGCATTGTGTAGTATTAGAGATACAGAATGACCCCTGGCCCACCCCAGGAGAAGACTGTATTTCAGTGTTTCTGGATAAAGCAATCTCTGTGCATATGGTGCAGTCTGCAGCACATTCTGGGATATAAATTGCTGTAAATATTGTTAATTGTATTAATCCTTTTCTACCCTGCTCATCACATATTTTAGTATTAGTACTATATCTGAACTAAGCATGCCTCTATAAATTATGCTAGAATAAAGCATGCTGAGTTTAAAAAGTGTGATGTTTTAGCCTTTGTTTCCAGCCCTGTCTACTATACAGAATTTGCCAGTAAATTCTCACCAGATAAGAATGAGGGATAGGACCCTTGGGAGCTGCATTGTAGATAAGTCTCCTGCTGCCAATGCCATTTCTTTACCATTGTTTCTGTTTGACTTGCTTTTCCACAGTATAACTAAAATAGTAAAACTGGTTCTGGGCCATGGGAACATGGTTTACACTGCATCTTCCACCAGTTTCCCTGAAAAGGTGGGAAATTTGTAGTAAACTTCCACAAATTAGACACAGCCAGAGTTACTTTGTGAACATCATCTCTACAGTGAACAGTTTATTCAAAGCAGTTTCATAAATACCAGAAAGAGAGACATAAGCAGATCTTTTGTGATAGCTGTGGGTGTCTGAACAGCCACAAAGATGTAAGCAGGTGCTAAAGAGCAATTATTAGCATATGTATACCAGCTGATGAGGTGTTAACCAATATCTCATGCAGAGGTGTCAAAACCCTGACCAAAGAAAATGTTCAAACCCTATGAAGCTTCACAGATGAAACAAAACAAAACAATACTACATAGGATTTCAGGTACAAATGGCCTGATCAGAACTAGGAAGAAGTCTTTTAAGACAGGTTTGTCTTTATATACAGATCACCCATGTACACAGGCAGAATATAGTGTGTTGATTTTGAAGTTCTTTTAGGAGATGGTGATTTATAGTCATGTTGTTTTTCATGACTTTAGCATATCATGCAAAGTAGGGCATAATAGATGTTGTCCACAACCCAGTGGCATATTTTTGCAATGTATATTTGATTTAATCTTTTCCATTCTTTTGTGACTCATTTACACTATTTCTGTTCTTTGTTTAAAGATAGCAATGGGCTGGAGTTGAATTGCAGTTTTTAGTGATTCGAGTTAAATCATTGCCATTTTTCTCCTGCGTCTGCTATACAGATCTCGTTCTCCTGCTGCTTTTATTACGCTTAGGTTATCAGTGTTCTATTGGCTATCGTGGTTTTCTCTTTCTTTGCTTCCACCATTTATTCTTTATGTTCTCTTTGTTATTTCACTTAACTGTGGTAATTTCACCTCTACCGTAACATTTCTCCTTCGGTTGTTTTTATTCCCTATTTCCTGCCCCCAAATATGGCCGATGACATATTCCTTTTCTACTGCCAATGTATCTTTTTCCATCTCACTCTCCAGTCTATTATCTTGATTGTAATTCAGGGATTCAATGTGGAACACCAGAACTTGTTGCTGCAGTAGTAATCACTGCTGCTATAACACCTGTAGAAGCTCTCTATGTCTACACTAACTCCTAGAGAAAGAAGTCTGGCAATAATAAATATGAGATGATCAGAATACCTCTCTTCCATTTGCTATATCTCTTTCTTAGATTTGTCATTTCCAGTAAGAATATTTACTAGAATATATTAGTAAGTAATTTACCCAGTGAAAACTGCTGTTAATACATTTATAACTAACCTGAAACTGTGAGAGTTCAAGATGAATGGATCACAATTATTAATTTCAGCGAGCTCTGCAATGGTTCAAAGATCTGTGCTCTTCAAAGGCTTGGGGCCTAAATTTCTAAGAAATCATCCTCAGTTTCTGAAGTATGTCAAAACAACTAAGAGTTGCATTTTGATGCTTCCCTCCTTTTTGTGCCCTCCCTCTATCACCATTGTCTCAGCTCATGCTTATTCGTCTTATCTGAAACAATTCAAAGGGTTATTTGGGAGTCTCAATAATCTCTAGAATGACATTATCGGGTTTAACCCTGTCTAACCTTACTTATTCTGTAGAAGAACTTTCAGACAAAACTGATATAGTGATAATCAGACTAGTTTCTTGCATCTTGGCAGATTCATTGACACTTTGACCTCCCATGATGAATTTCTTGCTACCTTGGTTGTATCTGCAAATTTGGCCTGCTGTCCAAAGGATTAGAAATAGTGACAGCACACTGATTCACCTAGTCCTCTCTACCCCTCAGTTGTCACTGCAAACTTGTTTTACTCATGGTATTTTGGGGCTTTGACCATCCTAGCTGTAATGGCTTGATTCTATAAGGTGCTGAGTACTTTCACTAATTTTTTCCAAAATCTGGTGTCAAATGATGAAACAATGGAACTTTCACTACTTTTCCTGCGAAGGATTTCCAGGGAAATCAGCTCCAGTTCAGCAAAACATTTAAGGACATGCTTAATTTAAACCACATGCATAATCACATTCCCATATGTCAAAGTATTTAAGCATATGCATAAATCTAATTGAAGCCAAACGGCCTGTAGTAGATACTACAAGTTAAGCACTTGTTCCCCGGCTCTCACTAGTCATTCTTGCAAATCATTGCCATGGAGCTTATCCTCTACTTTAAGTTAAAAAAATCAGTTGAAATTCTGATTTTTAATTAGTTTTGAGCCGAGGAACTCAAAGTAGAATGTACCTCAAATCTTGAGAGTATGGCATCAGCTGTGAATACATAAATTGAACACAAAGAATATAGTTTCATACTCCTGAACTGAAATGGTTATATTTTGCAGAACAGAACTGTAGTTCCTAATGAAAGGGAAAAGGTCTTTGTTAATCTATTGAAGGCTGAGCCAAGAAAATCAATGTTTATCAGAATAATGATTTTCAAATATTAATATTATCATAGAATAATAGAAATGTAGGACTTGATGAGACCTCAAGAAGACCACTGCAGTCCTCTATGCTGAGGCAGGTCCAAGTTTACTTACACCAGCCCTGACCAGTGTTTGTCCATTCTCTTCTTTCAAAACCACCAAGTATGGGAATTTCCACAAGCTCCCTTGAAAACCAGTTCAGGTGCTAACTATATTTATAGTTAGTTTTTCCTGATATCTAATCTACATCTCCTTTGCTGCAGATTAAGCCCATTACTGCTTGTCCTACTTTCAGTGGACATTGAAGAACAATTGACCATCGTCCTCTTTATGACAGCCCTTATCATATTTGAAGACTGTTATCAAGTCCCTCTCAGTTGTCTTTTCTCTAGACTAAACATGACCAGTTCTCTTAACCTTTCCTCATAGGTCAGGTTTTCTAAACCTTTTTCATTTTTGTCACTCTCCTCTGTACTCTCTCCAATTTGTCCACATCCATTTTGAATTGTGGCTCCCAGAACTGAGCTGAGACCTGACTACCTCCAGACAATTACCATGTCTTACATCTGACTCTCCTGTTAATACACCTCAAAATGATTTTAGCCTTTTCTTGCAACTGCATTGCTTTGTTGACTCATATTCAATTGGTGATCCAGTATAATCTTTGGATCCTTTTCAGCAGTACTACTGCCTAGCCAGTTATTTCCCATTTTGTAATTGTGCATTTGATTTTTATTTTCTAAGTGCAATACTTTGCTCTTGTCTTCATTGAATTTCATCTTGTTCATTTCAGACCAAATCTCCAATTTGTCATGGTCATTTTGAATTTTAATCTTATTTTCCAAAGTGCTTGAAACCTCTCCCAGCTTAGTATCATCTGTAATTTTTTATAAACATATTCTCCATTCCATTAGCCAAGTCATGAACAAAATATTGAAGCCAAGACAGCGCTCTGTGGAACCCTTAGTTTGACAGTAAACCACTCATAACTATTCTTGGAGTATGGTCTTTCAACATTTTTTGCACCCATTTTATGGTAATTTCATCTAGACTACAGTGTACTAAAATGTGTGGTGGCAGTTTAAAAGACAATTATTCAAAGACTAGGTGAATTGGTAAAATAGGAGGTCTTGTTTCTCAGCTAATATGGTGCTAGGATTTATTTTCACCTCTGCCACATATCTGCTGTTTAAAAATTGGGCAAGTCACTTATGCTAGTGTTTTCAGATGCAGCCCCTTATTTGGCGAGGAGGTGTGGGGAGTGTAAAAAATGACTACTCTTCCTATGCAGATCAGCTCTGTGGTATATCAGGTTGCATGAACAAAAATTGGGGCATCCCCAAAATATATTCTTTTGGAAATCTGTCTCTTGACATATGGTGCCTCTGTTTGTAAAACTAAAAGGAGTCCTGACTTCTGTGAAATAAGTGCTTTGAGACTTACAGGATGAAGCATGCTAAGCAGAAATTTTGTTGCTAGTCATTGTTACTTTTAAATAGAAATTATGAGTCTGCATCAATTCTTGAAATTAGATTAATTTATTGGGCATATATTATAACCTACAGTTTTTATTTAAAGAGATGAGATGACCATGAATAATATTGTAAGCAGGGTTGGTCTAATCCTCAGCCAGCATACTTTGGAGTAGTTTCATGAAGTTCAGTGGAGCTATGCTAGTTTATACCAGCTGAGCTTCTAGACCATTATAGTTAATTTTTTCTTACCTCTGAGACTGATGTATGCTGTATTAGTTCTTATGGGAAATGGATTCTCGTGTTTCAGAACCTCAATTTCATGTACAACAGGTTTTCATTACTTTTGCATTATAAAGCAATTATTTCCTTTTGGATCTCAAAGCTCTTCACAGGCACCCATTAATTAGATTTCACAAAACGCTTGTGGGTAAAATACTGCTGTGTTGCAGAGGGGTTGTGTGGTTTGGCTAAATCTGTTAATTTATACTAATAGCAGCATGTAGAGTACAGATAATTTAGATGCCCAGCTATCACGGGTATAAATAGTAACGTAGACGGTGAAGTGCAGATTAGGAAACTAGAGCACCCACATACCTGAATGCAGGTGTATATTCTTCAAAGACCTTCTACGTGCCCAAGCAGTGCCTCCCTTGTCACTGCTATTTTGAGCAATATGGGTGTCCTGCTACCTTGCCACTGCAAGAGCCTTTCCCCATGGCAATGGATAGCTGCAGCAGCAGCTCCCCTCTGCTGGAGCCTTTCACTGCATCTGTCGCTGTACAACACTGTGCTCTACACAGTTCTATAAGTGCAGACATAGCAGACAAATATAAGTGTAGTTTGACTTCTGTATTTGTGGGGACCATCTCCTGTGAGGCCAATGGGGCCGTGCATGGGGTAGGTAGAAAATTATATGCATGTCTGAGGCTTGCAAATTTTTGGGGGTGGGTGGGCGGGGTAGAGGTAGAGTGGCATTGCCCCCCTACTCCGCCTATGCTGACAAGTCACATGGATGATAGCCAGAAAAGAAACCCAGAAGTTCTGCTTTAGACCTGTTGCTCTAACTGCTAAATTCTTCGTTTTCTGGGATTAGTTTTTAGTTTGAAACTTTGAATTTTGGTTGATTGTAAGAGCAGCTGCAAAGCTATGAAGCTTGGGATCATTAAAAAGTAAAACTGTTGTCATTTTGTCTAGACTATTCATAAGGGGCATGAATACAGATCAGGATCAACATGTTTTTTTCAAAAATGTTACTGGAGAAATCAGTTACAGGAATTATTTGTAAGTAGTGGTTTCAAAGGACACGATGGGGGTGGCTTTTTGAAAAGGAGAGAGAATGTAGCAGATGGCTTCCATTAATGTCCACTCAGCTGAAGCATTATATTGCTCCATTAGGTAGTGAAACATGAGGAAAGTACAAATCTATCTTGTTCCAATTTGTTGTAACTATTAATACAGTAAATGGTGCTTTATTGTAGATCTGAGCTAAAGACTCAAAGGTTGATAACATGGCTGAAATTGGTGACTTTCCTACTGGCAGTGCACATTGTTTGCAAAGTCAAGTAAGTTTGAACCATTACTATCATTACTAGATAGCTGCAGAAGCAGCAGTTAAGGAAAATGCTTTTTGCACAGAATATGCTAACACGGTATAGAAAACTTTTAGCCCCCAAGTTATAAGAGAAAGTTTGCATGTTCCCCTTCCACATACTCATAAAGAAAAGGAGGGTGATCATAACCCCCTGAAACTGGTCTGACACCCTGCTCCTCGAGAGGAGAAACAATTTAGCAGAACTTCTTGTCTCCATACTCAAAACTTTTTCTATCATTATATTCCACCAATGGCAAGTCTTTTTATTGCTGCACATATAAAGAAATTTCATCATCACAATAAAGTTCATTTTCACTAGTTTGCCAGTTGTCTTTAAGGTGTAAAGAAAACTTCCCAGCACATATAATTGACTAATTTTTTAAAAATCTGGTATGAGGCAGTTGAGTTTTCATAGCTTAATTACAGTGTCAGCAGGTTGCCAGTTAATTAAATGAATTTCTTTTGTGCAGTCTCAAGCTGTATTTAATTAGACTGCATGTTTCTGGTTGAGGAGAGATGGATATTGTCTTCTGAATGTCTAGATGAAGCTGCTGCTTCATCATCATCTTCTTTTACTGTTTTCTGTACTTTGCTTCCTGTTGAGAAGTTTGCTCTTCTTAGCCCTGGTCTACACTGGGGGCAAGTGGGGAGGGGAGATTGACCTAACATATGCAACTTCAGCTACGCAAATAGCATAGCTGAAGTTGATGTATTCAGGTTGACTTACCTCGGTGTCTTCACGGTGCTGAGTCACTCTCCCATCAACTCCACCTACGCCTCTCGGCACAGTGGAGTTCCAGAGTCAACAGGGAGAGCACTCAGGGATCCATTTATCATGTCTAGATGAGTTGTGATAAATCAATCCCCAAAGGATTTGTCTTTACCCACTGATCCGGCGGGTAGTGTAGACCTGGCCTTAGAAACTCTGAAGTTTCTACTTCAGTACTAATAATATACTGTGTGTGTGTATGCGTGTGTGTGTGTGAGAGAGAGAGAGAGCGTGCATCAGAAGGTCTTTTAGAGGTTAGTAAGCTTTCTTTCTAATATAACAGACAAACTGGAAACTTCAGTGGATTGTTGTCATTTGTTTGGTAGTTCAGTTGCTATGAGTTGATCAGGCAAAGAAAAATAACTCTATCAACTGAAAGACAAGTTTGCAGAGTCACAAGTTGGAAGCTGGTACAAAAGTAGGTCTGCACATATAAGACATTCTGTATAGGACCATATATTGGGCCATATTTAAATTACAGAAGAAATTAGATTAAGATTTGGCTATTAGACCAATAAAAAGACTACAGTTAACTGAAAGCATCCAGGATTTGGTCCTAAAAGTAGTCTTTGGAGAATGAATTAGCCAGCTGAAAAGGATATTATAAAATTTGCCTGAAAGGATAAGACTGATTTTTATATCTGAACTGGTGAAACTTTTAGTATTTCTGCATAGATAATACTTTGTGTTTCAATTACTTGTAGCATATCTACTTTTTTTATTAAATACATTGTGGTAGAAAACAAGCAAACTTCATGATCCTTTTGGAAGAGATAACAATTACTCTCAGTCAAGATTAGGGCAGTTTCCTTTTCCTTTCCCTTGAGTTTCCTCTTTACCTTGCTATCTAATTTAAATGAAAATGCAGGAGCAATTTATCTGTTTAACTTTTCTTCCTATCCCTGATGCAGAAGCATCCCTTAAGCATATTCTGAACCACCACAGGTGGAGGTATGGCCCCAGGCATTGATAATTATTGTAGAAGTTTTCAGGATGGCAACTGGGCACAGGTTTCAATACTCTAAGCAGATGGCCACAAAATTCATGCATACCAATAGATAAGTGAGTTCACAGTGCAAGTTTTAATACTTTCTCCCCTCCTAGTAATAGCATGGCCAGACACTATTCCTTTGTGCATTCGAGTACGATACACTCAAAGCTAATTTTTGGACTAGAAATAGCAAAACATTACTGAAGCAGTGTCAAAGAGAGAAGCCAAAGCTAAAAATGCAGTAACAATATACATAGAAGAAGATAGTTTTAGGAACCTCAACTTTTACTTGAGGTAAGTGAATGTCTTATCTGTGACTTTGATGCGGGAGAGGGTGTTGAGGAGCAGCTAGTCTGAAAATAGTTGAATATATTGAATGATGCCTTGGTGTGTGAGAGTAGGTAATCAGATTTATGTGTGTTAATGTCCTATTTAAATGGCATAGGAATAGTTGTAAATTACAGTCTGCAATAGGTCTGGCCACCAATCTGTAATATTTTGTATTTAAACTACCACCATTTAACTGTAGTACTTGACTTTGCATTTATTTTGCATTAGCTTCAGGCTTAGCCAATAAGTGATCCTATAATAAAGGTCCTTGGCATCCTATCTGGCCATCAAAGGCAGGAGCAGTTCTAAGCTGCAGTATATTAATATTGCACATTGTAATGAACTCTGTCAGCTCATGTTAGGGTTACTTGGGTGTCTCCAGACAGGTGTGCTAATCAAATTGCAGTTATCTCAGATATTAAATTAATACTTGCATTGTCAAATGTAAATTGCCATTTCCTGCTACTTTCTGTGCTAGGATATATTGTAGTTGGACTAATTAACTAGAAAATTCACTGAAAAAAAGGTTTGTTAAAAACTTCAAGCAATGATGATAAAACATTAATCTTAATAATTATTCTAATAACAGCATGTGCATTGATACTCATCCACAGCTCTGACATATTATTTTTTACCTTATTTTTTTCAAAAGGAAGACGAAATAGAGACTTAAAGGGAAGAATGAAGTACTTGTGGCACCTTAGAGACTAACAAATGTATTTGGGCATAAGCTTTCGTGAGCTAAAACCCACTTCATCAGGTGCATGGAATGTATCTTAAAACCTCAGGTATACCCCTATTCAAGTGCTGCCACCACCAATTTTCCATTATTTAAAACACTGGTCCTCCCAAAGGACAGTAATGCTATAAATGGAGGCAGTAGTTGGAGATACAATGTCAGTATATTTCATATGGGGAGTGTGTAACATGTATTATAAAAACACTTTCAGGAGGCATCCAGTACCATGCATATAATACAGATCTCTCTTCAGTTTCAAACTCTCTGTGATCCCAGGTAAGCTGGTGGGCCTCCACTGACTATAACTGAGTTGATCCTGCTTAGTCCAGCAGTTCATTTGTCTCACTGCTGCTGAGCCATTTTAATAGAGAGTTGTGCTGTTCAGGTATCCCAAAAGTCCATGATGCTGTTCAGAGTCAAACTTTAAAAGGGGTGGTTTTAGGCATGGTTTTAGGCTGGTAACAATGAAATTATAATTTGGCTGGAATGTTATCCTTAATCTTGAACTTGAAGGCAATGCTCAAAATATCATAATTTGGATGTTTATATTATTCATAAGAAATGTAGTTAAATATTTTTAGTCCCAAGATGGACACTAATATAAAAACACACTTATAAAATTATACAGATTTTTCAATAAACATCTAGAGTGGTGTTTGTTCCTTTTTCCTTCACTGTTTTTAATAGTTCAGTACTGCAGTCCCTTTGCTGGGTCTACAGCAGAAATCCACTGAGTCTCGTCAGTTGGCTGCTGTTCATTCTGGTGCAGCAACCAAAGTTCCATGAAGGCTACGTGTATTTTGCCTGCATAAAGGCTGTGGTATTTGGGTTCCTAGTAGTTTGTCATAAGATTATATTTAGGGCCCTAAGCCTGCAATCATTTTGGTGAACCAATATCTAAGCCCATAAAGAATCTCAGCAGGGCTGATGTTTGAGGTTGCAAAAGAAAATTCACCTTTGTAAAATGGAGAAAAAAGAGAAAAACTAGTGAAAATAAGTAAATATCGTCCAGCTTCTATTGCCAAGTGCCGAATAAAAATGTGAGTCCTTTGAAATTCTTTCCAGATGGTCACGGCTGTGCCCTGCTCATTTGAGTGTTGTACTTTGATTGTCCTACATGCAGTAGTAAAATATAAATATGCAGGGGTCCAGGATTGCATCATTTGTCTGTTGTAAAGAAACCAGCTGGAACAAAGTGGACCACTCAGCCCATTGAACCTAGGGACCTGTTAAGAATACACTTACAGAGATTATTTGTCAAGAAGACACTAGGTGTTTGCTCTAAACAGTGAGCTATGTCACCAGATAGACCTATAGATGCAACAGCTAATATTCTTCCTATGAAATACTGTTCACAAGCTGGGTCATATAGAAATTTATATAGAAACTGTATAGAGCTCAGCTACTTTCTGGTAATAACATTTTTGCAACAAAGTGAACCATCGGGTATAATAGGGTCACTTAGTCAATACCATTGATTGAGAAGGGAGCATAAATGAGCAGTTTTGGTTTTTTAATTTGATATTATCTACATTTCATTTTAGAATATTTTTGTATCATATGTGATACAACAGTCTAGAACCATGTCAATTCCATTTTTTCTTCCCAATATGTATTTTCATAGTTGATGTACGAGATTAGAGTTCTTTATTCTTTCCCATAGTTCCTACGTCTGTTGTACTTGATTATCTTCCCTTTTTGTCTTCATCATTCAAGTTGGAGTCAAATATTCTGAACATAACTTTGAACTAGTTTTTGCCTTTGGTCATGTGGAGCCTATGCAATTTTGTCAGACAAGTAAAAACAAACCAAAAATGAAAACTGACAGGATTGAAGCTAATGTTTGAGACTACAAATGAAGAAAATTTTTTCTTTTGGAACTGGAATAAAAGTCTTTTGAGAAGCTAGTAAACTTTCAGAAGATGGATTAAACCAGCACTGTGTATGCGTATTTTGATTACGAACACTGAAAATATTGGTGGTATTTCAGAGTCGCCTAGTAAAGACCTGGTCTCTGCCTCAAAGATATTTATAAGTAGTGATGATATCCATTTGATAAACCACATATATCATGGTGGACCCTTTATCATCTAACCTTTTTCCCCCCACAAATCCTCCTATGCCGACGACTACTTCTAATATTCCAAATGCTTGAGCAACTTCAAGCCCCCCATCCTTAAAAATGCACATAAAAATGCTCTGCCAGATAACTGTTTCCTTCCTTTCTTCCTCCCAAATTTATGAATCCCCCCCACACACACACACAACTACATTGGCATGAGGCTTAAGATGCATCATTTTGTTCCAGAACTATCACCTGTTTATTGTCCAGTTGGTAATAAGTTGCAATATGTAGAAGCTAGAAAAAAAAATTATTCTGTTTAAAAAGCCTGGAAGCCCACTCACCAGTGGAATTCCGTTTGCTCAGCAAAGCTTCTTTGGAGCTGGAGGGTAGAAATAGGATACAGAGGGATCTAGACAAATTAGAGGATTGGGCCAGAAGAAATCTGATGAGGTTCAACAAGAACAAGTGCAGAGTCCTGCACTTAGGATGGAAAAATCCCATGCACTGCTACAGACTGTGGACCGAATGGCTAGGCAGCAGTTCTGCAGAAAAAGACATAGGGGTTACAGTGGACGAGAAGCTGGACATGAGTCAACAGTGTGCCCTTGTTGCCAAGGCCAGCAGCATTTGGGGCTATATAAGTAGGGGCATTGCTAGCAGATCGAGGGACATGATCATTCCCTTCTATTCGAAATTGGTGAGGCCTCATCTGGAGTACTGTGACCAGTTTTGGGGCCCACACTACAAGAAAGGTGTGGAAAAATTGGAAGGAGTCCAGAAGAGGGCAACAAAAATGATTAAGGGCACATGAACTTATGAGGAGAGGCTGAGGAAACTGGGATTGTTTAGTCTGCAGAAGAGAAGAATGATGGGGTGGGGATTTGATAGCTGCTTTCAACTGCCTGAAAGGGGGTTCCAAAGAGGATGTATCTAGACTGTTCTCAGTGGTATCAGGTGACAGAACAAGGAGAAATAATCTCAAGTTGCAGTGGAGGAGATTTAGGTTGGATATTAGGAAAAACATATTCACTAGGAGGGTTGTAAAGCACTGGAATGGGCTACTAAGTAAGATGGTAGAATCTCCTTCCTTAGAGGTTTTTATGGTCTGGATTATCAAAGCCCTGGCTATGATGATTTAGTTGGGGTTAGTCCTGCTTTGAGCAGGGGACTGGACTAGATGACCTCCTGAGGTCCCTTCCAATCCTGATATTCTATGATTCTGTGATTCTACCTTCAGGACATGTTGCAATGATATTTTATTCAGGTCTTGATTTGTGAATGGTAGACTGAATAAATAAATTGTTTTCCATGGACTGGTGTTTTCCTTTTTAGTTGTCTTTTTTAAACATAGTTTTTATTTCCTGCAGATTGTTATGGGTGCTTCTTTAACAAATAAAAAACATGCAATGAAATTATTATGCTTTTTCACAGGACAGATTATTACATTGACAATTCTTACATGGATATTGGAGGAGTGAGTGGTTTGCTTATCTGAGAAAATAGACAATGTATGTCTTAATATAATTTTTTCTTTTCAATATGGGAGGAAAAGTATACACATTTTAGAACCATGTAATTGCTTTATGGTCTGTGGGCTACGATAAATCTGACTTGGCATCAAAGCAAGGAAATGCTTGGAAAGAACAATGTAGGAGACATATTCAAAGAAACTTTTACTTTTTTCTTTGTTTTGACAAGTAGTCCTATTGCCAGTTAAATCAGTCTTTCAGGCAGACAGAATCATTGTGATTATTTAGTCTGACCTCTTGTATATCATAGGCCATAGGTCAGTGTTTCTCGAGCTGGGGTCTGCAAACACCTGGGGGTCCCTGAGAGTACTCCAGGGGATCTGTTGGCCCCACTGATGAACTCCTCCCCTTCCCTCTCAGTGCCTCCTGCTGAAGTCAGAAGTCCAGCAGCGCAGCAGGCTTCCTACCTGCCCTGGCTGTGTGCCGCTCCCGGAAGTGGGTGGCACATCCCTGTGGCCCCTGGGGGGTGCAAGGAGTCACCACATATGGCCCCCACCCCAAGTGCCAATTCTGGAGCTCCCATTGGTGGGAACTGCAGCCAATGGGAGCTGTGGGGGCTACATCTGCGGGCAGGGGCAGCATGTGGAGACCCCCTGGCTCCCCCGCTTAGGAGCCATTGTCAGAGAGAGGTGTCAGTTGCTTTCAGGAGCCACCTGAGGGAAGTGCCAGCTGGAGCCCTCACTCACTCCCACACCCGAATCCCCTACCC